>CAHIKZ030000580.1:705000-1017500 GCA_903632075.3 Acanthosepion pharaonis
TAGGGACAAAAATTGCCCACAGCCCCCGCAACCGTCGGTTGCGCTGGCCTCGGTTCGAGCACCGATCCCTCCCTCTGGTGGAATGGGAGGGCGCGGACTCGGGCAGCTGTTCCCCAGGGCTGGGTACCTCACAATATTATTTTCTCAGTTACCACTCTGTCCTTTGACAGAGAAGCCCCTGAGTGCACTCTGCCCAAAGACAGAGACGCAACTGAGAGATGATAAGCCATGCGTTACAAATCCCTTCAAGGAGGAATTTTTCACACAATCGTCAGGCCATGAGTGCTGTTATTTTTATCGTCTATTTATATATATGGTCAGTGGTGCATTGTTGGTAGTCTATTTTGGCGGTTATTTTACCGGAAGTCGTTTCTTTGTTTTTTTTTTATTTATTTGCGTTAAATTATTTTGCTTGTTTTTATTTATTTTTATTTTTTATTTTTATTTCTTATCTTATACATTTATTTTTTTATTTTTATTTTAATCAGTGTTTTTATTAACGTAGTAAAAATTTGTTTATATTTTTATTTAATAGTTTGCTTTGGTTTGGGAAGATAAAGCTATTTATTCAATTTTGGGGTTGATTGTTGTAGTTTATTCTAACTATTATTTTGACGGGAGCAGTTTTTAATTTATTTATTTCTCCATGTATTTATTTGGATTAATTATCTTTAGTCTAACTAATATTTTGGTCATAATGTTTTGTTAATTTATTATTATTTGTTCCTGAGCTAATCAAACCAAAATCGGACGAAAAAAATAGCTATAACTCTTATACAACGATAAAAGAAAAAAAATACTGCGTAACTTAAAAATCGAAAACCGAAAAGAGTAAATAAAAATATACAGTATAATAAATAAATAATAAAAAAACAAGTAAAATAAATTAATCTAAATTCATCCAAATAAATAAATAAACTAACAAACCGATCCCGTAAAAGTAAACGCTAGAAAAAAACAAAAAAACAAATAAAGATAATCAATCCATATAATAAATAAGCGATATAGTCAAATGTTTACTACGTTAATAAAAACACCGATTAAAATAAAAATAAATATATAAGATAAGAAATAAAAATAAATAAAATAAATAAAAACAAGCAAAATAATTTAACCCAAATAAATAAATAAACAAATGAACGAACTTCCGTTAAAATAACCGCCAAAATAGACTACCCACAATGCACCACTGACTCGTATATATAAATAGCCGAAATAATAGCACTTGTGACCTGTCGATTGCGTCTTGCATGAAACAGACTGTCGCCTCTAAGTGTTGGCTTCTATGTTCACTTATATATATATATATATATATATATATATATATATATAATTATTTATTCAAAAATATGATTCCAACGCTACATAAAAAATAACTCTCGACAACACCTTAACTTAGGTTTACTTAGTGTTCTCCTTTGCTTCTTTTTTCTTCTATTTCCTCAGTTGTGTTCAGAAATTTCAACTTTTTCTTTCTGATCCAAAACAAAAGTGTCCTTTCCGTTTTCATTTGACTCATTGCTCACGTACTCCGCCCATGGTATTCTCAGCATTCTTCTGCAGAAGCACATATGTTGTAACAAGTCTCTTCTTCGTCTTTGAGAAAGTTGTCCTGCATTCACTATCATAGAGAAAGATTGATATTACTAGCAGTTCATCAGTCTTTTCTTTGTTTCTAACGAAAATTTTCTGTTTGTTAATACATCATTTAGCTTTTCCAAGTAATCCTTCGCTATTCAGAACCACCTACAGATTTCTGTCACATTTTCTCATATATTTCTGCACTTGCTTCATTTTGACGTCCCCAAACAGCTCGCGTCAATTAAACCGTTTTTCTTGCTCACGATTATATATTCTACTAATGATACCAGGGTATATACGCTTCTAAGTAACAAAACGTATACAGAGTGCGATGAGTAAATTGTCGTCATTATATATTTTTTTAAATTTCGCGCATGCGCGTTGTTTTTTTTATTTTATTTTGTCGACTGCACATTATAGTTGGGCACCATCCATGAGAAAAAGAGTACTATGACGCAATTCACTCCACCAGAAATTTGGAAACGACGTACTGTACTACTAGGCATTCATGACGGAAGCTCCAATACGGAAATTTCCGAATGTTTGTGTGTCAGTTTAAGTGTGGAAAGTTCCGTGTCCCCAAAAGATGTAACCAGAGTGATGATAACTAAATATCCAGTCAACATCATGGTGTTAGGAGCGGTCCTTAGTGATGGAGACGTTATGTCTCCATTCATTTTCCCACAGGGCCTCAACACGGAGGCCTGCATCAAGTGCGTTGAGAAGGTAGTGTTACTCCGGTTCAAGAGGATGGCTGTTGGAAGAGCATATGTCTCTGACAACAGGACTCTGCCCCATGCCACATAAGCAGGAATCTCAGTCATGGCTGTCAGACAATTTCTGCGACCACATCACCCCTTATATTTGGCCATCTAACTTCCAGACTCCAATCCCCTTCATTATTATGTGGAGGTCGTGGTTGAAGTCAACGACGATTTTATTGAATAACTTTATTCTTTCGTATTTCAGGAAATCTTTGTGTAATTTTGGCAAATATAGCTGTTAAAATAAGATGTCAGTATTATTTTCATTTTAACGTAATTTAGACGACAATTTATACATCTCAATATGTAAATACATCATGTAAATGCATTGATAACTGTTTACCATAAAAATTCACTGCTTATAATTTTACAATGGAAATAATTTTACAATAGAAATGACAGTGAGAGTTAAGAAGCAGCTGGAATTAAAATGAAATAAATACTAGTAAAAACAATAACAATTAGGTAAGTTTTATGTAATAATAAATCCAAGGTAATATTAGTATGTTTTATAATTTTATATAAGGATTAATTTTGTGTTCTCTGGTATGAAATAGATTTTTGTTTTTATATCTTCCTATTGTTTTTATTCCTTCACGATTTCCTTCATTTTTTCTCTCTTTTCGCTTCAATGGCTTTTTTCATTCCTTCATTCATTTCTTCAGGAAATAGAAAGTAAAAACTTTTTATTTCCTTTTTCTTTTCTTTCTTTATAAAACTTTACTTTCTTACTTCTTTATTAGATTTCATTATTATTTTTATTTCTTCCTTCTCTTTTCTTGTTGCCATTTGTAAGTTTTTACGCCTTTAACACCAGCTTCACTGGCCATTTTGCTAACCGTGTAAATAAGACAGATACGCATATATCAAGCGATGGCCAATTCAATTCAAACACTAAACAGCAATCCTTACACAAACATTCCTCTTCCCATCTCCATTCTTTATTGATATAAGCGACTCATACTATCATCTAAAATCACGATATTCCATGAACATTCGATTTCTGTTGGTACTTTATTTGGATTTGACCAAACTCTTTGCATTCTTTTAAACTTCCTTTACATTTTTCTCCTTCACGCCTTCTTTTTTAAAATTTACTTTTTTTAAAAAATTTACTTCCTTTTCTTGAATTTACGTTCTGTTATCTTTCCTTCTTTGCACAAATATTCTTTCTTATATTCTTTCAGATTTATTCTTTGAAAGAATCTTCTCTTAATTCTTTATCTTCTTCTTTTGCCTTCTTTATTATTGTCTCATTTCCCTTATTTTGTGCTTCTGTTTCTTTTACATTTTCTTCTTCTTTTTACTCCTACGTTCTTCTTTCTTTCTTTTTTCTTTCTTTCTTTGTTTCTTTGTTTGTTTGTTTCTTTCTTTCTTTGTCAGTCTTTGATCATTGTATCTCTTCATCTCACCATAACCACTCCCGCCATGATTTCCAGACATTCTCTCACCATTGCAACCCCGCCCGGAAAAATCGATGAAAAGTTAATCTATCATATGAGATGTCGTAGGGTAGTTCTCAGGGCACGAGCAACAATCACCAGATATACACATTATGCGAATATATGTAAGTGTGTACGCATATGTGTGCAATTTTATGGGCAGAAGACGAAATGTAGATATTTAGTTTTGCTGCATATATGCAGACATACGTAATCATAGAAACATATATAATTATACTTGTAATTTAAAAGCACAAATATGTATACACGCATACATGGGTGTTAATTTTTATGTTCACGAATATAAATTTTTATAGGCACATAGAAAAGAAAATCGTATATGTATATCTATCTATCTATCTATCTATCTATCTATCTATCTATCTATCTATCAAACTGAGAATTACTATTTATGTTTGCATAAAAATCAATGATAAAGAATGTCATCATCTATAAAGTTAATGTTTCTTACGCACAGAGAGAGTAAATAAAGAAATATAGATGAGAATGAAAAATAGTTACACACACACACACACACACACACACACACACATATATATATATATATATATATATATATATATATATATATATTCAAAAGTCAACTCACCCTCGGGTACAACTTCTCCTATAACTTTAAATCATATATATATATATATATATATATATATATATATATATATATAGTTTTAAGATATGCTATATTTAATATAGCATATCAGTTATAGACCGTATGTAAGTATAAAGGTAGACACTGAGGTCAACAGCGAGTGAAAACCGTCTTTATGCCGTAAGAGTATAACTATTCTAGATGGATTCGTGTTCAACAGAATATCTTGGCTTGTATTTCCATGGCTGAATTTAAAAAAAAAAAAAAACAAATTAAAGAAAATATAACAACAGTCTTAGTATTTGTTACTGTTATTTTTCCGCAATTCTTTTGTTTCTCACGTAAAGGAATTTATGGTTCATCAAAAAATAATCGTTTACTGGTCAGTCCGATATAAAATGATTTGTCCAACTTTGAGCCTCTGGTTTTAACATTTACCAGAAACTTCCAGACTTTGTCGAACTATATTTCTAGTTTGAGTTTGTGATAACTTTTACATGTGGGAACTTTTACATGTGGGAACTTATGTTAGAATCAGACGGAGAAAATTACATTTAAGTTTTAATCGATAAGCAGGAATATTGTTTAGTGTTAATTTTTTCGTGTTTTTTGTCCAAAACAAATATTTATTTCACTTTCTTGAATCGAAGAAAATAAAAACCTGTATTTATTAATCGTCGTCTTCATATTTTTGTTCTTAGTATTAAGTGCTTATTTATTTGTTCAGTACTGATAACAATTTTATTTAAGAGATTTGCATGATTATTCTGAAATATTTACATGTAGAGCCTAAGAGAAACAGTCGCCTTCCATTTTGGTGCGTTACTTGAAGAAAGCCTTTAAAATGACGGCGGTGACCATTAGTTGTCAAGACAACAAGGGTTTCGGCGCCTGTTAGCAATTTCCGGAAGGGCCAAAGAGCAAGGAACCAATTCGAAGTCTGCAATATTTCGGTGTAACCTTTAGTGTCTGCCACCGGGTCTGGTGACCCACCACAGGTGAGAGGTCAAATCTACGGTTAATTCAAGCCTGTCATTTCGGTTTTCCTTCAACGATGAACAAATTTCATTTGAGAATATTTTCAGTGAAATAGGTGAGTGTTTGATTTTCACTGATCCAGACTATAAATACAGAAGATTTAATGAATGAGAATTTCTTGCCGACAATGTACTTGTGTCTATGATAGAAAGTCTACAAATATTGGCATACACATAGAATGACTATATACCTATTCATATATATAATACATGATAGTAAAACCTAATTTAAAAAATAAATTTACACATTCCAGGTTTAAATAGGAATTTAGGCATACTCACTGAATATAGTTTCCACAAAAAGTCATTTACAACTCTAATCTTGGCAAATAACTAGTCTAGATTGCATCAGTAATATAACACACGAGCGAAAAAATCCTCCGAAAAAGTGCAATTTTGCTTTTCTCTGAGAAGGGATAGAGGCCTGTCCGAAAATACCTATTTCTTACATTTTTTGTCATCACGCTTCTATTTGGCTTAAAGGCTTAATAATATACAATAAATATCATTATGAATATTGTTGTTTTATCTTTTAGAATTTCTTTCATCGGCCTAATATAATATATATATATATATATATATATATATATATATATATATATATATATATATATAAACAGTTATCTGTTTGAATTAGTTGGGTTCTTATGTCCATCGTCTTTTGTGTTAAATTGTTATAAGTTATAATGTTAATTATGTTTAAATGAAAATGTCCATGAAGATGGTCTTAAATAGACCGAAACGTCCGACGTCGACTTTATTTTAACATTAATAATGCATATTCAGAATTTTGTTTTTTCTGTATTTTTCTTTCATATATATATATATATATATAAAATAATAAGAAAGAACAGTAAGGATTATAATCTGGTGTTCCTGGCAGTTATTTTTTTTTTTAAAAACAGTGCTCGATATAAACAGTAGAGCAAAATATAATTATTTTCTTTTTAAAAATATGATTCCATTGCGACATAGAAAATTTCCATGTTTCAAAACTTAAACTAAATTTATAAATTTAATTATAAAAATTAAACTTAAAATCCATAGTCGCGTTCTATTCTCAAGTGATGTTAGGAATAAACTTTCAAAGAAATTTACTTAATTTATAAGTGCAGACAATATTATGAGTTGTTAAGGTTAAGGAAAATCTATTTTAATTTAGGGGTGGTTAGGTTTTAATTTCCCTAGACAGATTATGTATCCAAAGTATGGTTAAGTTTAGGTCGGGTGGAGGTGCCTGCTAACAAACTTATACTTCCGTTATTCAGTGAGTCACTCATGTAACTATGTTGACTGGGGTTGTGTATTTCTTTATGATATTTCTAAGTCTTGCTTATAGTTGACATGTATTTGGCTTTTGTAGAAGATGTTAATTGTTTTTATTATACAGTTCAATATATGCTTTAAGGAAAAGGGGACAAGAGGATGAATTCTCATATGCTCTCTTTTTTAAACTATTATTTTATATCTAAGTGGGCATTCACTGTTAAAATTAAAGTGACAAGAGTTTCTGCTAGTTTATTGTTTTAACTGAGTTCATAGGTAAAGTTAAGAACAGAGGTTTTTTTGAATGTGGTTTTGAGATTATCAATTTCGTGTTTCACTAAAATAAAAATATCATCTACATAGTGGACATATACTTTTGCTTTAGTGACTTGTTTAAATATCGCGTTTTCTAAGTGGCACATGTAATAGTTGGAGAAGCACGGGCCATTTGGACAGTTTATACACATTTTGGGCTTTGAAAAGAAAACACTCGTACGAATACAAGAAAAATTGAATAAAAAGCTTAATCGCAGTACCTTGTTGTCTTTAACGAAACATACACACACACACACATATATATATATATATATATATATATATATATATATATATATATATATATATATAAACTCACATCAATCTAACTTAATATATATATATGTATATATATCAATCCAACTAAATATATATATATATATATGTATATATATTATGTTAATATATTCATTCATCCTCCAAATTTAGAACAACCTTTTCTGGTTGATCTTTAAAAAACTGCACATTTTGAAAATTAAAATTCATAGACAAATACAAAAATTAACACAATTCTATTCAAATATTTTTCAAAAGAAATCCTTTGAAATCATAGATTAGTTTTCTTTATTCTTCATGAATTACGATGTCTTCTTGGGAAAAACAATGGAGTGATTTTCCGTTGCCTTCTCCACAGTTTATAATTAAGAGCATTTTTCTTCCTTCAGAACATATGCGATCATGCCTCTCCACACATTCCTTTCCTTTATTATCCATGAATTCCTATGGCTTCTTAGGAAAGGTAATGGTGTGATGTCCCATTACCTTCTTCACAGTTTATAATTAGGAGCATTTTCCTCCCTTCGGGACATAAGCGATCATAGCACTCCACACATTCCTTTTCTTTATTATCTGTGAACTGTCATGAGTTCTAGGGAAAGATAGTGGAAATTTTCCTATTGCCTTCTTGATGGTTTTGAATTAAGATAAGTATTTCTCCCTTCAGGGCTTAGATGATCATGACTATCCACTGTCTCCTTTTCTTGAACTACGATACCTTCTTGGCAAAGATAGTGCAGTGGTTTCTCGTTCTATTCTCCAGAGATTTTGAATTCACTGCACCAAATAACACTATAGATAACAATTTACATTGTTATTTCACTTATTATTGAGGAGAAAAAGTGGATTCGTGCCTTTCCCAAGAGCATTAATGCGAAGTGAGGCACTTTGAACTGTCGATTTCACTTTCGGCGCCAATAACCGCTATGCTACCCGCACGTCCTCTCTAAATATACAATTTTCTATTCTTTATTAGCTGTAAAAATATATATTCCATGAATTTATGCGTCTGGCTTCTATATCTTGGCTGTATTAATATTTGTGAAAAAGAGAGACTATCGCTGTGTGTACATGGTAATATGTACGCGATGAATGTGTAATAAGCTATTTCGTTTGTCTTAACGCCTGTGTATTTGAGCTTAAGCGCGCTTATAAACATTAATGTATCGTATTTTTTATCAATATATCTTCAATATTTTCTTATCTATTTTCCTTTGTGTCATTTTATGTTTGTCAAGTGAAATGATTTGGTGCCGCAGTTGCTGTTAAAAATTTGGACAGTTTATGCGAAAAACAACCCACTTCTTTCAGTAAAATGGCAAACAACGTCCTTGCAGGAAAATTATGACTGATGCTGGTTTAATAGAGAGCCTATGGCGTCAGTCGGTCGAACTGATGAGAAGATGAACAACAAACCACATAGAGATTTGCAATTTGGAAATGACATTGATTTTTCTTATGTGCCCTTTAAAAAGATTGCATGTGTGATTGTATGAAAACACATACACAATTGTGTTGACACTTATGTATGTCTATACGGATATAACGATAGATCATATGAATACGTGTATATATATTTTAAATGAATAAAAAGAGAAATATAGCAGAGATGGAGAGAAGAATACATGGAGATATAAGCTGTAGATAAATACAGAGACGATAAGAGATTTTAACTTAAAGATCTTTCTTTAGTTTACTACATGATGACAGTCTTTGTTTTATATCACGGCTTATGATGGACAAATAGATGGAATATATAATTTATGCACGCATTCATTTGATATTCTGTAATATGTATTTGGCACAGGGAAAGATAAATATCTCTTGAACAAGATTGTTTTTTTTTGTTGCTGTGGTTGCCACATTCTAACCAGCATCGCCGAAGGATTAACAAAATACAGTGAAGGATCTGCATATTGAAAGCTAGAAAGGAGAAACTGGATATGGAGAGAGAGGGAGAGGGAGAGGGAGGGGGAAAGAGAGAGAGAGAGATGGAAATAGACTGCGATCCATAAATATGATCAGATTAAGACGTATAAACTGATTGAGATGAATATACTAAGACAGACTGGTATAGATAGGATTATTATCAATCTGGGATAGATGGATAGATATTAACTGGTATTCATATCTAACGATATGGATATCTAGGTAGTGTAAGGGTTAACGACTTGGAAAGAGAAATCGGACATCAGAGTTCGAATTCCGGATGCTTTCGTTCACTTTCGCACAGATACCTGTTGGGAAAACGTATTTCTTCATCTCTTCTTCAGTCTATGGACTAACTGAACTTTCTTACCTTGAGATGACGATCAGTTTTCGAGAAGGAAAACTATGAATTCAAAACCAGATTGAAGAAGGATGGGCTCTGTCAGGTTATCTTGTCTGTTATAGCTTCATTACATGTGGTTATGGCTTCATTACATTTATTTATGGTTTCATTACAACCTTAATAGGTTAATGAACTCGTGACGGAAGTCAGCTATGAACTGACAATGCACAAATTCACGGATATAATGGGACACTTTAATATACAACGTGACCAAATTGGTGTAGAATACTGGACGCTACCTTTTCGAATTGTACTAATACACAAATGCAGCATGGCTTATTTGATAACCTGATGTTGAGTTTTTATTAGGATTGACATTAATGCATCTTCCTATCAGATCAACCATTACGTATTTCTCAATGGCCCATTAATAATTTGTTCTAATGAACAATGAATTTCCGCAGCTTTTTTGAAAAATAATTTCACCCAAGTAAGACATTAAATTCTTTAAGACACAGGGGTGTGCTGAGTAAGAGAGAATACGAGTACAAGGAAACATCATTAAAGACAGAAAGAACAAATAACAGAACAGGAATTAAAAAGGCAGAAAACAACGATTGACATTGCATTTATATTTTTGAAGATTAAAATAAGAAGCCAGAATAGAGTTCCACAAGCGATAAGTGCGATAAAAAAAACTGTTACATTATTTACATTATTCGGACTATTGTCCTCATCTTTGTCGCCATATTTATCACAATGCAATTCGTGTTACAGCTTTCTGACGACACTTCGTAGATATCTCTCCCGAGTAAGACCCCCCCTCCCCATAGAGGAGAACATGACTAAAGATTGTGTGTACGCTATCCCGTGCAGCTGCGGAAAGGAATATAAAGGAGAGACAGGCCACCCTCTCAAGGTAAGGCTTCAAGAACACCAGAAAGCTGTAACACGAGGGGAAGTAGAAAAATCAGGCGTGGCTTACCACATATGGAGAGAGAAAGGAGATCACCGCCCTCTGTGGGATCATGTTGAAATCATAGACAAGGAACACCATTGGAAAATTCGTAAACTTAAGGAATCAGCACATATGCTAGACCACAAAAATCTCCTGAGCCGACCAAGCATAGAAATAAATACAATATGGGAACCAGTAATAAGGAGTGCTAGAGAAAAGCAATGATAACAACAAAGTTGCAATATGAGCTCTGGTAAAAACATGCATAATATCTGCAAAAATTGCAATATGAGCACTGGTAAAAACGGTTGCTGAAGACATTAAGTTTATAATACCCAGAAATTCATACCCAGATATCCTCAAGGATAAAGGTGTTTGTTAGATCCAGGACCCAAGGATAAAGGTGTTTGTTAGATCCAGGACCCAAAGAGTGTGAGTTCAATACCCGGTTAAGGCAGTGGAGAACTTTCAGGGGGAAATTAGCAGGAGATAACTAATAACTGACATCCATCAAACGTGGAACTAGAACAGTCTACCCCAGTAGAAAATAAAGGGTTCAGTTCGAAATTCCAACCACCTGAAGAAGGCCGGAGCGTACAACGGCCGAAACGTTGTGATAAATATGGCGACAAAGATGAGGACAATAGTCCGAATAATGTAAATAATGTACATAATACCTCATCTCAGAAATATAGACAGACTCAAAAAACTGTTAGTCTAGAACTTAAGATTAAATCTTGCCATTTCAACTGTAAAATGATGGGACCTTGCGCTTAAATTAAATTGTATCAAGGAAGTTATAAGTAGGCGTATACTCATTGGAAGTCAATCTGGTATGATTTTGCGTTGAGAATATAAAGGTCTTAGAATTTTTCGTATCTACTTGTAAAATCGAAAAAGTGTTCCAATCAGCTACATACTTATAGATGCCTTAATGCGTGAAGGAATAATATTGCATCACGTTTGTTTCTAAATAAATCTGTGAGTGTTTATATAAACAGAAGAAGGAATTACGGTTTAACTTACTACCGTTAGTCGATTCATATGCTTATAAAATATTTGATACCTAAGAATATGAATACTGAATATAGGTGTATACATGTACACTACACTTCAAAACTTTGAAGAAACCCCTGGTTATTTTTTTAAAAATAATTGTTTTGTAATTTAAAAAAAAAAAGAGAAACTTAACATACATGATTAAAAAAGTGAGACATGATTTTTTATTAGAAATTTTTATTATGACGAAAAGAAAAAAAACTTTTTATGATTAAATTTTGCTCTCGTCAAAATATCCCACTTTAGCTTTGATTACTGTAGCACAAATTATTGATAATCGTTGCAAAAGTTTCTCAAAGTATAAGTTTTATTCCATTCTTTTTTCAATGCCTCTAGAACTCTTTTTCATTTATTTTTTCAATCTTCTGTTAAGTACATCCCATGCTAATTCATGGAGTGGCTTCAAACATTTGAACTGTAGTGTATCTGTCTGTATAATAGAAAATTTAGAATGCTATCAGAATTAGTATATTTTCTTTGCCTGAAGAAAACAGTAAAATCTACGAAATTGCCCGGTCGATTTAAGGATATTTATAACCAGATCTGTACATTTGCAAGTGGTATGTCACTCGAGTATCATGTTACAGATAAACACACATACTACAAAAAAAACTGATATATATATATATATGATTGACCAATACTTTAACACCCACACGCACACACGCACACACACGCACACACACACGGATTATGAATAAAGATCCAAGTAGAGGATTGAGAAAAAAGATTCACTTTCGAGATTAATATTTGATATTTGCTCGTGAAATAAACTGAAAGTGACAGAATTTCCTTTATTTAATCAATTTTGAAAAACCAATAAGAGGACAGTATCATGTTAGACAGGGAATTTCGATTTCATGACTGTATGCAGAGGAGAAGATAAATAAAAATGATGAGGTAGATCAACGCTTGGGTAAACAGAAAATCCCAGTTGGAGGTAACTTGAGAAGTTATGTTTTTTTTTCCAGAATAGTTACTTATTTGAAAATGGAATGAGTTTAAGACAAAACGAAGGAAATATTTCGGTGAATAATCTGATTGTCCTTCACTATCGTCTAAGAAGCAGGTACTTTTCAGTTCTTGTCGCCTGTCAAACTAGCATGTATGTATATAAATTTCATTCTAATCACTCCTATGCACCATTTTGATTTTTTTCTTTTTCGAAATTTTTATTTATTTACTTAAGTATTAACTTGTTTTATTTGCTGTTACTAACTCTTTCTTCCTAATGGTAGTGAATTTAATATACCCCTTTTGTTATTCTATTGTAAACTTTGTTTAAATATGAGGTCATTTGAACATTCATGCTAGCACTGGACACTAAGTGAATGCCTGGCCACAGTTGTGGTGTAATTCTTGACTGCTTTACAAAGTACATGTTAGCACTTAAACTAAGTTGAAACTTCATATTTCGGTTTCAGCTCAGTGCCCCGCACGTTGTTTATGAGTCTCTTATATGCTACGTGCTTTTTCTTTCGACTAGTAGCATAATATCAGGGTGCCTGTAGTGCCAGGTCATACATGGAAGGATGTTCCTGCACACACCTCCGGTGAGCAACTCTAAGGCAACATTATGTTGCAGGCTGCGCTACTCCTTTCTGCCCATGTCACGTTTGATGACCATCTGCTGCTAATACTTCAGGTCTTTTCATTTTCATTACCAACATTACCCAACATGACAACAAACGATCAAAGAAGTATACCTAAACCAACTCTAAAAACAACCTAAACCCTTTAACATTTCTTTTTCCAACATCCAGAACATTCGAACCGACTTCTGCAGTGTGGAATCCTTCATCGTTGAGAAGTCTCCTGATATACTAGCTCTCTGTGAGACCAACCTTAACCCGTCTATCCCCCTCCTTTGACCTCTCGATCCCCGGTTACCTTCCTCTCCTTAGAAAAGACTCTAAAACCCACATGTATGGCCTTGGAGTTTATGTCAGGGACCATCTTCCACTGGCTAGGGAATCTCCTAACAATTCATACAGGTGTCTCCTCAATGCTGTATCCTACCTCTTCTTCCTTTATCGTTCTCCATCTTCCCAAGAATGTGTTGTTCCCCATATCATTTCCGATAATGTGGACAAGGCTATCTCTCTTCATCCATTTGCACATATTTTCGTATTCGGTGACTTTAACACCCACCATACCAAGTGGCTTAAAAAATCTATAACTGACCTTGCTGGCATACAAACCTTTAACTTTTCAATTATTCAATCTCTCACACAAATGTTTGACTTTCCTACACATTTCCCCAATAACCAGGACAGTAAAACTTGCCATCTCGATCACTGTTTTACCTCCATCCCCGTGCCTCGCAGCTCTTCCCTCTTGGCAACATCTTTCTGTTATCAACGAGCAGTCTGGGACTCGCTCCGTGATATCCTTCGAGATATCCTCTGGAATGTGGTCTTTAATCTCCCCGTTCAAAAATGCGCTTCCGAGGTCTCCTCCTGGTTAAAAGCTGAAATCGAGGCTTTCATCTCTGCAATGAAATATAAAGTTAAATCGGGCTTATCCCCTTGTTTCTCAGCTGCTATTGCCCATAGGAATCTTTTCTTTGACCTGTACCATAGCGATAATTCTGACTGCAACAGACATCTCTTTGTCACTGTCCGTAATGAATGCAAGCGTGTACTCAATGAAGCAAAGTCACTATTTGCTGAAAAAATGAAACAATGTATTGTGTCTCGCAAGTTCTGTTCTAAAGGTTATTGGAGTCTCTGCAAGAGCGTACTGAGCAGCAGCAACTTCATAATACCTCGACTATTTAATCAATCTGAGGTCCTGGTTTCCTCAGCTGATAAGGCTGAATGCTTTGTTTGGAAATTCTCATCCAATTTAACGCTCGACTCATCCGGTGTATCCATACCCGATTTTCCTCCTAGAACTGAAGCTCTATTAAGCGACATGCACATAAATCCATCGATGGTATTGGGCATCGTCCCTAAATTAGATTCCCATAAGTGGTGAGGACGGGATACCAGCCATTGTTCTGAAGATATGTGCTCCTGAACTGGATCCTGTCCTTTCCAAACTATGTAACTACTGCCTCACTGTTTCTTGCTTTCCAGCCTGTTGTAAGTCTTCATCTATTGTCCCTGTCTTCTGACCCATCTAACAATCGTCCTATCAGTCGAATAGCACTCTTTGGCAAAGTCTTCTAGGCTTTAATCAACGCCAAAGTGATTAAGCACCTTACATCCCATGATCTACTCTCTGACAAGCAATATGGTTTCCGCTTTGCTCGATCTACTGCTGATGTGCTCACGACCATAACTGAATTTGTTTGCCAAGCACTTCGCAATAACGGAGAAGCTCGAGCCATGACTCTTGATATCTCTAAAGTATTTGATAGGCTTTGGCATGCCGGCCTTTTTCATAAGCTTCAGGGATACGGAATTTCAGGACGATTATTTGACTTAATACAATCATTCCTGTCAAACCGTGAAATGAAGGTCGTCGTAAGCGGGTTCTCCTCCAGTTCCTTTGTCACGAACGCTGGTGTTCTACCTGGGTCCTACACTGTTTCTGATCTTCATTAACGATCTTTTTGGTGTCATCACTTTCCAAGTATGACGACACTACTATTTACTCCTGCCTCAATAGCAAATCTGTTATCGCTAACACAACTAACCTGGACGTTGGTCTCGAAAAGGAACTCCAATCTTTGGTTTACTGGGGAAAGAAATGGCTGGTAAACCTTAATGCCTCAAAAACAAAACTGCTCTCATTTACTCACTACAAAGAATCCTTCCTGCCTTCCATTAGAATGTCTAATGCTCAGCTTCACGAGAGCGTCTCTCTGCGCCTGCTTGGTCTCATGCTGTGCTCTGACCTAAGATGGAACAAATATATTGAATCAATAGCCTCATCTACCGCAAGAAAAGTAGGTTCTCTGCGTTGCACCAGAAAGTTTTTCTCGTCTGAGTCCGTCCTTCAAATGTATAAATCAACCATTCGCCCTTGCATGGAATACTGCTGCCATATATGATCTGGAGCCCCCGCTGATTGTCTCAAGGTCTTCGACAAATTCCAGAGACATTTATGCAATTTATTGCATAAATGTCTCTGGAATTGGTGTGGCATCTCGACTACAGACACTTTCTCACAGACGTGCCGTCGTTTCCCTTTGTCTTTTCTACAAGTATTTTCACGGTAACTCTTCTGACGAGCTATTTTCGCTGGTTCCCAAACTGCATGAATTTAAGCGTGCTACTAGGTTGGCATCTCAGTCCCAATCTTTCACTGTTGAAACGGTTAAATGTAGCCGTCTCTTCTGCTCCAATATCTTCATGTCTCACACTTCCCATCTTTAGAACTCCCTTCCTCTTACTTGCTTTCCTGACAGTTATAGTCTTCAAATATTCAAATCTAATGTCAATCGACATCTTCTGATGCCTTGATCTAACTCCCCGTCATTCTCTTTATCCTTTCCTCAATCATGTCTCTTTACTCTTGTTTCTACTCTCTGTAACCCCTTGCGTGCTAGTGGCTCCACCGATTTGCTTGGGGGTGAAATGCTTAAAAAAGTATAAATAAGCAAAAAATGAAATTATTTATCTCTAAATGCAAGCATAAATAATGCTAAATATACCATTGTAAAAACCGATAAAAACGAGCGAAGAAATACGTCGAAATTTTAAAATAAGATTATCTAAGCTTTTCCTCTGTCCTCGACTCAAGGATTGAATTCGGAACTACCACAGGGATCCAAATATGCTGACGACACAAACAATTTGCGCCACAAGGCTATTGTGTCGCTTGCACAATCCACTAGTATCATTTTAGTACCATAAGATTAATGTCTGTACTCAGTTGGTAGACATTTTTAGTGTCATATCTTAATTAGAATATAAGGATCAATATTCCATATAAGATAGTCATCTGAAGAAGGCCGGAAGGTTTGGCTTGTTTCGTTTAGTGGCATATCAACTCCGCATGGGTTATTTAATGCCGAATTTACTCTTAAAATGGTTATGCTAAAAGAGGTGTCTGATAGAAATGAACTGATCCCTATATTATAATTAATAAAGAACAAAATAAATGTCAACCACCTGAATACAAACATTAGACTTTTATGGTACCAAAACTATACTACTGGATTGTTCAAGGGATACATGGACTTGTGGCTCAAATCATTTGTGTTGTCAGCATATTTAGATTCTTGAGCGGCTCTCCATCTTTGTACTGGGGGAAAAAGGAAAAAGGTATATAGTTTATTCTTGTAGAATTCAGCATAAACATATTGGTCGATAGTTTAATAAAAGAAAGATTTACTTTCTACTGATAAATAGGTTACTTACCTTTAGCTAAATATCAGTTTGTCTCTTTAAAATAATAAAGGTAAGAACTGTTGTTTTTCTATGTATTTATTCCAGTTGGCAGAATAAGCAGTTTTATCGGCCATGTTAAGGAAATATTTTGCTTGGATTTTGACAGTTTCTTTAATGTAATTTATATTTGATAACAAATATATAGAAATAACAACCCCCACCCCCACATCAAGAAAAAAACAACAAATACCGAAAAACAAATAGAGGTTTAAAATGACTGACACTAGAAACAAAATGAAGTTTTATCGGCCATCGTTCAAATTGGAAGAATAACTTGATTATCTTTGGCACAAATGCAATTTGTCTGATCGGCACTACGCACAGCACCACTTCTTAGAAATCTGACCGTTTTAACTGATATATATATATATATATATATATATTGAGACTCTTGACAAAATCCAAAGAATCTGCAACATTATAGGTCCTGACCAAATATCTCGACTTCAGTCACTGACCCACTGTTGTAAGTTAGTTCCTCTGTGCCTTTTTCTATAAATATTTTCACGGTTATTTTTCTAATGATCTTCTTTGAAACCTCGACTTTATGAAATTAAGTGCAGTACTACATTGTTAGTTAGGTTTCATAACTTCAGTATTGAAAATGCTAATTGTAAGTGCAAGTTCTACGCTAATAATTTCTTCTCCTGCCCTTCTTGTTTCCTGTCAACTACAAGGTTCAAAAATGTAAATGCAGTGTCAATCGTAATCGTCTGTCTCCTCCAATCCTGTTCTCTTATTGTATTCCAAGTTTCTTTCATCTCGGTAACACTTTGTATACTAGTGTTTTTTTTATTTCCTTGCTTGGAGTGAAATAATTAATATGCACACATACATGTAAACACACACAAACACATACACACACACACACGCACACATATATATTTATGTATATTTATATATATTGTGTAAAAATGTATTTACAAAGCGTTAAAGGTATTTTTTGTGTAAAAAAGTGTTAAGGTTTTTCATTGGACTAAAATTAGCTTTATGTTTATATAATCAATCCATTTTTCTTGCGCGTTGCCTGTTGGTGTCAAAAGTATTTTGGATAATCGTTTTCCAATGGGATTATCCGTAGCTGTTGAAATCTATTGTGTTTTTCTTTTACAGACTTAGTATCTTTACCCCATATCTAAGCATCTTTGTATAGCTCAAGTGTGTATATATATATATATATATATATATATATATATATATATATATATATGGGTGTGTGTGGGGTATGTGCAAGTGGGGGGTACGATCATCGAAAGTCGACACAAATTTAAATACGAACTCGCTGGCAAGCAGTTGACGTTGTTTCGTGCAGGACATCCTAGCTGATTGGCCGGTCATTGGTCAGCGTTGGTCCTGTGATGGACGGGTTTCCGGTATTCAGCCATTGGACAGCGCAAGAGGAAAGTCGACTAGGAACACCGATTAATTAGGGTTGAAGTGGACAACATAATAAATGCAGCAATTAAAGTTGTTCTGAGAAGAAGAGAAAGAAAAGACAAACCTGGTTTAAGGAGGGAGAGTATATCCAAAATGGGAGAGAAAAAAGAAAGATAGAAAAAATAGAGACAAAAAGAAACGTGAAATAATAAACAACAAAGAAAAGAAAAGAAGGATACGTCAAACAATTAAGATAAGAAATAATTTCATATGAAGTAAAGAAAGACAACAAAACAAAACAAAAAAAGAAATAAGAAGAAGAAAAGAAAGAAGGGAGTGAGAGAAAAGGAAATGAGAGAATAAAGAGTAAAGAAGGGATAAAAATAATAGGGAAGGAGAAAATTTAGAAAA
This sequence comes from Acanthosepion pharaonis, assembly GCA_903632075.3. Lineage (NCBI taxonomy): Eukaryota > Metazoa > Mollusca > Cephalopoda > Sepiida > Sepiidae > Acanthosepion > Acanthosepion pharaonis. Next base: position 723,711 of record CAHIKZ030000580.1, read on the forward strand.
ATTAGCAAAATAGGGAAATAAACATTAAAATGTATAGCTAAACAAGGCAAAGATGGGGACAAATTAAATATTAAAGAAGAGAAGATAATAGTATATATATATATATATATATATATATATATATATATATGAAGAAAAAATTTTGAAAAAAAACAAACAAAAATCCTTAAATGCAATTATGTTGTGTTTAAAATGAATGAAATGTCGACGTCTGACATTTCGGTTTAATAAACCTTTATTAAACCGAAACGTCAGACGTCGACATTTCATTCATTTTAAACAACATAATTGCATTTAATGATTTTTGTTTGTTTTTTCAAAATTTTTCTTCATTCTGTCGGATTTATATCCATTTACATTTGCTTACACATATATATATATATATATCGATATATTAATGGCCGAGTGGTTAGAACGTTGGCTTTCTGTCCATGAGACCCGGGTCGATTTGAAGTGGGGGATGATCCCAACGTGCGGCACGCTTGGAAAGTTCCTGAAAACAATACATAGGATGACCCAAGTCGTGTGAGTGAAATTGGGTAGACAGAACACTTGGAGCCGTCGATAGCTGTGCTAGAACGAAGTCAAAAGTCATCGTGATCGAGGGTCTGAGCGTACTGGTAGTGTTCATATTGTTGATCATTCTAGACTCTCTCCCAAAAACTGTAACTAAGGTCTGCTCAGCATATTTGTAGTATAAACCTCAGGTTGGCTCTGTGGGTGTTGAACAAACACAAATGTGCCTGAGCGAGAGTCTGGAATAGGGATTGGCTAGCGGCCATAGTAGACGGGTATCCTCGAATACGAGTTGCCAACTATTATATATATATATGTGTGTGCGTATATATATATATATATATATATATATATATATATATATATATATATATATATATATATATATATATATATAAAAAAACAGAGAGAGAGAGAGAGAGAGAGAGAGAGAGAGAGAGAGAGAATAAAGGGTAGAGTAAATTAAACTCGAAAAATGAGAAAAAGATATAAATGGGTAAAATAGACTGAGAAGGAAAAGGAAAGAAAATTCGAAAAATTTCAAGGAAAAGAGATCAAGAAAGAAATGAAGAAAATGGGAAAGAATCCAAGAAGCAAAGAAAGGAAAATAAAACTAAATGCAATTAACGGAGAAGAAAAGCTAAATAAAAATAATTGGTAGGTAGACAAATTGAAAGATAATTAGATTAAAATGGAATTGGATAAATATTATTGGAAATAGATTGATGTTAAATGAATATATATATATATATATATATATATATATATATATATATATATAAAAGCTAATTCATTCTGCATTAATATATTCGTAGTCTGATGTAGTAATGAATTGAGCTTTTATCTGGAATGTTCACTGTATGACATTTTATCTGATTATCAGAGAAGTGTCAAGTGCATTGACAAAGAAGGAGATTATGTTGAAAAATAAAGACTTGTTGTGCAATCTTTTTAGAGTATGCATCTATTGATTTACATATACATACATATCTGCGAGCGTACATGCGTTTGTGCTTATGGTTTAATACAGTTAAAGTCAAAATGATTCGTTCAGCTTCTTAATGTGACTCACATTTGCCTCGTTAAGTAGATTTTGTTTCTGTGAAATAAACATCTTTTGATGAAACCAGTTAATCATCGAAACATGTCAAAGTGTCTTATATATTTAATATATTTTCTTATATATTTAATATTTATAATTCTATATACATGTCTTACGATTGGATAACGAATTAGCTCTATAGACCGATAGGCGGAATATGAGAGAGAGAGTCCCTGGTAGATGTGGATAGTGGGTCAATCATCCTTGTTTTTAAAGTAGTCAATCATTATTCTTATTATTTTTTTTATAAATATCTCTTTCATGACAATAACTAGTTAAAATTTACAGTAAAATAGTAACATGTAGATAGATTGAGAAAGTCTTGATTTAATTTCGCAGGATTATTTGATATAATTATTTTTTACATGCCACACCGTGAAGAAGCACACTCGGGGCTGGGGTTACAAAGTAATGGTACTACAACTAACGGGGATACATTTGAAAATCATCATTACCAAATATTTAATTTACTTCCTTTCCCTTTATAATTTGTCTAACTTATTTTAAAAGTAGACCCCAAAGTTGTACATAGAGACATTCCAAATTTTGTAATACTGGGATTTCAAAATTAGACCGAGAAACGAAATTTAAAATTTATTAGCACTGAGCCTTAAAATGTAGCCTGCACTTACCGAAAAGTATTTTTTTATCCTCAGCGCCCAAACTAAACACCAACATTGACTAATCTAAAAAAAAGAAAAGTTGATTGATTTGTTTTTACGGCTTATCAACCTTTTGGAGGTTATTTAAAGCCGAAACATATTTTTGATTGTAAGGCTATTTTGGATATAATAATGATTTAATGATACAAGTTTTGCTATTTAATCCATTGCTAGGAGGAGAAGGAGTGGGTTCATACGTTTCTCAAGGATATTTGAATATAAAAGAATATAACAAACACAACTGGATTTCGAACTCCGAGTCTTTATCCATTACGTCATCCTCACATACAAGCTGGTATTCCCGAACGGTCACCTCTCTAGGTACTGACCAGATTCAACGGTGATTGGACAAGAACCGGTGTTTCAATGTGTTATGGCTTTAGGTCCTAAAAGAAGAACGTGTTTATGAATGCATTTACGTAGGATATCTTTTATATATTTTCGTTGAAAAGCTTACTGGAACCGAGTATGGCACTTTCTAGGAGTTTTTTTTTGTACAAGAGGTGTTCACGGCTTGAGGGAGAAGGGATTAAAAAGTATTGATATCTGGTCAGATTTTGAGAAGTAGGTTGGGCTGATAAATGTTCAGCACCTCTCGGATGCAAAATTGTTTTTACTTTGGAATTTATAATTTGATATCAGTATTAAATATTAACCTAGACACAATAACGTATTATTATCTGACTGCAGAAGAGCGGGCTTTGTTAATTTTCGCTCCTTTTCAATCTGATAATGCAAATAGGTTGGTAAAAATGTAAATTTGGATACGTCGTAATGTAAAACCACTTTCTAGTCAGTCGTCCTGTCATCAGCGAAGAGGCAGCTGATAATATCATCTGAGTCTGTTTCTCATTTGATGCATTTTGATAAACACAACGAAGTCAAGTAGAGATAATTATAATACAGATATTATTATGAAAGAAAATAGGACTAAGAGAAGGGGGCATTTTATAAGAAGGATTGGCTATAAAATTGAGTATTGGACTGTATTTATAAATATAGCCTGATAAAAATGAGAATGGACTTTCGTGAATTAAGTGTATTCTTACGCATGCGCACACTCTCAGGATGAAGCAATTGCCAATTGTCGTATATATTCGTGTATAAACCTAGTTCATGTAAAGTGATTTTTTTTTTTGGAAAAACATGATTTTTTTTTCATATAGCTTGTGTATAATGCGCCTCCATCTTCTGGGCAATCATCGAAGCATGTCAAAGTGTCTTATATATAGGCGTAAATTTTTCTTGAGAGGTGTTCCTGTATTATCGGTGATGGTACCATACCTGGTAGACCTATTTTATCGCGGTACCTTTGGCTAACTTTAACGGTAAAGATAAACTGCAGTAGTCTGATCCCGTAACCTAGATTATTTCTTTCTTTGGCTACATGAACAGCAGAACGTCATTCACAACGTGAGCCGCTAAAAATCTACAGATTTCTTATATAAATAAAGAATTAACAATGCAAATACCTGCGAAACAGAGATAAATGTAAATTTAAGGTAGGAAAATATCTATTAATACTTCACTTATATGTACCTCAACTCGTCGAACATTATGTACCGATAATCCTGACAAAAATTTAACCGTGCATAGTGCAACTGGTCACCGAAAATACCTGATTTTTAACCTCTTCAAAAAAAAAAAAAAAAAAAAAACTTGTATAGTTATATTTTGCGTAAAACATCACAAAAACTCGAACTATACTCGAGTATATACGGCAGGCCTGGCAACAACAAAATAATTTCAAATATAAATTAATAAAAAAGAACAGAATTTTATCTATTATTTATTATTTACTTGTAAATCTTATCCGAAAATAACTCTTTCATAGCTTATTATGAACGTTTTCAATTTGATGCATATATGAATACATATATTTTATTAAAATTGTTAAGCATGGATATTTTTAGTGCTAATAAATCATTTAAAAATTTTAAGGATTTGTGTTGATGTATACGTGTACATGGATCTTTCTTTCTATCCTCTAAATAATTATTTCCCGCGTGTCATATGTTATTGATTGTTATTTATATCGTCCTGCTTCGCCGACCGTCATAACCAGCTATTATCCGAACCATAACCACAGTTGTACTGAGGGACCAAAGGGAGGTAATCCAGTCATGAGATCCGGAAATTCAATCATGGCCGATCGACTCGCAGCGGATGTCCGGCATTAAAGAAATCAGAAAGCATGGAACACGATATCGCCAACGCCTTCGTGCCTGTCTCTTCTCAGTTCACGTTGATTTCTTTCCTTTGCCTCGCTTTAAATTCTTTACGCCTTTGTCTCCCACGTTTATAGCTGTTCGGCCTGTGCCGATGGATTTTACTTGTTCTAACAAAACTGGTGTATCTGGTAGATATTATCTCTTTTGGCAGACTATTTTTGTATCGATTTTTATTTCTGAATGAATCAGATTTTACTTTTACTTATTGTATACATCATTCTTAATAAAGTCATGCCAGTTTAACTCTCTGTAGTCATTTATTCGTCAGTCTGTGGTTATTTTATCCGTCTCTTGTGTATTCATTTTACACTCTATTCATAAGCACGTGGAGAGACAACTCATTGTGCTCAGATCCCGATCAAAATATGAATGCTTTTCGTTTATTAATATAAAACTTAAACGATTGCCGTATTCACCCGCCCTCTGTTTTGCTCTCAAACGTTGCTTTTTTTTAAATATTTAAGAACGTTTCAATTAGAGAATATTTATATAGATATTTTTTATAAAAGATAATAAAGAGATCTGTGTGTAAGACCGTTAATTTGGGTGCAGATATACATCCCTTTGTACCTATAAATGTGCATGTATTTTTATTTGATTGTATATGAATATTTTAGTTGAATGTAGAGACCGTATAAGGACTTCTTGTCTCAAGATCTCTGTTTCAAGTTTAAATATAAATCAATCTATTAAGAAAACACTATTAAGAAGCTTAATCAGCTCTATTACAAAGCCATTAAATTATGCCAATTGAACTTTCTGAACTATAGTCTTTGCTTGGATTCGAACGCATTTTATTCAGATGAATGTACTCATAAACATCATAGATGAAATAATTCGTTAAAACATTTCTAGAGAAAACACGTGGCTTTAAAAATATTATATCTAAGTATTTTCATTTTTTGGTTGTGATACTTTTCGTTTAGGTTTTGAAAATGATAGCTTACTTACCATCATGAAAAAGAGAAAACGTAACTTTTGACTAACTTGTTCTACATTTAAAATCTTCATGCGAAATGGAATGCGTCATTCATTCTTGGATTTATATATGTTCTATTAACACTATGTTAATCTATTCGTAAACTGTTATTGTTTTCAATAGCACAGTTTTTGGTGGTGTTAGTTCTTGCAGTGCAGTTGAATTGGTGGTGTGTGCCGAAAATCGGGTTGAACAGTCAATACTTCTTCGAGAGATGCATGGTTTTTTTAAAAATCATCTGGGATTATTAACATTAATAATGGAGAACAGTTCTGAAGTAGAAAACCTCAACTCTTTACGTTTCATGTATTTATCTTGCATGATTCCTTATATAGACCAAAAGGAGAAACAGAATTTGATAAGGAATCTTTGAAACGTTTCTCTTTGGATTGTTTCAATCATTTACCTCGACTCATTTCTCCATAGGATGTTTTCTTATGAAAACTATAAAATTCAACATCAAGCCTGATATATATATATATATATATATATATATATATATATATATATATATATATTAATGAAATAATAGATAATAGATATAAGTTATTAAATAATACAGTGATACATTGAAAATAAATAATACAGTAAAAGCAGCCAAAACTATAATAGCAATGTGGAAAGGGGAAACTCTAAACCAATTCTCGATTTTTGACTGTTATTTACTTACTTAGCTTTGTCAATGTCGATGAAATTCAAAAACCCATACCAGTTTTCTACTGAAAAGCCTTACCTAGTTTACTACCTAACACTGACACGGGACTTTACCAAATCTACAATAGGATATCTTCTATTGGTTTCCCATGGTTGTTTTTTGTTTGAACTCTTCCAAGCATTCATCTACAGACAGAATCAGTGTAAAAATATAGTAAATAGAATAGCCTCGTGGATTAGTTTGACATCAGAAAAATACAACCTCAACATGAAAGTTATTGGTTCGATAGTTTTCATTGATTCAACATTGGTGAGCTTTTCTGTTTGTATTGTGTTTATTTCTTTTGCGTAAACATGCAATTATTTGTGTTTTCTTTGAGATTCTGTATGTAGATAAATACAGTATTATATTAACATTAAATTCAGCTGGACATTGCTTGATTTCTAATTACAACTTTCTGGATTTCATATAACAACGATAACCTTCTTCTTTGCATTCATCTATTTACAAGTATACGGCATATATTTTGATCATTTCTTTATCTTGAAAGATAAAAATAATTATATAATTAAAAAGAAGGAAAGAAAATGAAGAAAGTTATTGAATCAGAAGATTTTTTAATAATTATTTCCAATATTTGCATTTCTTTTTGTTCTATGATTTCGTTATTATCTATCTATCTATCTATCTATCTATCTATCTATCTATCTATCTATCTATCTATCTTTTATTAGTATACACTTTTTTGAGCAAACCTGTACTTTTTCATTTCTTTTAACAGTGAAATTAATAACAACTGTCCTAGAAAAAAAAACTATTAATATATATATATATATATCTTCCGACACGAACCGAATATGTATTCCTTTTTTTCATTAGACACATTCGATTCTCATCAGGTTGTACATTTTCTCATATAGGATTTGATCTTACAGTTATATCTACTCAAGCACGTGCACCAAGTAAATATAACGCTTATAGTAATAGGAAATAAATAAAAATTCATTAATAGCTTAAAATTATCTATCTATCTATCTATCTATCTATCTATCTATCTATTAATAATTTTTACCTATCATAATTTTACACAAACCCGGCCACACATATATACATACACGCGAAGAAATTTATTCACTGGAAAAATAAAAATATGACATGTATACATTCACGAGAAATCTTCGCTACACTCCCAATCTTTGAATTTCAACATACAAATGCGTATGTATAGACACAACACCACCCGTATACATACATATATCATATCCGAAACTTCCGACATATGTTTATATATGTATGAGTCCCGACGGACGACCAAGTATGTATATGTGTCTGCATACATCGATGTTTGCGTTAGTACGATGACAAAACGTCTTCAACAATAACACCAATACACGCAATCTACATAAACTCAAATTTTTTAAAAAATTAATCAGTTTGTCTGACGATCGCTAAAGCGTGAAACCCAGAGTTACAAACTCACATCAATCCAACCAAATATGTTAGCTCTATCTCTGATATTGAGCGCTTTCTAATAAGTACCGCGCATATAATATAAAAATAATTATACATATATATATAAATTTATATTTATATACACACACTTTTCACACACACACACACACACACACACACACACACACACACACACACACACATATATATATATATATATGTATATACGAAATGTGTGTGCCTGTGCACGTTGGTGCAAATGTGCAGTTATGTGTATTTGTGTGTTTGTCTCTATCTGAATGTGTCTCCAAGATAACATGCGGGAAAATTGGATTTTCCCAACTCGAACACGTTCACTGATTTAACTGAAGTGGAAAATTGCGTGGTTCGACTTCTCCACTGAATTATAAAGACCTACTGACTTCATTCGTTAGCCAGAATTATCAGGATTCGAAATCCAACGACTATTTTTGCAACCTGAGACCCCCAACAACAGCCATCGTGTCATTGTGAATTTATAAACGTTCGCCTGGCTGTACGTTGATGGAGGTGAGTGTAGTGGAATGGAATGAACTGAGAAATGACCGTTTGTAATCGGTTGGTCTGCGTGGTCAAGCGAATAGTTCGGTCAGAATGAAACAGTGAGCATGGGATTTGGAACCCAAATATTAATAAGCACTCATGTGAAATGATTAGTGATCGATGATATTCGATCTTTCTTACTATCTCTGCTTTCTTCACGCCTACATATCAACTTCTCTGCAGATTATGACTTTCTTTTATAATAACCTTATTTGCTTAGTAGATGGTTATGTAAGTGTATGTAAGTCATCAGAAAGAGATATAAGGAGAGAGTGAGAAGTATAAAGAGGGAGTGAGAGCAAACAAGAGTAAGATAGAAAGGGGGATGAAACTAGAGCAGAGGTCTCCAAATTTTTTAGACCATCGATCCCTTCATGGAATCTTCGATCTTTTTCGACCCCGAGAATATACATAGACAAAAATCAATAATAATTGTTTCTTGTTTAAGGGTAGAATCTTTTATCATTTGCGTTCATTATTGTTGCTTAAAAAGACTCGTTTTAAGTTAACGTTTTCTTATTACTTTTTCAATTTTTATTTCTATTCCTTTCCGAAATATGTTTGTTTGAATAATAATAATACTAATAATACTAATAATAATAATAATAAAAGAAGAAGAAGAAGAAAATCTTCACGAATAATATAGGTAATGGCCAATACATTAAAAATAAATTAATATTTCTTTTTATTGAATTGATTAGCATCATTAATAAGAAGGATGTGTTTGGTGAGCATTAGCAAGGGCATTGATCTTTGGATGGAAATTCATGAGTTTTTGTCGTAAGTCACTACGATTTATTTATCGACTGCTTTTGACCCCCAGTCATTTATCGACCCCATAGGTAGTGCTATCGACCCCCAGGGGTCGATATCGACCATTACGGGGCCCCCTGAACAAGAGTTATATAGAGAAGTATTTCTACAGCTAAACTAAAATATATAGATTGGGTTGAACATGAACAGATATCTAGATATATCACTACTAGACTTGAGACGACTGACGGATAAATACAAACAAGCATAGATTGATAAACATAAGCAAACAGACAGAGAGAAAGAAAGATGAATAAACTCAGAGAAATACAGTTAAAATATTATTATGCAAAAGCATTTTTAATTATATTTACTTTCAGATATAATTGGATAATAGATGTATATCGTTGTTAAGATAATATAGTTTAAAAAAAATGTGAAATTTAGCCATCGACAATGTGAGTAAATTAGTGACAGAGAAAACGTTAAATGTTAATGCTTGAAGATCTAAATGTTTGTTCCTTTAATTCCTATGTAGAAACACATTATTTTCCGGGTTACCAATTGATAATGAAGTATACAAGTAAAAGTTCTTGAAATCTTCAGCAATGCAAACATCTACATATATATGGCTACGCATATATATATAGATTCATATAGTGTCGTTTATATTGTAAAATTTGTGTTTTAAGCTTTGTATTTAAAAATAAAAATTAAATGTCTCGTAGCAGTTATACAGATATGAATAATTACTATACTTCTGGGGGAAATAGAAATATTCACTTTGACCGCTGAAATTTCTCTTAGACTGTGTAAACACAGCAATATATTTTATTTGCTTTAAAGTTTTCTCGACATTGTAACCGATAACTATTCTGGTTTGATGACTATTTACAGAAATATGAAGTAGCAGACGACATGTTATCAAAAAAAAAAAAAATAAATAAATAAATAAAATAAAAAAACAAACAAAAAAATACAAAACTTTCTCCTGAGTCAAATGTTTACACAAAACCGAAACAAAAAGTAATCAGTTTAAAAATCAGATGTTTTTTTAAAAACATCCAAAAGTATTTCCTAAATTTTTTACTGAAATTATGAAAAATCTCGTTGATATTCTTTCAATATTTTATTTTGCGATTCGCCCTTGCATGGAGTATTGCTGCCATATATGGGCTGGAGCACCTTCTGCTTACCTCGGAATTCTTGACAAGATCCAGAGAAGGATATGTAATCTAATTGGCCCCGATCTAGCGTCTTGTTTGCAGTCACTCTCTCACAGACGCGCCGTCGCCTCTCTCTGTCTTTTCTACAAATCATGGTAACTGCTCTGATGAGCTGCTCTCTCTGGTTCCCAGACTCCATGAATTCAAGCGCCCTACGAGGCTGGCATCCCGCTCTCACCCTTACACCGTAGAAACCTTCAAATGTAGCCGTCTCTTCTACGCTAATAGCTTCATACCTCGCACCTCTCGCCAGTGGAACACCCTCCCCAATTACTGTTTCCCTGAAAGCTATAATCTCCAACTATTCAAATGTAATGTCAATCGACATCTCCAATTACCTTGATCTACCCACTATCCTTCTCCTCTTCCTTTCTCCTATCACTCTTATCTGCTCTCGCTCCAAATCTTCCGCAACCCCCTGCATCCTAGTGGCTTCACGCCTTGCTTGGGGCACAATGCTTAAAAAAAAAAAAAATTCAGTATTCTTAAAATCAGATAATCGGTCGAGTAATGGATAACGGCTCGGGTTGAGGAATCGGAGAGTCGAGTTTGAATTCCAGTCGAATCCATTATGTTCACTTACATGCTAATATGAATCCTCTTCTTCTCCCACCAGCTATAGGTAAATAGCAGAAGAGACCGGGTTCTATAGCCTTGCATGGCAACTAGTCTACCGCAGAAAGAAATGTCAACCTACTGCGGGAAAAAAAATCTGCCTCGTCAGTCATGTATCGAAAGATACATGATCGCCTAAGTGTGTATATATATATATATATCAGGGAAAAGAGACATACAGTGATAGGTAAGTAGAAATAAACTGGTGTATTTAATGCGCGCCAAATTTTACATTGCCCTGTCACTCGTTAACTATTGAATGAATACATGATTGAAAACCTTAAATATGATGGGAAATTTGCACACACATAAACACACACACACATATATATATTTACGTACATTTACGTACAAGTTCTACTTAAAGCATGAATAAGCAAAAAGAGGTGTAGAGTTAAGAATATGAATATTTCCGTGTACATACACATCAATTGCAAATGCAAATACAAATTATTGATAGACAAAAGGACATAGATGAAGCGAAACGATCACACACACACACACACACACACACACACACACACACGCATAAGTAGTTTTATATGCGCACGCCTGCGTGAAGAAAGAAAGAAGTGGAAATTCCTCAGACCAGCCGTGGCTTTACTTGTGCCATTACCTCTCACCTACCACATCTAATGCATGGCTGAAATATTTCTGCATGTTTGAACAGAGTTTTAATCAGTCACACCAATCAATAAAGACGAGGAAAATGAAAAGAAACTGGAAAAAGAAAGGGAAATGGAAACGGATTCAGAAGAGGACAGGAGTGAAGAAGAAGAAGAAGAAGAGAAGGAAATAAAAAAAAAGGCGGGAAAAGAAGTCATAGCGGTTGAAAGAGTGGTAGAAGTTGGTTCCTTTTTTATGTTTTTTTTCACTTGAATTGGAAATCAAATGTTGTGCTTGAGAAAAACAAATTATGGATGAAGAGAAAAATAAAAAAGTAAAAGTAAAAAACGATCAAAAATTGAAAGAAGAAAAAAGGTTAGTTAGGAAATTTAAAGAGAAACGTTAAAGAAGAACTATTCTGATTGATATTCGAACGAAAATATATTTAGAAGAGAATCGAAGAAATAAATAAATAAAGTTAAGAATATGGCAAGAGTAAGAAGAATGTCGAAGAGACAAGAAGAAATTGAAAATAGAATGAAAAGGAAGAAAGTCAATAAAAGGAAAAGAAAGATAATAAACAATAGGCGGAGATATAGGGAGAGAAACGCGTGTCTCTGGTCAATGAAGCAATATTCATCAATTGGTCAAGCTAGTGTTCTCTACGTCCACCAGATGGCGCTCTAATGACTCGGAAACAGACCAATCACTGCAAAGTAAAACTTTTAGAGCCTGAATTCCTCATTTCTCACGCTGACTAATTCGCTCTGACCAATAAGCAGCAAGAATTTATCACCTTTACTGAATTTTCGTCAATTTTTACTTATCCTGACTAATGATCAGTAAGCTTTAAAAAGTGACGAGGAAATGAAGATCTGTTGTTTTGAAGAGCAAAAGTTATCGGAGAAATAATGAATTCTCATTTGACTTCAACCGTATAAGAAAATAAAGAACAGGATGTGACTTCAAATAGGATCTTTTCTTTTCGCACCGCTTTCTATTTAATTAAAATATAATTGATTGATGTGCAAAGCATCAAATGCGGTAAAATGTTTATAATTATATTTTCGACAGTTGAAAATCCTAACCGCTTGGAAAAAAACGACTCTGCCTTTTGACATTTCTGCCATTCCCATTAGGGTTTTCAATTTTAGTTGAGATGAGTTTAATATCTTCAGATCTCTTTCAAACAAATATTTTACAGCAAAAATAAAAAAAACTAGACAAAAATAATAGCGTCTGCTATTATGCGACCGTTATTGTCGTATAGCAATCTTCTATGTCAGCATAACAGAATATCATCTTTGATGGTGAATATCTTTGTTTAAATGTCCATATAATCACTCTGAAAATGGCTCGTGTGAGCCGAAAGCTAAGATCAAGTAACAGCATAATAAAAATATCCAAATGTTGAACAGTTTTTGTCTTTATTTTCTCCCGAAATTAAATCAGCTATACGAAGCTTAGAACGGCTCAAAGATATTCACCATCAAAGATAATATTCTGTTATGTTGACATCAAACATTGTTATGCGACGATAACGGTCGCGGAATAGCAGGCGCAGGTCGTAAATTCGTCATGCGGTTTTATGACGTCGTACCATGTGATAGAACGAAATATTAACAACAGAATCATATGTTTAGAGGCAATGTAATATGTTGTGATTAGTTTGAAATGTAATTTTGTTGAATGTGGATTGCTTCATTTTAATGTAGATGGCCTCCAATATCTTAAGGTTCCTTTTACTGTTGTGTTATCATCTAATATCTGTCTAATATTATGTGCATGGCTATGTTTTTTCTAAAAAAATCTTGTTTAATGGAACTAAGATCTGAAAGGTGACAAGTAAGTCTACGGGAAAGCGTGGTTGTAGTAAAACCAATATATGTATTGGGTTTATTATCAGTATCAGAGATACAATCTCTGAACAGGTATGTAAATTGATACACTACATTAGTTTCTTGTAGAGGATTCAGTTGTGTGGTTGTAGGGTTGTTAGAGACTATGAGGTCAATTGTTTTAAATTTTTTATAATATATGATGAGCTTAACAAGTTTATTATTATTAATGGGTTTAACATTTTTGCCTATTATGTTTTTGAGCGTTGTTTCATTGTGTTTAGAATTATTATGTATTTGGTTACAATAGTATAAGTTAACAATATTATGTTTATTTTGACGTAGACTATTATTTTTTCAATTACAATTAATATTATCAATTTTGTAAGCGATATTGTTAAGTTTATTGAGATACATTTTAATTTGTTGATCAGTGATGGAATTAGGAAATCTATTATTAACAAGTGTTTGTTTAATGTTATATAATTCTTTATAGAATGTGTTTTTGGAAGAAGATATCATTTGTGTGCGTTGGATTAAGTTTTTTTTTTATAACGGCTAACTTATATCGTTGGGGACATTCACTATTATAATTATGAAGACACGAGTTAATGCTAGTGGGGTCCTATATAAAGAAGTAGTAAATTTATGTGAGCTGGAATCTATAAATACATCAAGGAATGGGATTTTATTATTAATATTAAGTTCTAGTGTAAATTTGAGGACGGGGTGACTTTCAGATTTGTTTTTAAGTTGTGTAATTTGATCAATATTTTTAGCTAAAACGAAGATGTCATCTATGTATCTTACATATACACGTGGTTTATTAGTGTCATTAAGTATTTTATTTTCTAAATGTACCGTATAATAAATAAAAAAAGGTTGGGGGGGGGCTAAAGAGATCCTATCGCAATACTGTCTATTTGAGTATAAATATTACCTCGGGAGTCATGAAAAGGTTGGGGGGCTAAAGAGATCCTATCGCAATACTGTCTATTTGAGTATAAATATTACCTCGGGAGTCATGAAAAGGTTGGGGGGGGCTAAAGGTTGGGGGATCCTATCGCAATACTGTCTATTTGAGTATAAATATTACCTCAGGAGTCATGAAAAGGTTGGGGGGCTAAAGTGATCCTATCGCAATACTGTCTATTTGAGTATAAATATTACCTCGGGAGTCATGAAAAGGTTGGGGGGGGCTAAAGAAATCCTATCGCAATACTGTCTATTTGAGTATAAATATTACCTCAGGAGTCATGAAAAGGTTGGGGGGCTAAAGAGATCCTATCGCAATACTGTCTATTTGAGTATAAATATTACCTCGGGAGTCATGAAAAGGTTGGGGGGGCTAAAGAGATCCTATCGCAATTCTGTCTATTTGAGTATAAATATTACCTCAGGAGTCATGAAAAGGTTGGGGGGGGGGCTAAAGAGATCCTATCGCAATACTGTCTATTTGAGTATAAATATTACCTCGGGAGTCATGAAAAGGTTGGGAGGGGCTAAAGAGATCCTATCGCTATACTGTCTATTTGAGTATAAATATTACCTCGGGAGTCATGAAAAGGTTGGGGGGCTAAAAGAGATCCTATCGCAATACTGTCTATTTGAGTATAAATATTACCTCGGGAGTCATGAAAAGGTTGGGGGGGCTAAAGAGATCCTATCGCAATACTGTCTATTTGAGTATAAATATTACCTCGGGAGTCATGAAAAGGTTGGGGGGGCTAAAGAGATCCTATCGCAATACTGTCTATTTGAGTATAAATATTACCTCGGGAGTCATTAAAAGGTTGGCGGGGGGCTAAAGAGATCCTATCGCAATACTGTCTATTTGAGTATAAATATTACCTCGGGAGTCATGAAAAGGTTGGGGGGGGGCTAAAGAGATCCTATCGCAATACTGTCTATTTGAGTATAAATATTACCTCGGGAGTCATGAAAAGGTTGGGGGGGCTAAAGAGATCCTATCGCAATACTGTCTATTTGAGTATAAATATTACCTCAGGAGTCATGAAAAGGTTGGGGGGGGCTAAAGAGATCCTATCGCAATACTGTCTATTTGAGTATAAATATTACCTCGGTAGTCATGAAAAGGTTGGGGGGGCTAAAGAGATCCTATCGCAATACTGTCTATTTGAGTATAAATATTACCTCGGGAGTCATGAAAAGGTTGGGGGGGGGCTAAAGAGATCCTATCGCAATACTGTCTATTTGAGTATAAATATTACCTCGGGAGTCATGAAAAGGTTGGGGGGGGGGCTAAAGAGATCCTATCGCAATTCTGTCTATTTGAGTATAAATATTACCTCGGGAGTCATGAAAAGGTACTAGAGTGTTACATGCTAATAATAATTTTTTAAAAAAAATAGTGGGTTTAATATCGGTGGGTGGGAGACAAGTGTGATTGTATACATCACGGATAATGACATTAGTACAAAATTTTGTACATCCAAAGATGCGATTATTTGGTTGTTTGGTTTTACAATATGAAGAATTTGTATAAATTCATTTGTGGAGTTAATACAGTATTTACTTGGGAGGTAGTGAATAATTATTATTATTGTTATTTTTTAGTTGTGTGGCTGCCTTTATTAAAGGAGTGTTTATAATTCTATTGGGATTCTTATGATAACCGTGTTTGATAGATTCGGATTTAAGTAATTCTTTTAAATCTGCTTGTGTAGTAATAAAATCAATTATTCTCAATAAATTAGTTTCCACTAATAAAGGAATTACTTTAAAGGAGGCACAATGGGGTAATGGATAGCGGTTCGGATTGAGGAATCGGAGTTCGAATTCCATTTGAATCCATTACATTCACTTACGTGCTAATACCCTTGGTAAAGGCATGAATCCTCTTCTCTCTCCAGCTGTGGGTAAATAGTAGGACAAACCGGGTTCTATGTCTGTATCGAAATGTATCACGCATGGCACACAACTGACTTCAAAAATGCCTTCATCAGACCAGACGACTTTGGCCCAATCCCCAGTCGTCCAATTTTCATGATCTTTTGCAAAAGAAAGTCTCTTTTTCTTATTGACCTCAGACAACAATGGGTTTTATCTAGCTTTAAATACTTTGAGGCCAGCTCCTACTAAACTTCCTTTCACCGTGGGAGTCGATATCACTTTGTTTGCTGCCTCTCTAAATCCAGCAGTCACATTAGAAGATTTTTCCTTATCACCTAGAGATAACATCTTTAGCAGTCTGTCTTAATTTGGGATAACCATTCTTTGAAAAATGCAATGATTTCAGCCGTTTTAGTTTCCGGAATGTTTTTCTTTGGATATATTTTCAGCAAAATAGAAGCACTTATAAATTGATACGAAACTTGTTGCTAAAAAACAGAAAAGATTTGGCACTACAGATTAAATTTTTGCACTAGAAATTAAATTTTAAGTAAATGATTTTACCACTTATACTAAATAAGTAAAAATTGGCACAAATCATTATTGGTATCCACCCCTACCATAAATGCCAGTGAAACATAAATTCAAGAATGCTTATTATAGTGTCTTCAGCTAATATATATATAAGTTTAAATCATATTTCTAACTTTGCTACACTTGCCTGACAATTTTGCCCATGGCACACACACACACACACACACACACACACACACACACACACACACACACATATATATATATATATATATATATACAGTAGCGTCCAAAACTAAGGGACAAAATTTTAAAACCTAATATTTGTTAGAAATAACAACTGTGAAAAGCTGAAATTTTGATAACTGGTAGTCGTTATCATCCATAATAACATACTAAAATTTGAATCATTTGCAAAGGATAGAAAAAGAATTATAACAATTATTTATTTATTTTCAAATTTGGAACGTCCAAAAGTAAGGGACAAAATTGAGAAAAACAATGTAAACGGCAAAAAAAAAAAACAATAAAAATACATGTACAATCAATATTTAGTAAATGAGACCTTGCTCTCAATGACAGCTGCACATCTTCGACTACAAGAACGAATCAGTTCTTGACAATCCTCGATACTAATTTTAGACCATTCTTCTTGAAGCTTCACCCACAAATCCTCCGTGTTAGTGGGATTTCTTTCCATAACTTTCACTCCCTCCTAAGGTCTTCCAAAGATTTTCTATTGGATTTAAGTCAGGACTTTGCGGTGGCCAATCCATAATTTCCAAATCTTGCTCGCTAAAGTAACTCATTACCACCTTTGCCTTGTGATATGGGGCATTATCTTGCATAAAGGTAGCCCTATCGAAACCTGAATTCTGTATGATTGGCACAACATGATCTTGAACAATGTTTTTATAGATGTGCGCGTTTACACGAGTTTGTAACCGGACAAGAGCCGTATACCTTGGCTAAAAAACATTCCAAATACCATGACGCTTCCGCTCCCAAACTTGACAGTTTTCTTAGTACACTTTGCACTTAATCTTTCACCAATACGTCTCTTTACGTTGTTTTTTCCATCATTTCCAAATAAATTAAACTTGCTTTCATCACTTAAAAATACTTTTGCCCAATTTTCATATGTCCAAATTACATACCTGTTTGCAAACTCTAATCTCTTCTTCTTATTCTTCGAACTAACAAATGGTTTCTTCCTGGGGTTCGATTAAACAGCCCTATTTCTTGCAGTCGTCTACAGTCTGTCTTGACACATTAACACATGAGGTACTATTCATAACCCTTTTAATTTCTGTGCAAGACTTAAAACGGTCCTTTAATGACATACGCTGCATTATTCGATCTTCTCTTGCCGAAGTTTTGCGGGGTCTGCCGGTTTTAAAAGCACTAACTATTTTGCCAGTATCATTGTAGGATTTAACAACCCTGCCTACAACACTGTTGGAGCGTTTCACTTTCTCTGAAATCTCTCTAATGGTGTGCTTTTCCTTGTGTAGCTTCACAATAGCTTGTCTCACAGAGTAATCAAGTTTTTGGCGTTTCAATTTTGTCCCTAACTTTTGGGCGATCCTATTTTGAAAATAAATAAATAATTGTTATAATTCTTTTTCTATCCTTTGCAAATGATTCAAATTTTAGTATGTTATTATAGATGATAACGACTACCAGTTGTCAAAATTTCAGCTTTTCACAGTTGTTATTTCTAACAAATATTAGGTTTTAAAATTTTGTCCCTTAGTTTTGGACATTACTGTATATACCTTTACAGAAAGGTTATACGTTAGGTTTAAAATTGATTTAAAAACTTTGAAGCTTTTATTTTAGTTTTAATTTCAAGCTAATAGATTAAATTTAATATTTCTAATAAGCAAAATATTAAAAGGAATTTAAATTGATTGGAATGGTTTTTTTAATTCTGAAAATGGCTGATTGTAGCCATATTTACAAATCTGTCAGCACAACCTAATTCTCATCATTAAAAAATATTTAAAAAATAAAATACACTTTCTGAAACTTTAGTTGAGGAAAATTAGTTGATATAAAGTTTACCTTGTCTGTTTTGAAACAAATATTACTTTTAGTTTAAAATATTGCAGAAAAGGATTTTTAACACAGCAGTGAGAGTTTTATGAAGTGTTGACAACTATCTCGATAAACTTATGAGTGGGGATTTTTTCTACGAGTGAAATAGTAAAAATTACCTGACGAATATAACATGAACCTTTTTCAGATAATTTTTAATTACCTAGTAACCTTAAAAATTTGGAAAAATATTCTAAGTAATATAATGTTTTAATGAATTTTAGGTACTTTAGCTTTAAATTTATTATAGTTACCGGTCTTCTGATAATGTCGTATATAGACTTCCGTATTTACAAAGATACTGGGGAACGCTGAATGGTAGTAAACTTTTCCATTTATGAATAATATATATTCATTACTTAATAACAATATCAACTAACTGCTACAAATTAATACTGAATTTTAAGAGATTTTAAGCTTTATAAATTGTTCTCATTAAAACTTTTAAAAAATGAAAGAAATTCTTGTAAAAATTCATTTATGGAAAAAATGTTTCTTAAGACAATAATGTCAATAATATCTTATTTTTATCTTATTTAAAAACAATAAAATTCTTTTATAATTAAATAATGTCTTGCATTTTAATTTTACGATACAGTGAAGATTTTCTGTAATTGGAGGTTGTTTTACAAAAAAAAACAAAAAAACAAAAACATTAATGATTTAAATTCTCCAAGGATTTCTGCTTACAACTAATATAAGCGTTAAGTACTACAAAAATGAATATCTCTAAATTTCATTGAATTACTCTGACAAAATTGACGAGTACAAAACCGCTTATCACATATATAAGTACACATTTTCATCAATGCATATAAAGCACATATAAATGATAGCGTCGTATATACTAATATATAAATATGAATTTAAGCTTTAGATTTCACCTAATTAAACAGATGTTAGAAATAATTTTTATGCGGTAAAGAAATAGAAAAGGTACGTTTGTCTAGCTTTCGTTCTGTCGGTGAACTGAAAAGATAAAACAGATAAAGATTATTAACTCTTTGCTTACATCGAAAGTTTATGTCGGTTTTTACACTCTTTTTTTTTTTTTTTTTTAAAAAAAAAGGCTTAATTCAGAGAGAAAAATAAAATAAATCAACCTATCATATTTTTTAAAAGTTTTTATAAAAATATATAAAATTTAGATAAGACCTACTTAACAATCTCAGATACACGCGCGTATATTTCAGAATATAGTTGTTTTAGATATTAACGATATATCCCCTTCTATCAATCAGATGGGTAATTCTGTATTTCTGGAACTGTTTCATCGTCAAGTAACCAGGTGGAAAGTGGATATTCACATAGAGAATCGTTGAAGAAAGAAGTATTTTAACTGTGTTAATTCACGTCAATAAAAGCATGACCGTTATAAATTTTTGATTATCATTTCTTTCAATTTATTTTTACTAGCTTTTCATTACAATAACTAAAACCTAAAGTCTACTGCTTTAAGTAAATAGCATGTCCGATCTACGCTTTTCTCAGTAGTTGTAAAATGGAATAAAATGAAATCGGAGGAAACACTTGGCAAATTTAATAATGATTTCTTCTAATAAAACCAAGAAAAGTTGAATGAGAAAGATCTTTTTTTTACTATTTCCGTCGTCGGTTTCAAACTAATGTACATTCCACTATTAAAAGGCAAATTTTAAATACAATTAGATCCTTTAAAATAAATCGAAATCTGTTTATAATCTTCACTGTCGGGGCTTCTTATAATCGGTGACCTTGAACATCTCTGAAGATGAAGCCTCTTCTAAATACTTGGGCAATTCTTAAAGTTCATGCTCTAGAAATCCACCTCCTTTCTCTTATGACATATTCTTTTTCTACCTTTTCATTTATTTTTCGCTATCTTTCTTCTCTGTTTCATCAATCTTTTCTCTTTTCTTCTTTCTCCTTCATCTTGTTCTAGTTCTCTTCCCTTGATTCTTCAGGGCCTAATAACCCCATCTCCGTGTCCTCACTGCGTCAAATCCTCTTGTCTCACGGCAACTGAACATAAACAGGAGCCATTGGCACTGACCACTGGCCGCACTAATTGCTGGCCTTCGCAAATGGCCCGGCAAACGCAGAACGCCGAGACGCTTTTGCGTGCGGAGCGGCGATGGCTTAATTATTATCCAGACGATGATGTCGACAGAACGGCGGGGAAAACGAAGAGAACATTGTCGACATGAGAGGTGAGGGGATTTGGGGAGCTTTTCTTACCTTTCCCTGTACTTCTTTCTCCTCAGTTATTCCTCAGTTATTGGAGCCCGTAGGCAATGGAACATTCCAAATTTGGCGGTCTCGACATTTCATACCATGACGTGGAGCCGTGTGTATGCGACTGTGATTTTCAGTATGTGAACAAACGTGTCAACGTCTATTGGTTGGGGATAGCCGTATATATATATATATATATATATATATATATATATATATATATATATATATATATATATATATATATATATATATCAGCTTATATATATACAACTGGTTACACATATAAAAAGATTTGTCAAGGTTTGCCTTGTCGTTTATGTCTATTTTCACGTTGTTTCCAAGAATGACAGCAGAGTGAATAGCATTCTTCATTTTCTTGCACATGCATTTTTGCCGAATTAAATAGAAAATGATTTGGAAATATGGGGCGTAAGAGAAAAATTAAGGAAACGTTTTCAATTTCTGAGAAAATTGCATGTACCATTTCACGATATTACTTGAAGAAACATCATAAATTCTTTTCTCTTTGAACAATATTCTATGATCCAGTGCAATGACGTATATATACACAGCATCATAATATTGAAAAAATACATGGATGCGGATCTTGAGTAATTCTCATTCTTATCGAAGTTTATGCATTCGGGATTCTGTCGACAAAGGGAGATAATTAAACCAAATCAGTTTCCTTAGATGAAACGCCAGTTTAATTGTTAGATAAAAACTGCCGAAGAATTTTATTTCACATGTTTGCAACTCGAAATAGTAAAGATTCGCGTAGTTATTAACATGGATGAATAACAGTTTGAGATAAAGAATGTATCAGCTTACATCTATCAATACTGTGTATGCAGTTAATATATATATATATATATATATATATATATATATATATATATATATGTATATATGTATGTATAAGATATTCATACTGCGAAAATGACAACGATTTTTGCATATAGACCCTTAAATACATTTTTCTAATTGTTATAGTTTAACCTTATGTGCTTCCATACACTGATATGATAATCTTCGCTAGTTTTTATTGCTTTTGCTTTTTCTAGATTTCCCACTTTCCCACTTTCTTTGCTTTATTCATTCGACCAGTGCACCATTATTTTAACAAGCACTATCTCACAAGTGCAAAGAAGGTAAATCTAGTTATTTTAGAAAATAAGGAAAACAGTTTCAATTTACAGCAATAAATCCTAAACTGTAAACTTTCTCTGGGGAAGAAAGTATCTATATTCACAAGTTACTCAGAAAACGATCAGAGCTTATCTCAAAATGCAGACGCAAAAACAAATTTTTAATTCGTTACTTTAATATTGAAAACTTAAAAAGGATACCTTGTAAAATACCACCATGATAAATGAAAATATGTACATTATAGACAACGCAGATAATTTAATATGTACACTATACAACGCAGATAATTTAACATACTTTAGACAATGCCAAATTAAACTTAAATTAAACAGATAACTAACCTCGAGGAAAAAATCTAAATAAATAAACAAATTAAGTAAATCATAAACAAATTAACACACTACGAATTCTCTCATAAACACAAGTAAATGCAATAATAATAATCACCAGCAAATAAATAATCAATAATAAATAACGAGTAAAAAGTTAACAACCACTATTATAAAATAGCTACAAATAACAACATTGGGATCCACAATTATTTCTACTCAATAGCCTCGAGAATAATTTAAAATACAATCGTTACCGACTACCCAATAACCGTTAGGAGAATCAATTAGACCTTATTACCCATAATGCAGCATTAACCAGCATATATAAATAGTCAAGCCAAAATACAACACACATGGCCTGAAGATTGAATTTAAGCATGAAACAAACTGTCGTTGCTAGGTGTTGACCTCAGTATTCACTTTTATATTTTTTTTATTTACATACGCTCTATCAATATGTATATATGTTTGTGTGTGTGAATAGCTTATTACGAAGTGATGGTAAGTAAATTCTTCACGCAAACGAATTGGATAATTTAGTGATTTCATTCCCCACTAAATAACTGAATACTTTTGTCAGTCTGTCTTCACCTTGTAATGGTATCTCTCGCTATAAACACGCGTGTGAAGCGCGTGTGTGTATGTATGTGCCTGTACATAAACTCATGTACTTATATTTTGTATATTTATGTTGTTGAAGTATGTATGTCCCTTCTTGCGTCAATGATATTGTTCTGGATATAAACTTGACTCGTTCAATCTATGTATTGTGTCCATTTGTTCATGTTGCAATATAAGAAATATATCAGGGATAAGTATTTCTTTCTTTATCAAAAGATTTTGACATCAGCTTTTTCAGAACGACTTTCAAGGGTGATATTTTACATTTTTTCATTGATAAAATTATCCATATAAGCACAAGTATTTGTGAATACTTTAGTTACATAAAAAGGGAGTGGTGATAAATTTATTGGTCCGAGCAACAAGGGTATGCTGAAAATTTATCAGGCCAACTATATATATAAATAAGTTTGAAATACTCACTCTCCTTTGTTATATGGTCTGATTTTTTATACCGTTGTCGCATTCATCAGTAACAGCCTTCATCTGAAGTATAGGAAAAAGTAGAAGAAAAATACATTCGAAAAGGAAGATATGTATGATTAACTATGTTGAGAAGGATTTGTAAAGAAAGAAGAAAGGGAAGAACGTAGAAAGAATTTAAGAGCAATACTGACAAAGTAAAAGAAGAAGATGAAAAAAATGTAGAAAAAGGAAATGAATGAAAAAAATCTGGCACTGTATTTTATGAGTTAATAAAAGGACTGAAATAATATAAGGTCACCTTGTTTTCAAATAAACCATTATTCTGCTTCAATGATGATCAAAAAGAAAATTAAAAAAATAGAAAATACTTTGTCAAAAGCATCGAATCAACAAACATTAAACGCAAACATGAGCTATGCATACGTATGCATGATGCATACGTGTGCATGATCGAGGTATGAATAGTTGACTATATGTATTTGTAATAGCATCATGTACGTATGCTAAAAAATTGAATATATATATATATATATATATATATATATATATATATATATATATATATATAAATGAAAAAATAACTATATAGAGAGCGAATAAATGAGATATATAGAGAGAAAAGACGCAGAGAGAGAGAGAGAGAGAGAGGGGGAGATTTATCAGGCATGCACAATCACATGCTCTCATACCATTGAGTCCACGTCTCTTGACATCTACCATCACCGTCCAATCCTTTCCATTTCCGAAATTCTGTATCGAAAACCGTATCGCCACCACGCCCTTTCACCTCCACCGAGAAGACCTAGCCCTTAATCAATTTGCAGCTAAACACCATGTTTGAACAACCGATCCGGGTCTGGCAGATGCACAATTTGTCTTTGTGTCTGCTTCAGGCGCCATCTTGCTTTTTCCTTACTTTGTGCTTCTCCCTTTACCAACGCCCTCGTCTCATTTCCAATCCCTATTTCTCCAGATTCTCTTCCGTTTCTCCTCTCCTACTTCCGTCTCTAAACCAACATCGCAGACAAACCAACCCTGTCCTTACTATTTTCTGTCTTTCCACAAGCACCAAGACTTTGCGTTGCCAGAACCTTTACCGCCTTTTCGAAAACTTTCCCGCGGAAATGAAAATTCGTATTTTTCCTGGGGTTAAGGGCGGAAGAGGTTGAGTTTTTTTTTTCAGAAAGAGAATGACGGGCGCATCTATTGGTGCATATATGTATGCACATGAGTGCCTATGCGTTCTTATAAATGTGTATATGTATATATACCTATTTGGCAGAGAGGGCTATAAAATGTGGCTATGATTGTTTAATGGAAGACGTGCGGAAGTGTGTACACGTATTTCGAAATGTGTCTGGTGTTTGGATATTAGTATATTTATATATGTATGTAAGTAATCATGCATTTGTATATATAAGCATTTCTATTAATGCACTGCTGTCTCTGAATATAGATGTAAGTATATGCTCAAACTAAACACGTGACTGAGTGCACGCATATAAAAATGCATCAGAATATATACTGTAATATGTGCTTTCATGGAGCTTTAAAATTGGGCGTAGATGTGTACTCTTACATACATACATACATACATACATACACAGATATGCTGGTTGTATTAACATGATTCAGCTTTTATTCACGTATGAGTTTTTGTGGATATGTAAATATTTGTTGTACTATTCATGTGCATACAAGTGTGTGCCTATATATGTATGGATTTTGCTGAGATGATGAGCATGCCCATTGCCGGGGCAAGATGCAATCGAGTGTAAAAACTCACATTGGCCGACAGGGCCAAGGGTTTGTATAATTTTTCAATATCAACGGTATACAGGGGTCAGGAAGGAGTGACGTGGATGGAAGAAAACTGGGTCGAAGTTAGGGAAGGAATTTTTGGGGAAATGAAATGACGGGTTCAGAAAAATACATTCGAACACTTGATTGCCGTTGCTGGAGCAAAGGGTGTGAGTGTGTGTGTGTGTATTTGTGTGTGTGGGAGAGAGAGAGAGAGAGAGAGAGAGAGAGAGAGAGAGAGAGAGAGAGATTGTGAGAGAGGGGAACAGAAGAGAAACAAGTGAAAAACTGCAGTAAGAGCAATAACAACAGCAACAACAAGAGTAATAATCAGAAACACTGAAATCTTTCTAGGACTCGTTCTTTCGACAACAGACTCTTCAGACAAACCATATAACCTACTCAACTGCTCAATATGGTAAGGTAAGTAAAATGTGTTTAAACAAAGGATATTAATTGCCACTATGACATTAGATGTACGGCAGAAAGAAGTGGGATAAAAGACAGTTATGAAAAGTACTCGAGAAATATCCGAGAAAAAAAAGAACAACGGTTGAATCAAGAGAGAAAACGAAAGACCCCCCCAACACACACAACGAAACAATAAAACAAGGGAAATTGAAGATTGTAAAAATGGATGACTGCATCAAAGGAAGGAAGAGAAATAAATGTCAGTAATGAAAAATGAACGTTTACTCGACGAATATGAAAAAAAGTAAAAGTTTATTATGAATATGAAAAAAGGAATGAATATAAATATAAAGACCGGAAATAAGACCCCCCCCCAAAAAAAAAACTGACGAGAGAAAAATAATTTAATTCTTTAACCAAAATCGATAACTGCAACTCGTAAATAAGTCTTAAACCCACACAAAGTTTTCTGGCTTTTTCTTCTACATTCATAAATAGCAAACAAAGTAAGGTCCTTGTTTATGAATATTGGTTATAAATATTTCAATACAGCAGCATTTAAAATTAAGAGCCGACAGTTTTTTTCCTCGCCAATTTTCTTTGGGTGTTGGAAATTAATAGAAAATATCTGGATGTAAAATTATTTAGCATGTCTCTACAAATCAGAACGATTATAAATCATAAGTGGAAAGATTAATAAAGTAAAATATTTTTGAAATTTTGCAAATGAATGGAAAACATCATCTTCACCAAAACTAAATGCAGGGGCATTTAAAGTATTTAGAAAAGCTTTACTACGAAGGTCGGTTCGAAAGTAATGCCTTATATTTTATATATCAGATTTAGAGGTTGGCAGTAATCATTCATAGTTTATTTTGCTTTGTTACAGATAGCAGTCTGGCAAAATGGAGTGAAATGAAAGTGTGTACGAAACAGAGACGTATCACTGAATTCAGAAAAATTCACCCAATGACATTCATCAGTACTCTTTGAACTTTTTACGGAGAAAAAAAAAAGAAGGTGGGTAAGGCATTCGAGGGGTGCTGACAGCGACGTGTTTAACAAGCCGCTTCGGTCCCACGAATGGTAGACAACGTGGACAAATAGTGTCCTGGAAACGTTAGAGTTGCTGTTAAAAATTGAACAAGTAGTGAAAACTTGTTCTTTGTATCTGTTGTCGCTTATGTGGCAGTAAACGAGAAGCAATACTTTTTCGGAGTGTCACTTAGCCTTAAATAACACTCGTCGACGTTAATGTCAATACTGTTAAATTTCTTCCTGTTAAGTTATATTGCTAATATCTGTCTATACACTCAATTCTCTTTTCGTATGTATTCTCTTTGCACGATTTGGAAATAACACGCCCCCCCCCCAAAAAAAAACATCTGTTCTTGTATGAGCACCGAATTTATTGCATGTGGCAAGTAAACGATTAAGTAACATCAATCAATTATAATTTACAAAACGCCGAAACTTTACGTAACATGATTAAGTAACAATTTAGCGAAGTAAAAAAGAATCCAATCTGTTTTTTTTTCCGCATAGTGATCCTCCACTCTCCGATGTGGGCGAGACTTATGCACTGTACATTCATAGTATTTCAGAGAATGTATATCATTACACGTTAGTTTATAGTAGCGATGATGAAGAAGTGGTTCCACTATCTACAAGTACAATTCTAGAAGGCTTCCAAATAGTCAATAGATTTGGAAATCATTTTCTTACAAATGGTAACAATGTTGAACGGGTTGTGCAATTCCAACATGATTTGAAAATGATATGGCACGTTTATGAAGAATCATTTAAAGAACTAAAAAAAATAAATCACAGCGTCTGATAACCGAAGTTTTTTTTTTATCAAAAATACAATTAAATTTTATATTTTTTCGCAATAATAGGCTGCTTTTTTATAGGAATTAGCTGATATTATTATTGTAAAATGTATTTTTCAGAATTCAATCAGAAAACCTCGAAAACAGATTAACACAACATTATTAGAAGTGACTAATTAGAAAGTTTTAAAGTCAATCGTTTCATATTCAGTAACTTAAAGTTTTATAATGTATGAATAAGAAAAGTTGTTGAGCTTTTGTGTATGCATCATAAGAGAATGAATTTGAATATCATATATATCCCATAGAATATGAAACTAGTCTACTGATTGCCGAAGCTAAAATGAATGTCTGCTTTTATATTAATGCAATTGCAATTTATCATTCGATGCCTTGACCAGCAATAAATAAAGGTACATTAATGTCATGTTTTTTTTTTAGATAAAATTAAGCTGTGGGTATTGATAGCGATCTTTTTACCTTTCAATTATCAGTAATTTGCATATGAGACAAAATTTTGTGATTTAAACAGGAAAACAGAAACTTATCAAAATACAAAGGCGGCTGTTATAAATCAGAAAAATTACATTTTCACAAAAAAATTACAATTTTTGATTTTCATTCAACTTCAACGAACTGAATTACTTTTCATTTTCAATTTGTTTATTTATACTATTCGTTTCAATTAAAATGTTTTTTTTCTCAGTACAAATTGAAAGTTGTGGTATAAAGCTTTTTTCATAATGTAAAAATAACAAAAATATGCTCCTGTGTTTGGAATTAACTTTTATGTTATCGTATATTGATCATCTGCATTCTTTACAGAATAGGATAAAAGATATTGGCTGGAGACATTTTTCAAAGTAGAGAAGTCGACACTTTCCGAAATGAAATTCTGTATAGTGTACAATGATTTGATTTAATACCAAATGTAAACAAATTTTGATCACAACTTCTGATTTCTCGACTTTCGATCAAATCCTTAATTTATTTATTCACAACATTCATGGACCAAATTAATGAAGAAATTGTATTTATTATCTCTTATAAAATTTTATCTATCTATCTATCTATCTATCTATCTATCTATCTATCTATCTATCTATCTATCTATCTATCTCCAAATATGCACTATATAATTGCACTGAGAATATATATCAGACTGAATATATGACAAACTAGTTAAACAAAAAGTCCAAATGCCAGGAATATAAACAAAAATATAACTTCTCCAACATGATGTAAGTGTAGATGTGAAAATACGTATTTTCTTGGCGGTACATTTTTGACTGAGGGTGTAATCTACGAAGTTAGGTCAGATATGGTACATGTAGGTTCCACTGAATGATCCTGAAAGTAGAGATATTACAATCATAAGATGCCCTTTCCGCAAGAAATACTATGTCAGAATATCAGAGTTTGTTATTAAATATAAGAACGTGTACTTGCCTTGTTAGCTAGCTCCTGACTAAGTGGAATGTGGAAATATTCTCGAAAACTATTAAAGCCACCACCTTATGTATCGAGAAAGAGCTGGTTTAGTCGGGGCATACAGATTAGTCGAATTTTGTTGAATCCTTTTATTCCGGCATTTGATGATCGAGTTTATTGGTAAACTGCGAGTAATATCTGAAAGGCTGCGAAGACCGGGGTTTTATATATTTTATAAACGATTTTAATAACATTTGTCTATATCGGACCTTGTTGTGGCTCTAACAACAACAAAACGACAGCAACAGCGTTAAGCTATACCTATTATCATCATGTATATATATATATATATATATATATATATATTGTTTTTTTTCTCTCGGTAATACTTGGTTTTTACTTTGTCTTTGTCATTGCGCTATTGCAAGTAGGATACTTGCTACTTTCTTCTGTTTATCGCGCCTTTTTGGTGTCATATTAATGTTCAATTCTCCTAATCTTTTCTCATTATGCATCCACAGTTTAATTGTCTCTTTCCGAATGTTAGCGGTACTTTGTAGTCTCTCTTCCCCTTAAAAACATTCATTTTTTTTTACATACATTTTTCATAGTGTGCTCAACACTCATCGGTAGAATTACATTTTGATAGCTTCAAGTTTTTTTTCCCGCAATTGTCGAATATTTATTTTTCAGTTGAAAGATAGAAACCATTTAGCAGTTTAGCACTTTTTATTTCAGTTATAATGTTCATTTTAGATTGTTTCTTACTCAGTTCCGGAAAAGTATCTTTCTTCGAGTTTTTGTGCTACATTTTCTGTTGTCTTTGACAAAATGTCAATTTCGACATTCTGTTTTATTACAATTAATGTTTACTTCTCGTTTCTCTTGACTATGTGCTAAAAATAAAAGTAGATTGACATGTGAAAAGAAGTTTATCCGAGAAAGAATATATGCAACTATTTCAAGCTTTTCGTCTAAGCAAGGATATACATCGTGGGAAAATTAGTCACACGCTGATTTAGTAGATACTATAGAATATTTCTGATTTACGGTAGTGATAAGTATGCAAAATTAGAAAAAAATCAGCGTTTGAAAGGCTTGAAAAATTGAAACCTCTTCGTTCCTTCAGTTTTATATTCAGTGTATAATTGATGAACGTTTCCTAAATTTATGGTACAAGATCAATTGTGCCATAAATTTAGGGAATGTCTATTCAATTTTACTCAGTATAAAAACACGGTCTTTAGAAACACAAATATCACTGGAAAAAAGTTTTCAGCTCAGATAAATGAGTTTAAAATAAATAGTAAGATACTTTGTTCAGCCATGATGCTGGCTGCTGCCATAACGATGGCGTTCGTGATATTTTGGCGCCAATTTGGAAGATGACATGTTTGACCACATCGGTTGCTAGTCGAAGACTGACAGAGAATCAAGATAGCGTTGGATGTAAATGTCCGAAATCTCCCTTGGGCTTTGGCATCAGGTGTGGACATTGACAAACGGGTTGTAAATGGCGTGGAGTAATGGCGCCCGTTTAAGACTCACACTGCTATAAGCGCACAGATAAATTTATACGGTGCAGTATGCGTACCAAAGGTCGATGTTTATAGTTGTAGTTTAGTATGTGTGAGTGAATGTGGTTTTGGTCACGGATCTATAGGTAGGAGTGTGCGTGCTTATTGCAAAGACATAAATAGAAAGGTAATTCTAGATGTAGATTGAGATAAGTAATTGCACTCGGATAATGTAAGCAGTTTTTGTTTGTAATTTTTTTTTTAATTTCTTTACGCTAATGTTCTTTTACAAATATTTTTTTCATTGAACAATTAAAAAACAATCCACGTTTTTATTGTTTGTTTCTATTCTTTTATTTTTTTATGTAAAAATTATGGGATATATATTTCAATATTCTTATTATCCACAAGGGTTTAATTTAATGCTTATTTATATATGTGTGCTCCGTATGAGACATAAAGCTGCAACTTCATAAAGTGTTGCTGCTACATTTTTACTAGCAAGTGAACTTTTACGGAGACGAATTACTAGCTGAACACCTAAGATGGACTGCGCGTTTAATATCATCACCATTAATACATGTTTAAGTAATTTTGAATTTTATTTCAATTTTTTCAGCTCGTTCTTCTCTAGTTTTAAAAAAAAATCTCGATTCTTATCTAAAATGATTATAATAATCTAATCTTTTTGTTTATATCTGCACAGGTATGCATCAGTGTTATGTGTGCACAAAACTTGCACTGACTGTAATTTGGCTACACAACTATATTGTCTCTTTATGAATACAATATTTTGAGAACAACAGCATTGAGAAAGCTGAGAGGAATGCGTATATACATTTAAGAGTGCGTGCAAGCTCTGCTCGGCCTTGGATGTCCAGAAGACATTCAGCGCGTGTTATCAGCGAATGTCCAGCAATTTGTGAGTGAAGAGGAGAATCTAGCCCGCGGGTCGAGAAAATTGGTACTTGAAATTCAAGGAGAAGTCTGAATCCACTCTACGCTTACTTGCACCCATTTCATTTATTTTAACATCCTTTTCGTCTTTATGAGAAACCACAGTTTCCCTCTGATCTCCCTGTTTCTATCTTCTTCTAATTGATTAACCAACACTTTTCACCATTTTATTTCTTTCTTTTGTCTTTTTAAAATTTATTTTACTTCCAGCTACCATCTTGCGTACATCATTATTGAAAACCAGTGTTTTATGCAGAGTTACACTTTCCCTCATACTCTCTTTCTCCTCTTTAGATTTTCCTTCTCATTATTATGATTTCTCCCAATGTCTATCACCATTATCTTCATCTTCACTGTAATTTTCTTCCTTCTGTCTATTTCCAATTTTCTCCACCATTATGAAAATAGTATTTTCAAATTCAACCTCTTCGACACTTTCCGCTCACATTTCATCTTTTAATTCTTCTCTTGTGTCTTTTCTTCTCTTTCTTTTCACATCCTCCTGCTCATCAGAATTCCTTTTCTCTCTCTTCTTAGAATCTGCTTTCCAATCTGATTTACTTCTACAATTTTGTTTTCCTCATTTCCCATTTTCTCTTCATTTTCTATTTCTTTTAAAAAATTATTCTTCACTTTTGATGATTTTTCTTTCTTTTCTTTTTTCTTTCTTAAAACTTTATCTTCCTTTTTAATTTCTTATTTTCTTCAAAGATTCTTACCACAATCATCATAATCATCTTCTTTATTTCTTCCTTTTTCTCTTCTTCATTTGCCGCGCCATAGCAAATGATGCTTCAAGTTTCGTACGGCTAATTGGCGACATAACGTTGCTCAGTTATGGTCAACTAACCACCATCCTATCCACCGACCGTCAGAGCTCTTCATCATTGCCAGCTGCGGCCTCCACACAGACACACATTTACGCATACTGTATAGGTCGTTGTAAATACTAGTATATAGTATATCTATTTCGATATATCAGTAGAAGAATGGAGAGTCATTAAAATTATTCACACATACATCCAATAATTTACGAATATTCCTAGACACTCAAATATATTAGAATATTAGTCATCACTCTAAATTTTTCATCTAAACTGAGCGCATACATCTAAATATTCACACACGCAGACAGAAACACAAATCAATTTTGATTCGAATGTGCACAGGACGGAGATTATAGACATGCTTTCAGTCTAATACGCACATTGCGACTATTTCTATACAAAGATTGGTAATATTTAAACGTTATTTGTAATGGAGACTCATATTTGTGTAGACAGTCCGTTTATTTGTTAAAAAATATATTTATTTTCGCCTACTTTATTAGAGAAAAATATCCGTTCTCCGACAGGATTCGAATAAAATACAAATATTTAATAAAAATAAGGTTTAAGCAATAAAAATTTGTCGGATAAATAAATAAAAAAATCCATCCCTTTTCTTTATATATATATATAATTCTTTATATGTGTGTGCGCGCGTGTGTGTGCATGTGTGATATATTTGTCATATTTTTCTAAATACTGTTTGTTGATATTACGAAATTATACAAAATTATATATCGTTATATCATATATATATATATATATATATATATATATATATATATATATATATATATATATATATATATAAATAAATTGTGTGTATATCGGAAGCATTTTTTCATTGAGGCATGTTTCATTAAATAATATAGACAAGTGATGTCTATTTATTTTATGTAAATTCTTTTCATATCGTCTGATAAGCTTAATAACATTACCATTAAACGAAGAAAGAAAATCACAATATTGATACATATTTTTTAATCCTATCTTTCGGCTTACATAAGCTTTCGGCTTACATAAACCATTATCAAAGATGATAATTACATTACAATATAATGAGCAATACACGGACAAATCAGTGAGAGTTAACAACATGCCTGGCCGCATACACAATTCCGGAAAATCCTTGTCGAAAACGCAACTATACTTAAACATGAAAACAATAAACAAAAACTAAAAATTCTTGAAGCTATATACATAAAACAATTGAAACTTAACCTGAACAAAATAAACTATGAAATCTCCACAAATATTCTTAAATGCCTATAATTGGTAACAGAAGCTATTGGTTTATACCAACGGCTTCCCATAATTAATACTTCTCGTTTTCACTCTCGTGTGGTCAGGTGTGACGGTGCGATTTT
The DNA here is from genome assembly GCA_903632075.3 of Acanthosepion pharaonis. NCBI lineage: Eukaryota > Metazoa > Mollusca > Cephalopoda > Sepiida > Sepiidae > Acanthosepion > Acanthosepion pharaonis. The sequence continues at coordinate 757,302 of CAHIKZ030000580.1, forward strand.
CGCTTCCAGCGTCTTATATGCACGATTTTGTCGTTGCTTGGAAATCTTCCATGTAAACAGAAACAGACTATCATCACTGATTTGCCCGTGTATTGCTCAATATATTGTAATGTAATTGCTATCTTTGATAACGGCTTATGTAAGCCGAAAGCTTAGACAGGGTTAAAAAATATGTATCAATATTGAGATTTTCTTTCTTCGTTTAATGAAAATGTTATTAAGCTTATCAGACGATATGAAAAGAATTTTCATAAAATAAATAGACAACACTTGTCTATATTATTTAATAAAACATGCCTCAACGAATATATATATATATATATATATATATATATATATATATATATATATATATATATATATATATATATATATATATATAAGGGTGGATATATATCTAAATGCATGAGAGTTCTAATTTTTTAATATTCTCCTTCAGGTAGTTCGCATAGTTAACTATATACTTAAAAATGTGAGTTTTAACCTACAACTTTCATTATATAATGATCCATGTAAGGGATAACCGCAATTATACGTGTATAACACGCACTTTGCACTAGATTTTAAAACACGCACTTTTCACCAGATTTTTTAAACGTTTAAAATTAGCAGCGTGTATTATAAACAAGAAATGAATATTTATTTTTTTCTGATTGCGATCTTCGGTACGTAAGACGGGAAGTAATTTATATATATGGTTGAAACTAACTAATGCATAAAAAAGAGTTTAAATCGCTGACTAAATCCAGAATATCTTTGCGAATATTTTGTTTTTCAAAATATTCGCAAAGATATTAAGTACATTTTAGTCTTTTTTACCAGATCAAAGGTCGAGATCACGAAAGCTTTCATGTCTGTAGTTAGTATAGTTGATGTCGTTACGTCATCCATAGCGTTTTCGTGTCTTTCTTCCTCAAAAATTAAATAGTAGTAATGTCCACTTCTGTTTTAAACGACTTTAGTGAAATAGTCTCTCCCCATTGGAATGTGTGTAGATGCCTGTGCTTTTTAATTAAATATCGTGTATTTTTTGTTTCAAATGTCATGTAAACAATATCAATTTTTATCTTTATCCAAATCGGATAAAAAGTTGCATAATTTTAAAACGTCATTGCATATTATACACGAGAGATTTTTTTAGAATTTGCCCCGTGTCTTCTGAGTGTAAAATTCTCCATCTCTTTCTTCATTATGTGTCCCGGACATTTCAACTGACTCTGAAAGAAAGTGTTCCCAACTTAGATTATTTTTCAATCATAAAATATACTGGAAGGTGCCTTGGCCGTTTTGGCTTGCTACCGCGGAAAGACCCTAATATAAACAGTAAATACTTTGTGTACATACTGGTCACTATTTAAAAAAATAATCAGCACAAAGAAAAAGTAGTATCTACAGTAAATGAACATTATTTACTCTGCTGAACGTCGCATCATCATCATCATCATCATCATCATCATCATCATCATCAACAATAACAATAATTTGCGTATGTATGTATGCATGTCTCAGTCTGTTCATATCTTTCTGCAACTCTCCCTCATTTCCAAAGAGGAACTTCGGCACCGTTTACCGTGTTTAATATCATAGAACAATTCAGATTCTTTTTAAATCTATTTCTTTCGATTGGTTGTAAACAAGCAACAATGATGGAGATGGTATTTTGAATCATTTGTAATCGGCGCCAGAGAAAATCAAGTAAATTTGCTCAGTTATAAAAATGAAAAATCATCTTTGAATACATGAAAAGCTGATCAAAACGAATTTGTTAAATTCTACCAATAGTCAATGTTGTGCCGTAGACGAAGAGGAAACAGTTGATGACTTTCACTTTTATCTGTTTGGATGACTACTTTAAGACTTTATTGAAGTTTTTACAGTTTATATTATGGCGACTTTAGAATTCAAGTGTTTATGACACTTTCAGGGACAAAGTAAAAACTTCTCGAAGGTTTAATGGTTACTAACGACAGTTGATCTCTCGATGAAGACCAGATTGGTGTGATAGTAACAACAAAGATGAGAATAATAATGATAATAATGATATCTCCTCATCCCAGAAATTCAAACAAAAATGATCGGACTCAATGGACGCAGTCAGAAAAAAAACTCCATCAAAAATTGGCACGGATGACAACTGATGTAGAAACCTAAAACTAGTTTCACAAGGTTTATCAGTCAAGACATCGGCCAGTTTCAGGGTAGAGGCAAGACATCCTCGTTAGGGAAGAAAACATCAGCCTGAGCATAAAACTCTTTGAACGTACCAGGAAATTGCTGAACAGAATAACACCGACTCAGAATTTCAGAATCCAACAAAGCCTGGATAAATAATACATAAGAAAAAGGACTACTCCATGCTGAATAACAAAACAATGAAATCAGGTATAGATGACCATGTATCGAGGGAAAGTGTAGTTATCTACCCCTCTGGAATGAAGTAAAAATACTAGACAGAGAAAAACACAGTTGCCTGAAAGAATAAGTGCATATGAGTGACTATAAGGGCCTCCTTTGTAGGCGTAGCATAGGAATGAATATCAAGAGGGGCTGTTAATGAAGAAGAAAAGAGAAATGGCAGCGTAAAACTTCAACAACAGCAGAAGTAGCCGTGTTGAAAAGAGAAACCTCGGTGAGTGCAGTTAAACAGCAGCAGCAGCAGCACTCATCAGCAACCAGGTGAGGATTAAGACTCCAGTTTTCTCCACTCAGGATTTCCAACGTTGATTAAAGCGATGGCCCGTGAATTTGTTTACATAATAAATGTAAGTTGGCGGTGCATACATGGAGTCAGTGGAAACGAGGCTAACAATAAATGGAATTAGAGCAACTAACTCACCAAGATTAAATAAAGTGTTCAGTTCTAAATTGTCTGAATATTACACATATAAACAAGTACCTTATGAAGGCTGGAGGACACAGCATCCGAAACGCTGTGATAATAACAACAAAGATGAGGACAACAGCTCGCATGTAAATAATGTAACCAACAACTCATCCACAAAATTCAGGCAGAGAATATTCAGTTCAGGACAATGCCTATCATCTTTCATTCGGCATCAGCATAAAAAAGGATGACGTGTTACTGATACTTTTCAGTGAAAAGTAGGTGGATGTTGCCAGATTGTGTTTTGGGAATTAAATCGATGTTAAATGGCACTTTTGAGTATGATTAAGATTAGCAGTCGCACTGATCTCTTCCGTGAATGGTCAGGAATCAATCCTGTTGCACACATTTCCTTCTCTTTCATTGCCGTTATATCTTTTGAAAAACCAATTTGAATGATAAAACAAGGTCAGCCAAATTATTCAAATAATGAGAGATAAGATTGCATTCATATTTCGCCTTATGCCGCAGTGTAACTTTTCATTCTCATTTCTAGTTGAACATATTTAATGGAAATACAAGGCCTGTCTGCAAAGTAACTAACAATTTAATATTAACGAAACAACCTAGGGAAATGGCGCTTTAGTTTCCATTCAGGATAGACGCCTTTGTATCTCAGTGTCTCATCTACTTTTCAGATGAGTATACAAAGATCTTAGGATCGACATCATTGTCACATTATCCATAATCTGGTCCATTGTGACTCAACTTTGATTTTAACTTCTGAAAAATCCAGATGTTGGGGGAGTCAAATTTGGATTCTATTGAGGGGGATGTTTACAGACTTGCGTGATGTAACCTCTGGCAATAAAATCCTATTGGAGATGCGAAGGATCTGCTCGTTTGGTTGTTTCGAATACAACAATCACACGGGTATTCTTATTTGCATATCATTATCGAATAAGTAATTCCACAGGAGAGTTTTTTTTTCATCTGGAGTTTTTCAATCAGCAGTCATATGCTACTGAGAAAGTCCCTGTGACTGTCGTATTCACAATAACCGAAGGAGTAGATTCTCTCTGTGTCGGAGATTACTTTGAATTCAAAACAATAGAGAATAGAACACTTCACTATGTTACTCAAGAAGCTATGGTAGTTCACAGATAATAAATAAAAGGAATCCGTAGAGAGCCATAACCGACTATGTTTCAGGACGTAGCATTAAAAAAATAGAACTTTATTACTTTAAGCATCTATTTAGCATAAAACTGTCATAAACCAAATTTGTGACGAAAACTACCAGTCGTAAATATGATATATACCTGTAAAGATTTTGTCAAATTCCGACTTCGTGTAGTTGATGCTGTTCATTACGGATAATTCATTCTTTGGCCTTCGTCAGTTGTATAATGTATGAGGTTAACAGATATATATATATATATATATATATATATATATATATATACATATATATATACTAGCAGCATGACCCGGCGTTGCCCGTGCTTGATTCAAAAATCGGCCAACTCATATAGCAATCGCTATCACTTGACTTAAAATATTTTTGCCCTTCCTTGCCTTTAAAGGAGTGCCCTTTACCGTGCTGATGTTGCTACATGCCTTACTTCTTGCCTATCTCACACTGCAAATTTCTATAGCTCTATACTAAACATTAAATCTGTTACGAAAAAAGAACTAAACAAAATGAACACAAAACGATCAGCTTTAAAAATGGACTCGTATCTGGAAAAATCTAACGAAAAAAGAATGTTAACAACAAATACTTTTTCACACCCAACCCATTTCTGCGGAATCAGAATCAACGTTGAGTTTAAGCAAGCGAAGGAGCCAATTGGAGTAAAGTGCCATACAGATTTAAATTTTTCTCACTTGTGACGAATGCAGCTATCGATTTCTTTTTTGCATGCTAGCATGCTAGTTAACATTCGTGTTAGTCAGCTGTTGGTTCTCACGCTGGCCAATAGAACCTTCCTGCCTATTCGTGGCAGCCAGCTATAGGCTCTCACTCTGGCCAGTACAAAATGGCCGCAAACTACATGAAAACTGCCGTAGAAGCATGAAAAAATCGATTATTTCCACTATCGATGGGAGTTGAGAAATGCAAAGTCGGTATTGGCTTTGCCGCTAACTTGGAGCATGTGCATGTAAATTTTGGTGCATATCCGTCAAAAAAATTGAGGCCGTGCATTCGTTACACACAAAAAAATTGACACACACACATTCACACACACACACACACACACACACACACCCTGCATTATATATTATATATATATATATATATATATATATATATATATATATATATATATATATATATACTTACTTGAGTTATGCGATATTTTGGCAATAAGTCCTGTCCAGGATAGCAAGGATCTATTCGTTCAGTCATCGCGAATACGACAGTTATAAAGGCTTTCTCAGTCGTATATTACTGCTTACTCAGATCTTATTCTATTGCCAAATTTCTAATTCATACAGGTATTCATATACCATAGACCCTGTGAGTATGATGAAAGTGATCTTACCTTTAGTCAAGGCTAAATGTCTCAGCTTACCCTGCTATTTAAACAGGAATATTAAGCATGTCAAATATTCTTAACGCATATTCATCTATAAAAATTGTTTTTATAATAGGAGTTTTTTTTTCTCACCGATGAACCTTTAATGGAATATGTAGAGGAGTGCAATGTATTCCTTCGGTTACAAGGGAATACATTGTATTTATGTACTCAACGTATTTGCTCGATAGAAGATAGAAGAAAATATTATCTCTGAACAGAAAATTACAAAGAGAATCATTAAAAATCGGCCGACATAATATCTCTATGTTTCTAAGAACATTATCCATGTAGGCAATGAACTTATCAGTATTGATCTAGACACCTCCAAAATAGTAAGTAGCATGACTAATAGAAAGGAAGCAAATAACTTGAAGCTGATTAAATCCATCGAATGAATCGAAGATTAGAATCTCAATATAGAAAAACTGAAGAGCGCTATAAATGCTTGTCTATTATTTAGGAGATCTGATAAAAAGGTGTAATCATGAAATAGATGTGTGTTAGAATTTGCAACCATTAAAATCATACTTAATAATCCAATCATTTCCTTCTGCGTCAAAGAGAAGATAATAACTAAACATTTCTCACAATACACATTTTATTTCCATACATAAACTTTTCTGAATACACTGATAAGATAGTGACTGGCTAATCTATAGAAACCATTTTTTTAAAATAATTTCACATCAACCGAGCCAATAAGACGCTGGCAGTTACTGAGTATGAGGGAATATGTGAAAAAGAAAACATTATGAAGGTGAGAGAACAATAAAAGAACAGAAACGAAGAAAACAAAAGATAACTGGAAATTGACATTGCATTTAAAATTTTGATGATTAAATTTGACTAGAGAGCAAGAAATCAGAAATGCAAAATTATGAGACCTTGCCGCCAATCTAGTACTGCGTTTAAATTAATAAAGTCTATGTACCAAAGAGGAAACCTCATCAGAACACTTACGATGAAAATATTTATAGAAAAGGCACAGGGAAGCTACGTTACGGTGGTTGGAAAGTGCCTGTAGCCGAGATGTCACGTAAGAATCAATAACATTGAATATTCTTTGTACTTCATCAAGAATCTCAATATACAATAAATGGAAAAATGATCGACTTATAAATATGCAAAATAGATCCTAGCTACATGAATTGTCTAGCACTACACAGTGAACTAACTTTCCTAGAAGCAGACACAGAATTGATTCAATATAATCTTTCCACTTCATGTCAGTAGAAAACGTTCACTCGGCAAGTCGCATTCTCCTGGAGGTTAAGATAAATAAAATGTATATATGGATATGTGCAAGTCTTTATATGTATGTATACAAAGTCAATTAATTATTGATATTTACTGATAATTCATATCGGGAATCTGAGATAGATTTTTAAATAAATACGTCAGGCTAAGAAAATATTCAAGAAATATTTGCAAAGCAATAAGCAAATTGGTGTTGCTTACTTGATAGGATATGTACGATATTGATTATACTGATATATATATATATATATATATATATATATATATATATATATATATATATATATATAAAGAAATATAGTCTTAAGGTGTGCTATATTTATGGGATAAAGTGCTCAATATCAGAGATAGGCGTGTGTAAATATAAAAGTGAACGTTAAGTCAATCGTCAGGCGACAGTCTGATTGCATGCTATATGAAACAGACTGTCGTAAGTGTTGACGATTATGTTCATATATATATATATATATATATATATATATATATATATATATATATATATATATATAGATAGATAGATAGATAGATAGGATAGGATAGGATACTATGCATATTCCTATATGCGACCATATAATCATATTCATATACTATGGCCTTTGAAAGATTTTTAGCACAATAAAGAAAGATCGCCCTTATCAAAAATTCTGATGTTTCGTCTTTTGGTATTATTTTGCGATGTGGATTGGGCAGAGAACTTTTGAGCGTAACTCATATCTATCTATCTATCTATCTATCTATCTATCTATCTATCTATCTATCTTAAGCTTAAGTCCTCATTGAGAAAAAGAGAGTAGAAAGATAAGTTTTCACCAAATTCCAAAAGGGGAGCTTATCAGTCTTGAAAACAAGCATTCAAGACCTTTTACTTAACCTGGAACACCAACAACTAATTTGAGAGTAAACACACGAACATCTAATTTACCAGGCTGGCTATTTAGATATGCGTGTTTTTACACGCATATCTAACATTTGAAGAAGTAGATGTGTATCTAAGAGTAGAGCGTCTACACGGTGGATTATAATAGTGAGAGGCGTTATGTAGCATGTTTCTGACACCATCTGTGAGTGTCTTCTTCCAAAATAAAGATCCTTAACATTCTTAAGGATTTACCTGAAGATATCAAACTCTTTACGCACCTGCTTACCGCTGGAAAATATGGACTAATTGGTCGAAACCACGAATCTGTTATTCACATTTTCTCCCTAAAACCCAGCTGCCATTTTAAAAAAAATCCGACATAGCTCTTCATGCATCCTTTTCAGTGTGTGTGTGTGTGTGTGTGTGTGTGTGTGTGTGTGTGTGTGTGTGTGTGTGTATGTGTGTGTGTGCAGCGAGGAAAGGGAAACGAATCAAGCAATTGTCTTTTTTACAACATTTATAAAAATATTGTCAATATATGAATTTGTAAATTGTTTGAAGAGTAATTGTTATTATTTACTATTATCTATTATAATGTTCTGTTTTACGAATTAAAACATGATTATTTTTGAGTCTCACTGGGTTTTCTACAACTATCTCTCTTCATTAGATGTGCAGGTGTTGAGACTAATAATGGCTCGGAATTATTAATTGGCGAGCTGAGTTTCAATTCCTGTTAGGTTCATTATATTCACTTACGCGCATATATACTCTTGGGAAAGCTATAAATCCACCTCTTCTAACCCCAGATATGGATTAATCAGTAAGACTTGTATCCGTAAACCATTATTATCTTAAAAAATCTTATAGTCTAAAATTATTTTCTGGCTTTAAATAACCTGCAAAAACCGTATAAAACAAATCAATCTTTTCAATGGTTGCCACTTAAACACACCTGTTACTTTATTTGTTATACTCGTTTGGTGCAGGGTTTGACCCCTTTTTTTTCTTTAGAATTGCATCATTTCTTCTTGGTATGGATTCAACGATATTCTGAAAGCACTCTTTTGAAATTTGGGTCCTTGCTTTTATTGTAGCATCCAGTAATTCTAGATTTGTTGGCATCGCATTCAGGATTCGAATTTTCCTTTGCACCACATATCAAAGGTGCTCTAGTGATTGAGATAAGCGGACACTTTAATAGAGAAAACCTAGTTCTATGTCCAATGAGTCAATTTGTCAATATTTCTTATTTGTTATGTGGTGTGTTGTCCTGTTGGAGATGACCACCAAAGGATGGGTGCATCATTGTCATGTACGTGTTTAAGTAGGCTGCTTTAAAGATCTTTCATTGGTATGTAATGTCCCAATATATGACATGAAAACATTTATCATAGAATGAAATCCAACAGGTCACATGACCATGTTTAAACGCTTATGTCTATTAAATAGCATCCACATCAAAGGATGATTAGAAATTTACATTAGAGATAATTTATTTATGTGTATTTAATTAAGAGGGAATTGAGTGTATGAATTAGATATTGACGAACAGTTGATTTTTATCAATGGTTTCAAATGGACTCAGAGAACGATATAACCTGATAAAGAGATACAACGGTTTTACAACTTCTTTTTCAATATATCCAAATTTTCCTTTCAAATATCTGAATCTATTATCATTAACTTTAATTGGTCATCGATGATTTCATATTCGGATTTTATCAGAGCTGCTTCCTCCTTTTGTCTCACATGTAGCTGTATTTCTTTTTGAATTGAGGCAAAGAAAATATGTCCGAAAAGATTCTCATGTTTGACTATTTTTCGCTTTTGTTTTGTTACCTTTATTACCCGTCTGCTTCGATGTTCCTCCTGATTAACGACGCATTCATATATTTTTATTCATTCTTCAGCAATTATAACTTTACTATGTCTGAACATAAAGTGCCTTTTTATATTTCTTATTATTCAGGAAGAACTCTTTTTCTCTTCTGGAAATAATAATATTATGCAACTGATGTCTTTATCATCTTCATGTAAGGAGTACTTTTCCTTCTCTAGGAACGTTTTGTCTCAGAATTAAACATATAAAATAAATTGAAATAAATTTATAGAATGAAAACATCTCCTTTTTCATTTCCATTGATGCAAACTGAACTAACAACATTTCTGTTCAGTTTGATTATTAAGTATTCTAACTAGTTTCAATTCTAACTGGAGTTTTATCGTAAAAGATTGACTCGTATGTGTTTCTGAGGATGGATTTAAAAAAAAAATTACATAGCATATTTAATTATACAGTATACAATTCAAAACTATACTAACAGATTATACATTCTCATTTTAAGTAAAATATATTGAGTGACTTGTTTGAAAAATAAAGAAATTATACTAGCAATTAATAATCAATATGAAAACGACCTTAGCAAGGAGATTCTAACCTAGCTAGGAGGTTGTGCTCCTAAGTTAATTCGAAAGTGAAATTATATTTTGTCACTCGTGTCTGCTGTTGTTGTTTGAAGGTCAGCATTGAGGCCAAATTTAAAGCTTTTTTTTGAAATTATAAGATTTGTCAATTCATCATATTACTTCATTATTTGAGTAATGAAACCATGCATTATAAAAAACTTGAATATTTTTCTTGATTACACACACACACACACGCACACACACACAACATAAATATATATATATATATATATATATATATATATATATATATATATATATATATATGTATATAAAGTGATAAAGCATGCATCATGATAAATACATATATATATATATATATATATATATATATATATATATATATATATATATGTGTGTGTGTGTGTGTGTGTGTGTGTGTGTGTGTTTGTATAAAATAAAAAAACATGTGAATACGTACAGACGTCGCGCACAGTCCTTCGGAATGGCGTTAAGTGTTTTTCACCGTCGTCGCTATTTGCAAGAATCAAGGAGATTTTGTAAAACGGCGTCGTAATTGAACATTGATTCTTCGATTTTGCTGAGAAAAGCAAGGTTGGTGGATGAATGGTAGGCTTGAAAAAGAGAGTGAAAGTGAAAAAGCGATTAAAAAGAAAAAGAGAAGAAGAGAGAGAGAGAGAGTGAGGTGAAGTGAGAGGGAGAGGGAGATTGACAGAAATTTCAAAGATTCCATGAATTTTGAAATATATAAAATAAATTGCTTTTTCTCTTTCTGTTGCTTGATTTTAAATTTCCCCTTTTTTCTTTACTTGCTTAATATCCTTTCTTTTCTCTTTCTTTTTTTCCTTTTTCTTTTTGCCAATCTTTTTCTTTCACTATTTTTTATCCATCTACAAGATACAAGGAAAGAAGTTTGACATAAGTAACAGGTCCCACAAATTTATTCCTTCCAATCAATGTCCAAAAGAATATAAGACCGATTCGCTACGTATTTAGATTTCACATGTTTTTAGCGAAAGTATCAGCTATGTATTAATAATACAGGTTACGAATGATAAAATATCTTAAGTGCGCTCTTAATTATCAATATATAAACATTCATCTTATACAAAAATTTCGTTCAAATCCAGATCAATAATGTACATATACATATGTGTGTGTGTGTATGTGTGTGTGTATCCAACATCGTGATTTCCAACCTGCAGAAACGTTACTTTTTAACGTTGAAACAAGATGTACAGTTTTGTAGTGGGTATGTAAATGGTCTAATGTAACAATGCATATATATATATATATATATATATATATATATATATATATATATATTATAAATTGATTTATTTAAAATATGGTTTTTTTTCGCTACACATTTCTAACCATGTTTCAAAAATTGAAGCTAAAAGCTACGAATTTAATTTTGTAATTAAATTAAAGACATTAGTTTCATTTCATCCTCAAGCGAATTTTGGAGTAACTTTTAAAATTACTGTGTTTTAAAGACACAGCTAAAATCATAATTCACGTTTCCAAGGTTACAGATAAATCTACTTCCGCTGGACAAGGGGTATCTGGGTGTTAATTATGTCTGTATTATTGTATCCGTTATTGGTAGTGGGGTAGGGATGTATTTTTCAATGAAATCTGACATCCGTTGAATTCATGTCGTCTGGAGTTTTTTAAAATTTATTGTTAACGGAAAAAATTCTTACGGCATTTTTTTCTATTTGTATATTTAAAGATTTTTGTGGTATTTAGGTTAGAATACGTTTTATTTAACTACGATTTGAAATATTTTCATTTCTAATTTTTATTATACTATATTTTATAAGAACAATTAAATGTATTAGAATCCCTTATAGTATGTAGAATTATTTTCACATCAAGTATAAGTATGTATATTAGATTACAATTTTTTTTTTTGTATTTAAATATTATTTAAGTAAAATTTATGACAATGACGGCAAAAATAGTTACTTAATTTCACTGCTTTAGTAAACTTTTATTTTTTATATAAACCTATTTAGTGTGTTTTTATTGAAAATAGTACTTAGTTTACTTTCACTAGGAAAATGCTTGACTATTAATGCGAGGAATTTATATCCTAATTTGTTCTTTACCATTTGGTTGTATAGGGGAGTATAAATAATCTTTCTACATCTGTTTTTTCTATGCTTTCCATTTTCATTTTTTATATAAGTTAGTTTTAGGTTTTTGTAGCCACTCTCTTTTAGAGCCTTATTATAGAAATTGATATGCTCATCGAAAATCTTGTCATTTGCTGAATTTGTACTAAATTCGTTTACTGATAGATAACGGTATATGTTTAATGATGGGGGTGATTTGATTTAGGGTGTATATATAAAGGGTTGGTGTTGGGTTTTTTATAAGGTGTGTATGTATTTACTTCCATGGCCCTTTTCCATGTTTGGGTCTGATATACGTTAAGTGAACAAAAAGCATTAGAAAGTCAAATTACGAAACAATAATGCATAAATAAACAAACATAAATATCGAAAAGTTCGTTAATTTTTGAAAAACATTGCAGAAAGAAAGAATGAAAATATAAATCGGGATTTAAGCCTATTATACTCAGAGATTATATCGGCGCATAGCCGAGTATTTAGAATGTTCCAACCTTTGAAACCCAGGTTGAATCTCACCAGGGTCGATTTGTCAGGAGACTCCTTGATGTTACTGGCGCTGGGAAAGTGCCTGAAATCCATACCACGAGTTAACTCAAATTTTGTCAGTAAAATTTGGTAGGAATTAACTATTTACGAACCGTCGATAGTTGTATTAGCACGAAGTCACAAGTCATCATGGCAGAGTGTTTGTGCATACAAGCCTTGTTCAGATCACGCAAGGTGATGCGTTCTCTCATAGGAACTGTAAATAAGTTCCGATCAGTATAGTTGCAGTATAAACCACAGGATGTCTCTGTGGGTGTTGAACAAAGACAAATATTCCTGAGCACGCGTCTGCAGCAGGGATCGGCTAGCCGCCCCTTGTAGACAGACTTACTCGGATACAAGCGGCCAGTTATGTAACGTAGAGATTTATGAAGTCATTATTTATGACATTCAATAAAATAATTTATATCACCTTTTTTGACAGTTTTAACACCTAAATCATCAATTGATAAAAATGAACGAGAATAGAAAGTGCAAAGTTGATAAATATAATTTTAGGTAAACAAAAACAAAATGTAAAAATATGACAAACAATATTCAGGTTAGTTGTACAAAAACAAATAAATACATACAAACATGGTAACCGCGGAAAAGGTTGAAAAATAATAATAAACAATGCATATAGAACTTAAAATAAATATAATAATCATAATATCTGTAATGAATGAAATAAAAGAAATAATAATTTCGATTATATTAAATCATTATATTACTTTGAAGCATTTTTCTGTTAACTTTTTACAGCTTCGAAAAAAATGCGTCATCTCTCATTGAGTTCAGTATGCTATATATATATATATATATATATATTCAGAATGTTATCTATCTATCTATCTATCTATCTATCTATCTATATGAGATATATATATATTCAGTATGATATATGTGTGTGTGTGTGTCTGTGGGTGCGTGCGTGTGTATACGTGCATGCGTGTGTGTGACAATTCGGCTTAAAGAGTAAGAGAAAGAATAATGTAATTTTTAAGATTACAGATATAACTAAAATATATATCTGTAAAAGCGCAATATGAATAAAGACAAAAGGAAAATGTAGTTAGCCGACGCATTTCGTCCTCTGATGGACTTTATGAAGGCAAATTCAAGGATTTTATTTTGTAATAAGTATTTAGAATCAAAAGCAAAATTTTGTTAGCTGTAAAAAAAAAAGAAAAAAAAAGAGAGACTCTCATAAATATTCATTAGGTTAAATGAAAAGTCGAGGTAAATTATGGAGAGTGTTAAGTGATGTAATTTAATAAACGAAAGTCAGTGAATCATATTGCTGATTTTTTATGCAATTAATATCTAAATAATTTTAGTTTGAAACTGATTTATGTATTATACATTTTATATACTTAACAAAAACAAAAATAAAATTACCTATTCTGACAGATAAAACCATAAAAATGTGCTATTTAATTATCAATGTGTTTTTACCTTCGATAACAATTTTTATGGACAGAAATTTGGATTGCCGATTGCCGAGGTTTCTACTTTTTTGAATTTCTGGAAGGTGATCTTTTACTAATATTTTACCACAAAATTCTTATTTTATATACACAGATGATTCTCAATTAATATACCCAAAAAAACATAGTTTTACCCGATCTTTTCAACAAAATAATGTCGAACCCACAATAGATTTTACCTTTGAATCTGAGTCTAACAACACTTTACCCTTCCTAGATATCACGCAACATAGAACTAATAACAAGCTTCAGTTGGAGGTTTACAGAAAATCTACCAACAAGAATGACCTTAACAATTTTTATTCCCATCACTGTAACAGGATAAAATCTGGAATATTTATAGGATTCTATTAAAGGGCACTAAGAATCTGCAGCACCGATACTTATCTGAAGAAGGAATATAAATGTCAAACACCTGTCATATCCTCATTATTTTACCCACAATGCTAAGAGGAAGGCATACAAAGTATACTCCCGCAAAAAATATGACAACATTATTAACAACAATCACAATAAACTAAATAAAAACAGACATATAATCACTTACTAACTCATTAGCATCTACTATCCAAAACAATTTATCTCAACTTAACACTAAGAAAATAATTACAACCACATTCAAAATTATGAATCAAAAGCAAACGCAAAAATACCCGTAAGAATAATAATTCTGAAGCAGGTATATATAAAAATAAACTGTCACAACTGCTCTTCTCAATACGTTGGGAAAAACGTATTTATGAACACAGAGTGGATCTAATACCAACAACTAATCAAGTAAATAGTTACACACAGAAATAAATTCAAACACAACTTTGACCCAAAGAATACCTCACTTATTAAAAAAGAAAGTAATTTACTTAAACGGAAAATTCTTGTGAGCGCCGCTAGCAAATATTATCAATATATATATATATATATTTTTCAAATATGTCCATTCCTAAAATGACTATTTTCCCAAGTCAACATAAAAAATTAAAAGAAAACTGTTAAATTCATAACATCCTTTTATTTTATTTAAAATTTATAATCAATAAATTAATACAAACAAAAATAATTTAAATAATAATCGCATAAAAAATTCGGCGACAACATTACTTTCGGCAACAACACCTTCGACAACAGCATCAAATTGAGGAACAACATCACTTTCAACAACAACATACTTCGGCAACAGCATCACAATCAGCAACAACCTCACTTTCGAGAACAAAAATTTCTGCAACAGCAACAATTTCGGCAACAACATCACTTTTGGTAACAATATACATCGTCAACAGCATCTAATTCAGCAACAACATCACTTTGGACAACAACAACTTCGGCAGCAGCAACAAATTCAGCAAGAACCTCACTTTCGACAACAACACTTCAGCAACAGCAACAAATTCGGCAACAACATCAGTTTCGAAAACAAAACCTTCAGTAACAGTAACAAATTCAGGAACAACATCACTTTCAACAAAAACATACTTCGGCAACAGCATCAAAATCAACAACAACTTAATTTTCGACAACAACAATTTCTACAACAGCAACAAATTCGTCAACAACATCACTTTCGGCAACAGCAACTTCGGCAACAACATCAAGTTTCGCAACAACATCATTTTCGGCAACAATATACTTCGACAACAGCATCAAATTTAGCAACAACATCACTTCCAACAACAACATACTTCGGCAAAAGCATCAAATTCAGCAAGAACATCACTTTTGTTTCTTAGCACCCCCCCCCAAATCAAACAAAAACTATGATCTGCTGTTTGAGCATCTTAGGAAATATTGGCAAATTATCTCTACGTCCTTTGTTTTCTCCCATTCGTGCTTTTAATTGAAGACATTTTAGTTGGGATTCTGAAGATTCCGTCTAATTTCTCAATTAGTGGTTATGTCTTTTCAACATTTAAAATATAACATGTTTACAGTTAATTGCAAAGGATGCTGAAAAAGTTCTCGGCCTGATCAACAAACGTTAAAAAATGGTGGTGTTTAGTTAAGCGGTCAGATTTTTTTAAGTGGATCGTTTTAAAAACATTCATGCATCCCCTTCCAATGTACACCCCCTACTTCATGTACACCCTCTTACATTCATAAACTATTGCATGTACACTCTCATACATGCATTCCCACTAACATGCATTCCCTCCTACACACATCCACCTTTACATGTACTCCGTCCTATATGCATCCCTTACTACATGTACCCTCTCCTACATGTACCCTCTCCTACATGTACCCTCTCCTACATACATCCCCTCCTACATGCAATCTAGCTACACTGTATAGCTGCCCGTCAAACATTATATACTATAAATAACTTTTTACAAATGAGATTTCACTTTTTCCCCTCAGTGCATATACGGTCTTTTAAGAATTATTGGCTGTAGGACTTTTCTAAATGTCTCAGCCAAATAACCAAATAAAATGAAAGTGATATTCTGGCGTCTGATAAATATTGACCAACTTAGACGATCATAATCCATTAGATGGATTAACACATTCTCTAATCTTTATGTTCTATGCTGATTATGATGACATCATTGGACCAGATATGCAAAATATCACCTTTTAAGCCGAATTGAAAGTCGATGTGGGAAATTCTTTTCGCCCTTCTTCATCAGAAATGAATCATACTCTGCTGGCCGGAACATAGTACAAGTTTTTAATTTGACTGAAATGGAATTCACAAATGATAGCTATATAAGCCATGTACACAATATAACTTTTCGTCTTCGACAAGATGCGCAAAAAGTTTCGCAAGACATCACTCAATAAACTGGCAAAAATAAATTCACACCCGTTCTTTAATTAGAGAATAAGCAATGAAAATAAAAAAGTTGAATTTTCATTTAAACTCGGATATTGATGGCTCGTCAGGCTGCATAACACATATATATTAAATCCCGTGTAAAGAAATCGAATTGACACGATGGGTTATGATGGCATCTACAATATGGCGTATGATGAAACAGACACCTTAATTTCAGATCAAGAAATATATTTTCTACTAACTTTTATTTGCTGTCACATCACAGAAAACTAGCGATTTTTGACCGCCTTTATGCTAAAAACCATATAAAATATGATCAGTGCAATAGTAGTCTTTTTTCTTTTATTTTTATTTGTATTTCGTGAATATCTTTGACAACCACTGTTTGATGTTCACTGTTTAATTGCATTCGTTCATGTGTTTTTCTGCCTCTTGATAAAAGCGACGCTTGATAAAATCGACATTTTTGCATGCAACACCAAATCAACATACGATCAAGATAATCTTATTTCCCACTAGAAACCTTCACGAATTCCAATATAGGATTAAATGTGCGTAGACATTTTTTGAATATTTTTGGTTTACCTTTTACTCCTTGAAAAACTTAGATATGCTTTTGCAAACACAAAGAGGACACTTTCAACACATTCCTTGATGACGGATACAAAATTTTTAGCGAGATTTAGGTCAGATGAATTTTCTGATAAAGAATCATTTTTTTCTGTCCGCAAAGAAACAGTATTTTCCAATTAATGCGACGCACACAACTTGATTCGTTACCAACGTGTTGGTCATCAAACTCCGTAAAAAATCGGACTGGAAATTAATTCACTCTTGTGTGTTTGTAAACCTATCGGCGTAGAAGATGGTGGTCAATTGTTTCGTTTCTTTTTTGTATATAGATTTTAGAAATCATGCTATGGACTAAGGTCTGAACTGAATTCGTCCGTCTTCAGACATTGTTATGTGCATACCATAGATTACAATTTGAGATGGGCGCCGTAAAAGTGCTATATATATTGTCATATATATGACTATTGAATACAGAATAGAACTGATGTATGTCAGGCAGTGCACGATGTATCTCTAGTTATATTATGTGCATAATAGATTTTACAAGCTTATCAATGCAGTGAATTCCGATAATTGAAGTCTAGATCTTACATTATTAGACCTGATCATGAAAATGTATTACTTACAGAAACTGTTGCGAGAAGAATTGAATGATTATTAAGGAGGATTTTTTTTTTATTATTATGGAAACCCGAATATTTACGTGTTTTAAACAAATATGCGGATGCGTGTACATATGTAAATTTGACGGTAAGCCTGTTTGCCTGTGAGAGGGAGTTTAACTTTGTATTATTTATGCCAGTACAATTATTTGAGGATATTGTAAAAACATTTTTGGTTGAACGAAATTTGTGGCGTTCTTGAGAACACAATTGTGTGACAGGAAAACAACAGAATAAATGGAGAGGAATTATTTAAAAGCGACACAAAACACGCGAATACGACTGAGAAACATCACTTTTAACATATCTGGAAATTCGACAAGCGCTAAGCCGATTTCAGAACATATTCAGAATCAGGAATATATATATATATATATATATATATATATATATATATATATATATATATATATATATATATGTGTGTGTGTGTGTGTGTGTGTAAACGTAAGTGTATGTGTGTGTGCAAATACTTATAGAATAAACATCACACATTACATCAGTTTTGTTTTCTGTGCATTTGTATATTTAAAGATCAAAATATGACTATAAGATTTTACATCTGTCTATATTTCTGAGATGAGGTATTATGTACACTATTTACGTTATTCGGACTATTTTCCTCATCTTTGTCGCAATATTTATTACAACGTTTCGGCCGTTGTACCTTCCGGCCTTCTTCGGGTGGTTGGAGAGTTCACCGTCCTCTGTGCAGGATGAGTTCATAGACAAAGAACGTCATTGGAAAATTCATAAACTTAATGAATCAGCACATATGCTAGGCCACAAAAATCTCCTGAGCCGACCAAGCATAGAAATGAATACAATATGGGAACCATTAATAAAGAGTGCCAGAGAAAAGCGATAATAACAACAAAAAATTGCAATATGAGCTCTGATAAAAAAATGTATTGATAACAGCTAAAACTGCAATATGATCAATGGTAACAAAATGATGGCTGAAGACATGAGGCTTATAATACCCAAAAGTTCATACACACATACTCAAGGACACATGGCACAGTGGATAAAGGCGTTGTTTAGATCCAGTGACAGGAACGAGTTCAATAACTGGTTAAGGCGGTGGAGAACTTGGAGAGGGGAATTAACAGGAGATAACTGATAACTGACATCCATTAAAAATATGGCACGTGGAACTAGAACAGCCTACCCCAGTGAGCGTAATAAAGGGTTCAGTCCCAGAAGAAGGCTGGTGCGTACAACGGTCGAAACTTTGTAATAAATATGGTGACAAAGATGAGGACAATAGTCCGAATAATGTAAATAGTGAAGATTTTACATGGTGATTTTCTAATTGTCGAAATTGATCTAGCGAGTTAAACTTGTTAACCCCCCACCTTGAAGTGTGGAATGGGCATATTTCTGTGTGTGTATTTATAGTACATCCATGTATTATTTATGTACATAAATAATACATGGATGTGTATGCAAAAAACAGGGAGGAGAAAATGTATAAATACAAGACGGGTACACAATCTCTCGCCTCAGTCTATCTATCTATCTATCTATCTATCTATCTATCTATCTATCTATGTGAGTATATGTATGTAGTGTAAACAATGAATAAATATGAAAAAAGACAGGAAATGAAGAAGAAAAATGAATACCGAGAGAAAGTTTTAGTGAAAAGTATGAATCCATAAGTAAATATAGATTTATAAATACATAAATACATGCATAAATGTGCAGATGACAGAAGTCAACCTTTAAGCCGGATTTACCTCCACTAAATCTTCTTCCCAGGCAATTTGGCGTCCGTGTGTTTCCCCACTTTCCAACATTCCCACTTTTCATTATAATTTAGGGGGGGATTTTTTTTCCCCAACGAAGAAAACCTCCTTCACGTTTATAGTTTTTTTTATGTATTTATTTATTTTCCTTATCTCTTTCCAGTGTGTTTCTCTTCTTTTTGTGATTGCAATGTTTAGCGCAAAATAAACAGCCACACTGAACGCCAACCAAATAAGCTGTGGACATCGTCTTGTCGTAATGGCCACGATGATAAGAAGTGCAGTGGGAATTGACAAATTATTAGAGATGAATAACAGCAAGTAAATATATGGAAATATATTGCAAGAACAAGAAAAGAAAAATGATTATACAAACATAATATTTTAAAATAAAATATTAGAAAAACAAATCTATTCTATAAAAGAAAACCCGTTAAAAGATGTTAATTGAAGAAATCCAAAATCCAAAGTAATATTTATACGACCAGTAAGGAACAAAACTATCGTCGGATCAATACAAATTTCTCTTTATTCTCTTTCATCTTAAAATAAACAACTGACAATAAAATATTTTCAGTTGCCCATTTATGTTCTATACAACTCCTTTTCATGTGAGTTATAACGTTTCACTGTATTAATTCGTATTTGTTGCTCGAACTGCTTCACATTGATTATCATTCTATCACCATAACAAATAATTGTTCTAACTTTTCTTTTAGAAATAACAGCAGGTTTCTTTAACTACGACCAATCATTTCCTGTCAAAATTATTTAACGCCTTTTTCTGATTCAGTTTTCATTTTTTAACAGATTTTATTTTTCAAAATTGTTGATTATTTGCCGTAAATGAATAATACAAATCTAGGAAGCAGATCTAAGGAAAAAGATTATCATCCTTCCTAGTCTTGTCGTCCTCATTAACAGAAGAAAGGACAATTTCAAAGATCTTTAATTTTAACTTTGAAGATCAATGAAAACAATCACTTTAATGTTTTGTTTCTTAATCTTTGTTATTTTTAGAATTTTTATTTCGACAAACGTTTTCATGAATAGCAATAATCTTCTTTATTTATATAAATACCCCACTATTTTAATATGACTAATAACATTAATAATACTCGCACACTGTTAATAGTAAAATGAACCGAAGCAGATTTAACTGAGAAAGTAAACTATTAACTTCTAATAAAAAAGCATGTGAAATGTTCTTCAAATGATCAAATAAATGTAAGTTATTATAAAATTGCGATGATTTCTCATATGTTTAATAGCAGGCCACACACACACACACACACACACACACACACACACACACACATATATATATATATATATATATATATATATATATATATATTGCAACAAATTGCTACAATTGAAAGAAAAGAGGAAAAAGAAAACAATGAGGAAAACGTATAAGGCGTGATTGTGAAGGTGAGAGAAAAAAACGAAAAAAGGACAAATAATCACTACACGTACGCACATCAGCGCAACACACGCACACACACACACACACACACACACACACACACACAACGAAAAAACTAGCACCAATGAGAAGTGCATATAGAAAAGAAAAACAGTATAAACAGTCAACAGCCAACGAGCGGACGGACGGACGGGTCCGACCTCCTCCGAAACTCTGGAGTCGGGATGCTAAAGGTAACATAAATCAGCTAAGTGACAAACCTTATATATATATATATATATATATATATATATATATATATATATATATATATATATATATATATATTCCGCTACCTTGGTTTCAACCTTTCGGTAGCTTCAAGCGATTTCGGTCAATTGATTTCCTAATATAAAAAAAATATGAAGGCTCTATTTTTTTTTAAATAAATAAATGAATAAGCGCACATCCTGAGGTGTGGTAGAAGGGGAGGAGGAGGAGAAAGAGGGGGGGAAATCAAGTCTATTGGAAATGTATCGGTGGAGGATTAAATGAAATCTACACATTTTCTTTACATTCCAATTCAGATGAACTCAAAAGGGATATTTTTTTATGTATACGACGGGTCATAATTTGTTGTTTATATATACAATTTTGTTAATTTAATATAAAATATGTAGACCTATTAATTTTGAAATCCCAGAACCATCAAATGTGGATCTTGTGGTACACTTGGATGTTGTCTTTCTGATTTTCCATTGTGGAATAAAATTGATTTACCGCAATGTCCATTTGTTCAGTTGTTATATTTACGAAGCCTTTGGCGAAGTATGAAGCCTTAAGATCTTTGCAGATCTTTTTTTAGATATAGTGAGATGAATAAAAGTTTTTATGTCGTATTTTATAAATACATATTTATCTTTATTTGTAATTTTGGGGAGCCAAGAAATGCACTCGCTTCACCCCATTCATTGATTAACTTGTGTAGCGATCCTTAATGAGTCGCACATTTTTTGAGTATTTCTTGGTTTATTTTACCCAATTCAGTTTTGGATGAAGGTTTTAAAAGAAGGATTATTGGGGAATTTATCTTTATGGTCATTTATAGTTAGAAATGCTTACTTACAGCATAATATATGAACCCTGTTACTTATATCTAGTTTGGCTGTGACATTCTTCGCCTCATCGATTATATTTCTAATGTACGAGTTTGGTACTCTTTTTGTAAGTTTTCGTGACTTATTCATAAATTTTTTCTGGTAAGTCTCTGGGTTCATAGTATAAACGTTCTTTGTTTTGTCTCCTTTAACTTGGATGTTTTTAGTTCTTTTTATTTTTTTACTTCAGTAGTTAATAGTTCTTGGAAATTACTATTAACTTTTGTGAATTTAATATTATCTACTGTACTAAGAATATCCTTTTTGAAGTTAGCCAGCTCTTCAATAACACGCGGGTAATTTTTAGTTTTGAACTTTTCGGTGTTTTCTTTGTTCTTTAAATATTTGTTTAATGAATATGGTGCATTCCATCTCATTCTGGTAAGGAATTGCTCATTTTTTTGTAATAAATCTAGCATGCATTCTTTCTTGTTTGGAATAGAAATAGGAATATTTTTTTATCGATTTATTCTGAATTCTTGTATTGTAGCTTCTTCCGTTAATTTTGTAAACAAATTTTTTAAATTTTCCTTTTGTGTTCATATATATATATATATATATATATATATATATATATATATATATATATATATATATATATTTGTGTGTGTATTTAGGCAGCATTTTTTCATTAAATAATATGGACAAGTTTTGTCTATTTTAAGCAACATCCTTTCATAACGTCTGATAAGCTTAATAACATTATCATTGAAAGACGAAAGAAAATGACAATACATGTTTTATTCTCAATCCTTCCTAAGCTTTCGGCTTACATAAGCCATCATCGGAGATTAAAGATGTTAATTTTGCAAAGATTGCTCTGCAACGATGAATGAAAAATAATCCAAACAAACAAAAAACAAGAAATCTACGATCCTGCGTTTCAAATGCACGAATTTATTGTTATATAGCAATTTTTCATGCAAAGAAACAAAAAATGCTGCCTAGATAAACACATAAATTACATGATCCAGCAGCCCACCAAACTATCAACACAGGTGAAAACAGTATTCGTACTATACAAAAAAGAATACATTGTAGAATAGCCATTATTCACTTCTACAGCAACCAGCCTCTTCTTGTAGTTCTCAATTAATGATTTGCAAATTTTAGTTGATATTTTGTTCCATTCTTCTTCGCATATGTTCTTCAGATCCGGTATGTTTGTTGAAACTCTCAATTGGATATGAATTTTCAGATTATCGACTAGGTTTAAATCTGGGGACTGACTTGGCCATTTCAGGATATTGAAATTATTTTCAGCAAGACATTTCTTCGTAGATTTTGCAGTGTTCTTAGGATCATTATCTTGTTGGAAGATCCAATCAAGAGGAAGTTCAAGATTTTCAACCAAAATCGTCATATTTCCGTCATATATGATTTCTAGAATTACGTCCAAACAACTCAGTTTTGGTTTCGTCTGCCCATAATACTCTTTCCCGGTACGACTTTTCCTTATTCTTATTTCAATATGGCATCTCTGTGTCTTTTCAACAGCAGTGGAGTTTTCTGATGGGAGCGTGACTTTAGATTGTTCCTATGTATTTCATTGCTTATTGTTCGCTTCGTGACACAGATTCCTGATGAAAGCAAATTATCCTGCAACTCCTTGGATTTTGTTTAATTTAAAATATAAATTTCCTCGAAGATCTTGAAGAAATCTTCCGTGGAACACCTGTTCTTCTTTCAACAGTTTTGAGTTTTTTTATACCTTGCATTGAATGAACTAATGGTAGTAAATGAAATATTCAAGTTGTCTGAGATTTTCCTGTAACTTTTACCTTCTTTCCATAGCTTTCCATAGCTTAACAATCAGTTCTTTTGGAGAATTTGTAAATTCTTTACCTCTTGCCATGATGATAACCTTCTTGCACGAATATTCTGATTGTGTTTTTAGGCTAATAATTACTACTGATAAAATTATCGGAAGATTTTAGAATATTCCACTTGAATAATCTAGATTATTAAAGCAATTTAAAAGTTTTAAAATCTGAAATTTGCATTGTATGAATACTTTTTTTCACCCATTAGAATGAATAAAATCAATTTTTTCTGTTTTCTATGCATATTTAGCTATTATGCATTGGTGTATAGTTAATTATATGAAAAGTATATTTATTTATTAGTTGGAAATGCAATAAATTAAAATTTTTATGTGTATGAATATTTGTTTCCTCCCACTGTATGTTGGAGTGTATTTAACTTATCTGTTTTGAAATGCTTTATGATAAATTTCGAGTTGATTGAAACCTTACTTGTGATTTTAGTCACCAATTTGTAACCAGGAGTAGGAGGAGAAACGAGTAGTCGCTTTGGGTGGGCTCTACGCTGATGAACATATTTACAGCATCTGTGACGTCTTGAAGATTTTGAGTAACGAAGGTTAGTCCATACTACCCAACTTCTTCTTAGAGGTCCATAAGGTTTTAGCACCACGTTCAATAATGGTCTAATGCTGGATCGTGGGTTCGCTCAGAGATGGATGTACTGACATGCAAACGTATAGAGATCAAATGTTGCATACAATTGTATATATTTATACATACATATATATGCAATTGTAGAGCACCTCGAGGCGGTGTAATGATTGTCTTACTAGAACAATTACAACTGAATAGTGAGTTCGATCCTCACTGGGTGCTCCATACTATTGGCCTTGTGTCACATCAAAACTACGCTTGGAAAGTCACTATATATATATATACAGTTGTACACGAAGTAATCGACTCTTAAGCACACGCACACACACATACACACACACACACACACACACACACACACACACACACACACATATATATATATATATATATATATATATATGTATACAGTTATATTTAGCTGTCCCCCCACGAGGGGTCGCATGTGGCACAAGGCCGAGTTTTACGTGGTCACCCGAGCCCGTAGGCCCGGCCAAAAATATAGCCTTCGACTCGCCTTGGCGAGTTCGAGAGCTGTCATAACCTCTCCGAACGAAACCTTGCCCTTCGGCAAAGCTTCGTCTGGGTTCCTCTCTGCTAATGCAGAGAGTTTGACAGACGGCGGTTGCTGTAAGGTTGGTACAGCTATATATGTATACAGTGTTGACATAGGAATCAACATTTCATTGTCACTCCAAGTTTTACGCATCAGTGCGGCTTTTAAACTTTGTCTGAAGAAACTGAAAAGTTTGTTGCATACAATCACCATTGCTGTGTATGATCTTTTCATGGTTTCTATTTATATCCTCCCTATCTACGATACTATGCACTCTTCTTCTATAACGATGACATATTTGAATATATTTACATAAGAGAGTGACGAAACTTAAATGAGTAGATAGACAATTAATACTTATAATTTATAATAATGAATAAGAATCTGTTAAATGTATAAAAATATTACATATATGCTTCGATTGGCAAACACACTCGAGTCCCACCCCATATACACACACACAAACACACACTCACACACACACACACACACACACACACATATATATATATATATATATATATATATTTGTTCAGAAATGAGTCAGCCATTTAATATTAAATGTCGCCTGCCAAGGGCAATCAAATTACCCCCACCCCCATCCGCATTGAAACATATAGATATCACAGAATCTATTTCACAAAGTTGTCTGCAAAATCCTCTCTCGGGATCGCCATCAGCTGCCTCGTTGTATTCTTCTTCATTCCATCTACCATCGGAAGTCTCTTCCTTTTCAATGGTGAAAAGTCTGAAGTCGCCGTAAGACAAATCTGACCATAATCAGGAGAGGGGACGAACCACCAGGTTGATGCGATAACAAAATTCCTTGAATGAAAAACAGATATAAGTTGTCAGTGGTCAATTCCATTTCTTTGCCTCCCACATTTAGCATTTTGAGTATTCTCTATGTTCCTTCCAGAGTCGCATTCAATGTATTCTCTGGAAAATTTGAAAAATTGGTGCCAACCATTTAATTGGTTTTCACAAACTGATTGATACCTGAAAGCCTTGTTAAATATTTCAAGAGTCTCCGCGCAAGTATGTCGAATTTTCAAGCAAAATTTGATGCATTTTTTCTGTGAATACAAATTTTGCACAGTACTTAAGCTAAATCAATAGTGTCTCGTGACGACTGAGTAACATAACGGGAAAGGGTAAGTGTGTCTATTCATGAGCGCGCAATAAGGTTTTCCTTAAGTGGTTCTTAAATTACATCAGACACGTGCAACAGGATATCGATATATTCAGTATGGCTGAATATTTCCTGACATACCTGCACACACACACACACACACACACGCACACACACACACACACACATGGTCGAAGATATGATATATTAATTCATATGTAGAATTACAGATAGAATATATCCGTAAAAGGACAATATGAACAAAGAAAAAAGGAAAACTTCTCCGAAGCGTTTCGTTCTCTGAGGGAATTTATTAAGGCAAATGCAAGGATTTTATTTTGTAACAAGTATTTATGTACAGTGTAACCCGGATATAAGAGACCCGGATATAAGAGAAACCCGGATATAAGAGAGATTTTCTCTGGTCCCAAATTAGAGCCTGTGTTAATGTAAACAAAATAGACCAAACCCGGTCCCGACAACTCTCTTATATCCGGGTTACACTGTATAAGAGAAAAAATGTTAGTTTTTCAAAATATTTAAATTTAAGAAACTCTCATAAATATTTATCAGATTAGCTAAAAAGTCTATAGAGTACGCTAAGTGATATAATTTAATGCCTAATAAACAAATGTTTTTGATATATCGATGATGTTTTATTAATATATTCCCCGCAAAACAATATTTACCAGAACTTGTAAATAAAACTAAACAACATAGAATTTAAAATTGAATTTATGAATCTGTCTATATTTCTGAGATGAAGTATTGTCCTCATCTTTGTCACCATATTTATTACAACGTTTCGGCCGTTGTACGCTCCGGTCTTCTTCAGGTGGTTGGAATGTCGAACTGAACCCTTTATTTCGCTCACTGAGGTAGACTGTTCTAGTTCCACGTACCATGTTTTTAATGGATGTCAGTTAACAGTTATCTCCTGTTAATTCCCCTCTCCAAGTTCTCCACTATCTTAACCGGGTATTGAGCTCACACTCTTTGGGTCCGGTCACTTATGTGTCCTCAATGTAAATAGTGAATTTATGAAATAAAAACATTACATTACCATTTCTTGATAAGTTAAACTGTACTGACAATGATCTAAAACTAAATGTCTATCGAAAATCCCGCAACAGAAAAGATTTGATAAACTTTATTTACCCAAATAAGAAAAATTAAATTCAGAGTAATTATCGGTTTCTACTTTATATTTTTAGCTCTCAATATTTCAACAAAGAAGAGAAGTACACTGAAGGTAGAAACTCCATCAATATCCAAATGAGTTCATTATATATAGCACAGAAGAAAGGGTAGGAAAATCACATTATTAATGAAGAAAATTGCGTAAATAATCTTAACACTTAGCAAATAATGCTAGAAACCTATATAACTCAATAACAACGTCAATTGAAAAGAATTTGTCTCAACTTAATATAAGACTGTAAGCTTGAATTTACAAAATCGACTGTAAAAAAATAAACGGGAATTTGTAAAAATGTCCTAAGAAAACTTTAGGCGAAACATCTAGCAATTTAAATAACAGGTTGTACGAATACAAAAGATGTCTATTAGAAAACAATACACTCAGTGATTTATTTGTTAATCGTATAGGTCTGACACTAAATTCAACATTAAAAAATGAAGTTTTAATTAAATGTGAAAGTATTTTGTTAAGGCTAAAATATATTGAAAGTGCACTGATTTTCAATATCTTCCATGATAGGTTTATGTCCAGGACCGTGCAATATATCCATTTTCTTAACAAAACTACTGCTAATACAATGTAGGATATTTAAAACAACAGTGATAAATGCAAAAACAAAAGTGATAGGAAGCTGAATGAGGTCGGCTAGATTATGCATCTAGATACATCGGATGTACGTGTGTATGTATACATGTATAAATACATATATAATATATATATATATATATATATATATATATATATATATATATATATATATATATATATATATATATATATATATATATATATATATATATATATATATATATATACATATACATGTAAACATATATACGCACACATGTATATGTATAAAATCGACCTAATAGATGTAATGCCTTCATGAAAACGCCTTATAATTTGCTGAACTGATCTATCTATCTATCTATCTATCTATCTATCTATCTATCTATCTATCTATCTATCTATCAAATTCTGCCTATTTATGTTGAAATGATATTTAACAAAATCACATCGATCGTCAACTGAACTTGTCGGGGAAAGGCAATCGTCACCTTCAATCTTATCTCCACACCCCATCTCAGTTACTGCCCCCCCCTGGAACCAGGGTCAAGATGCAAGCGTTGCTGGGCCTAATCGACTTGTAAAATGGAAGTGGTTCGTTGCGCCCTGAGTTATGCGTATAACATTCTTATTAGGCGAGTTAATAAGCGCAGAAAGATTGGGATTGAAGCATCGTTTCTGCGTTGATGTTGGCAACAAGGAAGAGAGACACAAATGGAGACAGGGAAAGAAGAGGAACTAAAGGGAGACAAAAATGAAAAGAGAGCGGAAAATTAAATCAAAAAAGATGACAAATTGGGAGAAGGAAGAAAACATAGTTTGAGAGTGCTTTGCGGAAAGATAAGGAAGAAGGAAAAAGTGAAGAAAGAGATGTAGCAGAGTGTGAGGGTAAAAACTATAGAAAGATTTTAGGGGCGGAATAGAACGTGGTTAATAATTTGTGAGATAAGATAGAATGGAAATAACAGATAAAAATGAAAAGCTAAAAAACGAAAGAAATGAAAGAAGAAAGAATGAAATTGAAAAGAAAAAGTAAATAAGGAAAGAGAGAAAAATGTAGAGCAAATTTTTAAGAAAAACAAAGAAAGAATGGAAGAAAGGAAAAATAGAAAGTAACCCGAAGAAAGCATAATGAAGAAGAAAGAAAGGAAGGAAAAGATAAAGAGGCCGAGGTGAGGACGATGTACCAAAGAAGGAGAGTACGAGAGAAAGAGAGCGAAAAAATGAATGTCAAGTTAGGTTGTGTCACATAATCGTCGTTTAAATGTAAATGAAGCAGAAATACGATTGAAATTGGCATGAAAGCACAAAACACAAGCATTTTGAGGCAATCTTCACGGAATTCTAAAATAATGGCACATAAAATTCAATTGAGTAATATAAAAAGGGAGGAAAGAAAATGAATAAAGAATAAAAGGAATAATGAAAGCATAGTGAAGAAACAAGAAACGGTAATATACTAAAGTAAAGCGATACGAAGCAATAATATACAAGTATGTTTGTCGCAGACCCAACACAACTGATGATCCAACCCATATAATGTCAACTGTTAAACATACAGGTGCGGTGGCATAATGCTATCGGGCTGTTTCTCTTCCTCTGATCCGTATACAATATACTATAGACAGGACCAGAAATTCTTAGGGTAAAACTTCAAGTCTGCAAGAAGCCTGAAACTTGGGAAGAGGTTCCTATTTCAGAAGGATAATTATCCCAAGTATTCCTCTGAAGAAACTCAAGGAGAGTTTCGAAAAGTAAACGTTTTAGACTGTCCATGTCAAAGTCCGGATCCAAATCCCCAAGAAATCACTGGAATGATTTAAAAATTGCTGTCCACTGAAAATCACCAGCAAACCTGACTCAGACGGGGAAGTACTGAAGAGAAGAGTATTCCAAACTGTCCAGGGAATATTGTACATTACTTGTCACAGGAGATCCATGCCGATTGGTATCAAATAGTGTTACAAAAGAGTTGCTATGAAAACTGATTATACTGCATGGACTTACTGTGAATATGCATTATAATCAATATATTGTTATTAAAAAAAAATAACTAATGACTAAAGTTAATAATTGCTTTTATGAATTTCCAACCAAACTTAGCGTAAAAAATTGTACTTTATCATAGTAGTGGGTTGGTAGAAAAATTCGTTTTGAGCAGTTGTTTGTTTTTACGATAAAATTAAAAATGCAGGAATTGAGATAGTTTAAGAAACAAAACAAAAACACCGTTTAAACAGCAAAAAGGTATGTAGTATTTATAGAGAATGAGTTATAGATGAGAGTACTCTTCCTAAGTGGTTTGGTAAGTTCGGAAGTGGAAATTTGGATGCTCCATACATCTCATATGAAAGTCACTACGATGTGCCCCACATTTTAATAGTAAAAGTTAAAGGGATCGTATTCTATCCGGGATTCTCTGATCAAACGTAACAAAAGGAATTATATTTGAAAAGAACGATCACAGTCGATGAAAAATGAATTGTTTACAATAATGTGGAGCAGAAACGAAATAAGCATTCTGGATCGAAGCTTATGCTGTGTGGTAATGGAAGGCGTATTGGAATTACTTTTTATAAATATATATATATATATATATATATATATATATATATATATGTTTGCAAAACACACACACACACACACACACACACACACACACACACACACACACACATATATATATATATATATATATATATATATATATATATATAAGTACATGTTTAAGGTATAAATGTATTTATAAAACATATTACCCGAAAAATATGGTTATTTAATACGTAGATATATAATCTGTTCTGAAAATGGTGTCAAAAAGCATCGAAATATAAGCAAAATAAATCTTTGCCGCCAATAAAATAACACACAAGTTTTAAATTAACAACGGCCAAAAAGAGGATGAGAATTCATTTATTTTTTTTACATTGTCGCAAATATCACAGGACAGCATTTATATATATATATTGGAATAATGTTTTGATACCACAAAACGAATATAATGATTTAAAGAAAATGAATTTCTTTTGTATGACCATTTTTTTTTTTGCAGGACCTAGGTACCTTTCGGCCAACGCTTCATCAGGGTCTTTCGTTGGCAAATGATTTTAAACAAACAATGAAACATTGCAAAAAAAAAAAAAATATATATATATATATATATATATATATATATATATATATATATATATATATATATATAAACATGTTTGGTTGATGTTTCTCGACAAGTCTTGTCTATCCAATTTTTTAATTAAATTTTTAAATTTCTAAATTAGTTGTTTTATATAATCGACAAATTTACGAAAGTTTTTCGATTATATAAAACTAAATTTGAAAAAGTGAATAAAAGCTGAATAGACAGAACTTGTCGATATTATTCAACCAAACATGCTTGAAAGAATTCTTGCTGGCGAAATATAATTTTATTTGTATATATATATATATATATATATATATATATATATATATATATATATATATATATATATATGGGTATTTACTGAGAGTCGTCCTTATGCTTTCACATTATTTTACCTATATCAATGATTTATCACTGTCAGATTTTATTACAAAAGTCAATGTTTTCACAAATAATTGTTACTAACCAACCACCGATGTCGCTAAAATCTTCAGCTTATATGAGCATTACATCGGTTTTTAAAATATGTCTTTTTTAAAACTATTGATAATGACATGTTTTGAGGAATCTTGTTTTATTATGCAAACAAACTAAGATATAAATATTATATATTTAAGCACCAATGGTTTATTTAAACATGTAGAACAGACAGAGAATGTCAATCGAACCTCTTGACAAATTTCTATTTAGTGTCGAATTTGTCACCTTATTTCAGGTAGAAATATAGAATGAATGAGCATCATGGATAAGTATACATATAAAAGAATAAAAGAAATATCAGGACAGAAATTGTGCTCATCAATGGAGAGAATAAAATCGAAAGAGGCAACATTCACAACAGAAAAAGAAAATTACTTCAAAGATGGAACGAATATTTCGGAAAAATCATTTACGATGGAAGAGGAAAACCGGTAATATAGAAGCATCTGAAATAGCAGAAGAAAACAACATATTAAATATAAAGAACAGAAAAACATTTCATTAACACGATATCTCATATAATCGAATAAATCATTTTATTATTTTACATGCCAATATAGTCACATTTATATACTATAAGCTTCATCGAGCTTTTGGCCATTGATTTTCTAACTTTTCTATTTTATCGACATAGACATGACTTGCAGCAATTTTTATTAGTTTCCAGATATATTTACTTAAATGTTTTTCTATTTCTCTATATAAGTATAACACACACACACACACACACACACACACACACACACACACACATATATATATATATATATATATATATATATATGATAAAATATATTTTTAAGGCATGCTATATTTATGGGATAAAGTGCTCAATATCAGGGGTAGAGCGTATGTAAATATAAAGGGACACTGCTGCTGCTGCTGGGTGCTGATCTCAGTAGCCACTTATATATATATATATATATATATATATATATATATATATATATATATATATATATATATTATGCATTAAAATGTATAACAAAGTGTAAAATGTTTTTGCTTGATACTTTTCGTCCTTTAGGCAATTCATCAGTCTAAAATGACGTTTTCATCTCTTATGTTATATACCCCACATTTTGATAACAGAACATCTGTCAAGAAAGGTGAAATGTAAGAACTTAAATATAAAATTATGTGGATGATCTAGTGATTAAAGCACTTTCTATATATTTTTGTCTTAGCAAATTTCTTTCTCTTTTAATTAAAGTAGCATTTTTTATATAAAAACTATGGTCTGACTCATTACGGTAAGCAACTAATGCAATGAATGTAATATTTTGTCAAAGATCTCGTTTGTGTTCAGACAATCGTTTAATTAAATTCCTTGTCGTTTCTTCTATTCATTCTTTGCGGAAATTTTTACAAGTGATCGCGTAAATTCCTCCTTCAATTTTCAAATTATTATTTTGTTTTGTATTAATAAAGTCTTTTAACACCTACAAAGCAGGCATCCTGATGGATGATTTTTCTCATAGATGTTTTAAGCCATATTCTTTCAGAAGGTAGGAGATCTAGACTTTGAACAGAAGGTAGAAGATCTAGACTCTCAACAGATTCCTTTTAATTATTAATTGAAGGAAAGTGAAGCGGTTTCCTGTTACATTCTTCATAATTTGAAATTCAGGCATTCCCTTCTCTTAGACTGGTTACTGCTTAGATTTTTTTAATCATTTCACCCCAAACGAGGCAAGAGTGCCACTAGTACGCAGGAGGTTACAGAGAGTGAAAGTGAGAGAAAAGAATGGATATAGGAGGTATTGAGAAAAGGATAAAATATGAACGGCTACAAAACAAATTTTTGTAGTTATCAGAATAAGCGAAAGTGAGTTCCACTGTCGGGAAGTGCAAAAAAGAAACTGTTGGAATAGATGTGGCGATTATATTTACCTATTACAGCAATAAAAAGGTGGGACTCAAATGTCAATCTAGTAGCACGCTTAAATATTAAAATGAAAATATTTGCAGAAAAGACAGAGGGAAGCCACATAACATATGTGAGAAAGTGACTGAAATCAAGATGCCAAGTCAGGATCGATTACATTGCAGATCCTTCTTTGGATTTTGTCAAGAACCTCAAAATACACAGCAAGGGCACTAGACCAGATATGGCAACAGTATTCAATTCTCGGGCGAATGGTAGATTTGCAAATGTGCAAGATAGACTCTAACAAGAAAAATCCTCTGGCACGACACAATGAATCAACTTTCCTTGCAGTAGATGCAGCTATTGATTCAATGTAGTCATTCCACTTCAAGTCAGTTGAAAATGTGAGGTCAAGAAGGCGCAATGAGACGGTCTCCTGAGTCGAGCATCAGCCATGATGATGGCGAGCAGGGAAGATTTTCCATGGTGGTTAAATGAGAGCAGTTTTGTTTTGGAAGCATTAAAATTTACAGTCCATTTCCTGCTCCAGTTAACCATTGATTGAAGGTCCTTTTCAAGAGCAGCGGCCAGCTCTGATGTATTTGCTATTGAATAAATGATAGTGTCATCTGCATAAATGCTTTGCCTACTTGAGAACTAATAACACCAGGAAGATCATTGATGAAGATCAGAAACAGTGTAGGACCCAGGATAGAGCCTTTGGGGACAGCCGCATTCGTGTGAAAGTATCTGGAAGTGAGCCCGTTCAAAGCGAACCTCATTTCACGATTTGGTAGGAATGATTGGATTAAATCAAATAATCGTCTCGTAATACCTGAAGCTTACGTAGAAGACCAGAATGCCAAACCCTGGCAAACGCCTTTGAGATATCTATAGCCACTGATCAAGCTTCGCCGTTATTATCAAATGCTTGATATACATATTCAGTGATAGATCAAAGCACGTCGGCGGTAAACCAGGCAAAACGGAATCCATATTGGTCGTAAGAGGTAAGATGCTTAACCACTTCAGCATTGATTAAAGCCTCAAATACTTTGCCAAAAATCAATAGGAGATTAATAGGTCGATAGTTAGAGGGGTCAGAAGGTTCTCCAGATTTTTTAAAACAGGGACTACAGAAGAAGACTTCCAGCAAGCTAGAAAGCAGGGAGTAGCGAGGCAATAGTTGTAGAGTTTGGAGAGAACTAGAGCCAGCTCGGGAGCATATTTCTTTAGGACGACGGCTGGCATCCCGTCACTCCCACTTGCCTTATGGGAGTCTAATTTAGAAATGATGTCCGAAACCAGTGATGGATTTATGTGCATATCACTCAGTATACCCTCAGTTCTAGGCGGGGGGGGGGGATCAGGTGTGGGTACTCCAGATAAGTCGAATGTTGAGTTGGAAGAGAATTTCCGAGCAAAGCATTCAGCCTTATCTGTTTATATGTCAGAATTGATTGAATAGAGGAGGAATTGAGGATTTGCTTTTGTTAAGCACACTCTTGCAGAGCTGCCAATAATCTCTAGAACCGAACTTGCGAGATGCTATACGTTGTTTCATTCTATCAGAAAACAGTAACATTGCTTCCTTGAGGACACGCTTCCACTCGTTACGAACACAGACGTTTGTTGCAATCAGACGTGTCACTCTGGTGCAGCAAGAAGAAATGATTCCTATGGCGGCCGAGCATGCAGGTGAGAACCAAGGAGATAAACACGGTTTAACTTGGTATTTTCTTGCTGTAATGAAAGCATCGATGCCGGCTTTCACGCGCGTTTTTGAACAGGGTGATTAAAAAATTCATTACAATTAAAGTCACGAGGGAAAAACACTTCATTCCAAGGGACGTCTATTTACAATTATTTGTTATCGAAAAATCTCGTGGCTAGAAAAATAAACAAGTATATATAAGCAAATATAGCAAGTGTATATGTTTTATATATATATATATATATATATATATATATATATATATATATATATATATATATATAATTGACAGAATATATCACTTTAAACGCTGTTTTTACTAATTAAGGCTTCCATTATTTTTAATTTTGTTTATAGGTGAATGAGCTTACTATGTTTGTGTTTTCTACTAGTATGTTTCGGATGGTACCTGGTAAGTTTGTGTGTGTTTAAATGGGTTCTAATAGGCGTCTGGATAGGCATATGGTTAAAAAGAAGATTAAAGATAATGGAAGCCCTAATGATAAAAAAGAAAAAGCCAACACTTAACAATATTAACTACGTGTTCGGAAAGTAAAACATCTGCATAACACTAAAAACATACACATAACGCACACATTCAATTAATCTGAAAAAATAAAATCATCCTTGATGATGGGTAAAAGTATAGACGAAAGCGCTCGGAATTATAGAACATTTGGAAAGTTTCTAGACACACCCTGTATCCAAAAAAGAAAGCACTTGTTCTAACACAAGAAAAATTAAATAAAAAGCTTAATCGAAGTACCTTGTCTGTCATTTTTAATGAAACATGCATAAATAAAGGGTTGCTGCGTAAATACACTATTATATATATATATATATATATATATATATATATATATATATATATATATATTGGGGCGCACCAATTGAACTATTCATGTATTTAATTGTTTTTACGAGTAAATATCCAGGCGAAAGTACCTATGAATGTGTTTGTGTATGCATAGATGTATGTATGTATTAGAACATCTTACTGAGCAGTTAACGCAATATTTATCATAATATAATTGTTGGTGAGTGCCTTTGTCGGTATGTAAATGTCCGTACGCATGCATCGAATGTAAGTATCGACTGAGTAAAGGATCACGAAATCGAAGTGGAAAGAGAGTCTAATTATGAATGATGATAAACGATGTGTTGAGGAAGCCGAAATGATGGAGTTGAGAAAGAGCCCGGGTGGAAGGCGTGTAATCAACGAATTAATGATTGATGAGGAGAATGGAGGAAATAGAGATACAAAGGAAGATAAATGAAAACAAAAACCGATGAGGATAGAAAAAAAGACACAGAAATAAAAGACAGTAAAAAGCAAACAGGAATGAAAGAAAAAATGAAAAGAAAATGGATTGTATAAATAACAAATATGTTTGAAACGCCGCCATTTTGTGTCGTTCTCGTTTAAAAAATAAAATCAACTTCAGAAATAATACTGAACTATGCAATTATGAGTTTCAGTACAAAAAATTATGATCATCTGTGAATCAGAATTATTTCATGTTGTAAAAGATTGCTTTAAAGTCTAGTTTCATAGGCTGAATTATTTGACAAGTTTTCTCTCAGAAGACGGTGAAATCATTTTTTAAATATATCATTTTATATCACCAATCATCTTACAAAAGTTTTGAGGAAATAAATTCATTGTACCAAAAAAATTGTATTATTTAATAATTTTAAATTTAACGAACTGGTTAACTGAAATGTATAGTCATTTAGACCTTAGATTACATAATTTAGTAAACTCGAAAAAGAAAAAATAGCAGGGGTGGGGGCATTGAAATATGAGATGGACGTTTGTATTATATACCTCCAAAAGTTAAAATGATGGATTCAGCCATTTTCCTATGACTTTTCAACACATTTTTGTGTATGTTGCCTTGTGTAAGTAGTAATCCCTCCAGGAAAGATGAGATTTAGAAACAAAATGTTCGTAGATGTATATTTTGATAATATTCGATAGCGGCAGGATTTTCCTTCTGAGTAAATTACTTTCTATTTTGATGAGTGTGACAGTTTTAGATCAAAATTGTGGTCGAACTGTGTATGTCTAGTGCATTTGTTAAATTGTTATTTTTAAGGTTTCTTTTGTGTTCATATACACGTTTTTTTTCTACATGTTTCTCCAATGTGTTGTGAAGAGCAGTCTAGGTAATTTATTTTATATAGGGCTGATTCTGAACTATTATTTATGAGGGTGTTTTTAGATCGGATTATATCTATGATGATTTTGGAAGTGGTTGTGAATATTTGGATATTAATAGGTTAAAAGTAAAAATAGGTTCATGGAGTGACACCTACGTTAATGGAAAAAGATCTAGAAAAATGTCCGCTCACGACAACTTTCGTTAAGCGATTTTACGAGATAGATTGAACCAAATAAAAAATGTGTCGGAAGCACCATAATCCTTCAACTTGTTATAATGACTTTCATGTTAAACGCCATCGAGATATCTAAAGCAATAACCCGAGCTTCGCCTTCCTGACAGACTTCGGTGGTTGACCAAGAGAAGTGAAAGCCATATTGTTTGTCTGAATGAAGACTCCGCGAAATGATATGCTAAACCAAGTCGCAGTTGATTAAAGTCGCTAGTACTTTTCCAAAAAGTGATAAAAGCCTAATAAAACGATATTTCAAAAGTTCTTAAAAGAAGGAATTACAGAAGAGGATTTCTAGCAATCTGGAAAGCAAGAAACAGCAAGGACACTATTGTAGAGTATATACAAAAGAGAGGCGAGTTTAGGAACACATTTCTTAAGGGTAATTGCTGGGTTAGCATCGAGTTCAAACGTTTTGTTTTTTTTTTGGTGGGGGGTCAAACTTGGAGATGATAGCAGAAACCATGGATGACGTTATATGCATATTACACAGCAGAAACTCATTTCTATTAGAAACTCAGGCAAAGATACACTAGACGAGTCAAGAGTAGAATTGGAAGAGAAGTTACGAGCAAAGGATTGTGTTTTACCAGAAGAAGATGATAGCGCTTGAAATTGAGGGAAAAAAGAAGGGATTCAGGACCTAACCTTATTAAACACTCTTACAGAGGTACCAGTAGTCTCGAAGAGCAAACTTGTGTTTCAGCCTAACAACAACAACAACAACAACAACTCTCTGATGAAAAAATTACAATTATCACGAGCGGACAAACTGTGTCTGTTATAATCATTGTGATATACATTGGTATAACCGGAAAAAGTTATTCCTATGGGCTATATCTGCAGGCAGGTATTAACAAAGGACAACATTGTAGTTTTATCTGATATTTACTAAATGGCACAGAGCATCGATGCCGGCTTCCACTCAAGAACAAACCTTAGTGGCAAAATTTTCGATAGGAAATTTAAAGATGTCACTTCAAGCATCATCGAAGTGAACATTGCGAAATGAATCCCAATCACTACGCTGGTAGCATAAAGAAGTCTTGTGAATAACCAAAAAGATGTAAAAGACTAATAGGACAATAATTCGAGTGGTCACATGGTTCACGAAAGTTCTTAAAGACAGGAACTACAGATGACGATTTCCAACAAGCAGGAATTCAATAAGCAGCGAAGAATTTATTGTAGAGTATGGAGAGAATAGGAGTCAGTTTAGGATCACATTTCTTTAGGACATTTGCAGAGATATCGTCGAATTCTTGTTAGGATTTAGTTTAGAAATGATTTCAGAAACTATGGACGGTGTTATGTGAATATCACTCATTAGAGACTCTGTTCTCCGGGATAAATTAGGCAAAGATACACTTGATGAGTTGAGAGTGGAGTTGGAAGATAATTTCCGAGCCAAACATTCTTATATTAAGTTATTAGAAGATGGTTCCAGAAATTACAACAAAAAAGCAAAACAAAAAAAACAAAACCCAAAAAACAAAACAAAGATAAACATGAAGAAGTGTTAGCCGTCAGACGATAGGTGAACCTCGTATTGCATGTTCACAGTACTAAAAATCTCTAGGAATGTAGTCGAACAAAGCAAATACCATTTCCAGGCCAAGAGGGGATTAATAAGACCTCTCTGATGGTAATTTTAAGTAAATTAACATTATAGTCGTTCATGTGAGTTTGAAGTACATAATTATAGCTACAATTAATAATTAGATAACTGTGGGTATATAGTTAAGTTTTAACTTTGTATAAGTGTCGTTACTTTCTATCTAAATACAACTACCTTATGACCAGCAAATAAGAAAACAAAAGAAAAAAAAAACCCAAAAAACACCGGGTGAGATTGGAGGCTCAGACCAAGAAAATACAAGATTTTTAACAAAAGAATTCACTCATAGTTACAGGCTGAAGAAGATTTCAACCTTTATTACAAATTAAATGATTTAAGGAAATAATGAGAACTTCTGACACTTATCTCTCTAACCAGTAGAAATCGTTGATTTAAATATGTGTATGGGAAGCTACATTTTGCTATAGGGATATATGTATACATATGTATGCATATATCTGTGCCATAAAACTTTGCATAATAGAGTCATCATTTAGTAAAACTTCGTTAGGAACATTAGTACAGATGCATTTTAGAATTATCCGGAGACAGAATGAATGAAAGAATTGAGGAAGGAAGACATGTGCAAACGATAGAAATAAAGAAAAGAAAAAAAAAAGACAAAAAGGTGAAAGTAGATGGCAAAATCAATAATGATAATCTAGATGAAAGAAGAACAGAGAGAGAGGGAGATAGAGGGGGAGTAATATTAGCTAAATTTGAATTCAATGACAATTAAATATACGTTTAGTCGATGTCATCATTTGTCGCTGGTGAACACGCGTCTCTGATTTGAGATTAACACTCAAATTATATGTCAAACTAAAATCATGGATAAACTAAACTATTCTTTAATTGATGACCACATGTGACTTTTACTTTGTTTTCGTTCTTCTCCTAGATAATAATAAACGATATTGTAGATTAGCATAACTTTCCTGACATGTCTTTATCCCGCAAGTGTCTATTTCTATTCCCCTCTCTTTACTTCAAACGTTTCTGTTGATACTTCTTCCTCTTTATTAACTTCTATTTTTCGGTATCTTTTATTTAGTTTCCACTACCAATAAAATGAATTTTTTAAAATGAAAAGCTTTCTTGAAGCTTTCATTTTAGCTTTAATTGAAATCTAAAGGATTTAAAATTTAATATTTCTAGTAGGCGAAATACTTTGTAGTGTTTTTCAAGCAGATCGGAACAGATTTCTTTTTTCAGTAAAATTGATCAAAACGGCCATTTTTGACACATTTAAAAAACAAAAGTTAATTCCTGGTTTTAAAAATAAAATGTATATTTCTGAAATGTTATTTAAAGAAAATGAGCAAATTTAAAGAATTTGAAACATTAATTACTTATAACTTAAAATGTTGTATACAAATATTTCTTAACTATGGGGTCTTGTTTTTCTAACGTGTTAATCGATTTATTGACAGCCAAACGTATTCACAGTTAAGTATGTTGGAGAATACGATAAAGTTTGAGGGTTTTTTCGTCGTAAGAAGGGATAACCCTTAAAAATATTAATGATAGATTTATCGGTTCGTACATCCATAATTCAGAAATTCAGCACGTAATCATAAATCCATAAACATATTGGATATACTTTTAAAAAATATTCTTGGTCTTTAGATTGTAATAAGCTTTAATTAATATATGATTAGTAAATATAGTTTTACTTAACAATATTTCTTAAGAATTACCACATTAAAAATGAATTTTAAAAGCTATCAATTATTCAATTTAAAACTGTAAAAAAATGAAAGCAACTCTTGTAAAAATTAATTTTTCGTTGAAATGTTTTTTTCTTCAGACAATATTGTCTTTAAAATACATTATTCATAAAGAAAATTAAAACCTTTTCTAATTAAATAATGTCTTCATTTTATTGCGCTTTTTTATTTTTCGATTCAGAACAGATTTTCGGTAAAAAAAACAATTCCGTGATTTAAATTCTTCAAAGAATTCTGCTTTTAAGTAATATAGTCACTAAAAATTATTAATTTTTCATAAAATTGAGTAAGGGGCTGAAACACATGTAAAAATATATTTTCAACAAGATTTTCTAATAAAATTCGAAAATAATTTCGTTCATTGGTGAATAAATTTTGAAGATTTTATTAAAATCCGACAATTACTTGATATTTGCAAGAATTTCCAAATTAATGTGTCTGTCGAAAAAAAAAAAAAAAAAAAAAGAAGCAAAAATTTGATATGCTAAAAGTTAGTATAACCTTTGACGCAAGAAAAACAAGTTTTTAAATCAAAATTTTGAATGGAGTAAAAAAATTTATTAAATAATCAATAAACTCTTTGATCCTTCCTCTTAATAATAACATAAAAATTGTGACGATAAAACTCCGTTTTCATTACATTTGGAGTATGTTTTTATCACAGTATGCTGATTTCTTTTAACGTTTTCGTGGAGGTACCTACTTTTTGTAGATGCAAATAAATCTTATTGTCATAAGCTGAAATATAATCCACATTTGCGAAGATTTATATATTTTCCTCCGATCTCTTCGTACCAGTCTTTAATATTTTCTCTTTCTCTGCTTTCCTTATTATTTAGAATTCGTTCATTTTAACATCATTCTCGATTTCTTCTTACCCTCTCGCTATTACGCGTTTTCTCTTCGCGCCAATTACTAGTTTTTTTTTTCTAGCAGTTTAATTCATAAATTTTCGCTTTGATTATTTCATTTTTTTTTTGTTACTGACACTCATTCTTTCCATGTCTTGTTTTTTCTTTCCTCTCTTGTTTTCTCTCTGTTTTTCTTTCTTATATCGGCATGATTTCTATTTGGTGGTCGTGGTGGTGGTGGTGGTGGTGGTGGTTGTTGTTGTTGTTGTTGTTGTTGTTGTTCTTCTTCTTCTTCTTCTTCTTCTTCTTCTTCTTCTTCTTCTTCTTCTTCTTCTTCATAGCACATTGATTCCAGTCCCTTTTTTTGTTTAGCTTTTTTC
Organism: Acanthosepion pharaonis; assembly: GCA_903632075.3. Taxonomy (NCBI): domain Eukaryota; kingdom Metazoa; phylum Mollusca; class Cephalopoda; order Sepiida; family Sepiidae; genus Acanthosepion; species Acanthosepion pharaonis. The sequence continues at coordinate 799,798 of CAHIKZ030000580.1, forward strand.
TTTCTTTGTTTTCACTTTTCACTTATTTCGCCTCACTTTCTGTCGCTTTCTTTGACGGGTTTTCTCTTGTTTTCTTTCGTTCCATCCATCTTTCTCACGCACACTTCACCTTACTTTCCTTCTCCTCTTCGGGATTAGAGATTGTCTCCACATTTACATATTTTTGTCTCTTTCCTCATTGAGAGAATATTCTCAGCGCCACTTGTCGCACATATATTCTCCTTCTTTTTTCTACCATTTTTGTTTTATTATTCATGCTCTCTCTTCTTTCTTTCTTTCTTTCTTTCTTTCTTTCTTTCTTTCTTTCTTTTTTCAATCTTGTACATTGCTACCTCTCTCTTCTCATTGTCGTTAAGCCTCTTTCTCTCTATGTTGCTATGTGAATCTCATTTTTCGATTAACCTGTCAATCAATTTTACATGCCACTCCCAACCCCAGTCCGACTGAACCCATGGAAATACCGAGACCTATTAGAGGAGGGTCGGAACGACATTCAACCGACACTCAACTCTTGCTCTAGCGAAGCGACGATCTTCGCCAATCAACACTTCACTAAATTCAATTACGATTTTGAGTTGGCACATCGTAGTGCTTTCTCTTTTCACCTTTCATTGTGCTTTTGAAGAGTGTCTCTATGTGTTGGAGAGAAATGGATTCAATGAATGAGAGGAGCGCACATCAACAAAAAGAGAGGTTTAAACATCTATCTATCTATCTATCTATCTATCTATCTATCTATCTATCTATGTACGTAGCTGCATCAATAAATTCGTATCCTTTTTGTAAGACAAATATTTATTTAAACGTAATTTTCTTCTTTAACAATGCATTCAATACACAAGCAAATATTAATAACATATATTGAAGGGTATTCCATGAAAATTTAAAATTAAAATTCAACGAGGTGTCAGGTGACATTTATTGATCTCCCCTGGTTGTCTATCTGAAGAAATACCTGGAAATGTCTCCTCTTTCCACCATACACAGATTCTTTTTTGCGTTTCTCACATACCCTTTCTCTTCAAGTTGTTCAAAACATTTTCTCTCTAGAATGAAAGTTACCATATCTATCGAGAGTGCACTGTTCCCTCAAATTCATTCCAATTTGACATTCTCTTTATAATTCTCTTTTCTTTCTTCCCCATTCTGTTTGATTTCTTTCTATCACCGATGCACCGGAGGACAAGTTATTAAACCAAGAACGATATTAAGATGCATAGCTCACCACTGACCCAGCTGCCCGAGTCTCTTTCCCTGCAGCACTCTCTGTCTATCGAGCAATCTTTTTGTCTATTTCATCAGTTGGCTGGTTGAATGGTCGTCTCCTGCGTCGTAGGTTTCTTTCCCGCTGCCACCTTTCAATCAGAGATGATTGGTAGGGGCCAAAGACAATTGAAGGAAGGGCACGTGAATCAGTCATACACGATAATGAAGCGACGGATACATAATAATGAAAGGTGATAATTATTGTAATTATAGCAATAATGATGGTGGAAATGATAGAACTAATGGAGATATTGTAAGAAAGAGACGATGACAAAATAATGATGATAATAATCCGAGTGACAGAAATAAAACGAATAGGAACAAAAGCCCAGAAGCTTATGAGCAATATATTTTCATTATTGTTATTATTATTATTATTATTATTATTATTAGTAGTAGTAGTAGTAGTAATATTAGTAATAGCTCATGCTTTTGAGATTCCTGTCAGAGGACTGGTGATTATCGTTGAAAATTGAATAACAGCAAGTATGGTACAATATTTATCCTTTTATTATTATTTTTTATTCAGCAAGAGTTGAAACCCGTAGTAACGTACATATTAAGTGACAGCAAGTCTCCGCAATGCTCCAGAACTCTCCTCAGTATTCTATCTGTTTTCAACAATTACATTTCAAAACTTCACTTTAGTTTCCAGCACTTTCAGTCTTTTCCTCCAGATCGTTCCAAGAATTCTTATAACTGGTATGGCGATCACCTTCATAATCCACCAATTTTGGGCGGAATTAGGCGATCCGTTTCCATTTTAACGTTCCAAATTATAGCGTATGTAATATTGGTCTGTATGGTCAAAATGTAACAGCTTGCACAGTTTCCAGTGGATCACCTTCTCCACCCAGTCATAAGTATTCTTAAATTTTACTGTACTAACGTTATTATTATTATTATTAGTAGTAATAATGTCGTTGTTTGATGTACAAACAGCAAATTTTGCTGCAGATAGAACCAACGTACCCGTTGTTCACAACCAAGTGACATATTTTCATAATTATTTGGGAACTCTTTGGCGTATAAAAGAATTCTCAAGGAATGCGGTTTTCTGCAAGTGTTCAATCTTGACATTGACTCACAACCTTCTCTATCCACTTCAGCAGTTCAGTCCTTGCTGTGCCTAGGGCAGCAACAATAATGGGAACGACTTCCACTCACTTCATTGACCACAATTTGTACAGTTCCCATATTGAAGTATCGTGGTTTCATGTTGTTTTTATTCTTTGTCAGTTACTCTATTCTGGGACAAGCAATATCTATGATGATGCATGTTATGCCTGGTTTTCTGTGCAATATTGTTACGCGTTTGTTCTTGTTATTTTCAACAACACCATCTGGAGCTTGTCCATGCCACGTTTCTGGCGTATCGATTCTATATTTGCCGTATAATTCCCAATGTTTATTTATAGCAACATTACTATTATTAGTGAGTGAGTGAGTGAGTGAGTGAGTGAGTGAGTGAGTGAGTGAGTGAGCAGCAAGCCAAGAAAGGGAGGCTGGTGTACAAGTATACACATAATGACATAAAGTTTGATAAGCGTATACCAGACACATGGATTACGACCAAATATACACGATATGATGAAAGGTTTTGATAACAGCAATGCATATTGCGCACAGTTAGAAATACCTTCAGTCCGTTCAGACGGTCTCCGATTTAGGATTTTCCTATGTAACTCTCAAGTGATTCTTAAGTTAAACTAAAAGAAAAATTATCTCGACACCCTGCTAGGACGCTCCTCAGCTACTCCCGCTCATAAACAGAGATGCACGGCTCGGCAGCACTCTAGGTGACATGCCCGGCTGGTTAAGCTTAGGCAACTGACAAGCAAATCAAGTGTTACTGAAGGGGATATTTACTGTAGCCAATCTTAATTCATCAAAAATAACATGTATATGTTAAGACTTCCATTAAGATGAGAATCAGATCCATGCCTTATTTAGCATCAGAGCATTTACATGTTCAGAAAATATATTTGGTGTCTTTTGCTGGAGATTACGCGACATGAAATCTTTTTAGATCTCCAGCACTTTTCTTACTATCAACTTAGATTCCAGCAATACTGTGTTCTGAACAATGTCATCTTTTCTTCGATTCCTAATTCATCCAATTTTGTCTCTAGTCGTTTTAGCAACTTTTCCAGTTTGTCAAATACATGACTCTCACTCTTATGTTCCGCTTTTCTTCGCTTCTGCGTGAGATCCTGTTATTAATATTATTTTTTTTTCATCTATATTTTTGGCATCATATTCACTCATATTGTACGCATTTAGGTTTTTTGATTCGTAAAACAGACTTCTTTGTCAGGAATGAGGAGACAATACAACCAACGATATCACCACTTCCATAATGGAAGTTGTGATATCAGTGGTTGTATTGTTTCAGGCGGCAATATTGATAATATTGATAATGATAATGCGAAATCATTTTTGATACACTGAAAACAGTATGGACCTTATAGCTCTATGCAGTATATTTAAACAATACTCTAAATCATATAAGTTTTTCCTTTTGCAATTAGCATGAATATGTATATATTACCTACATTCTGTGGAAATAGAATAAGAGAAATATTAAAGATGATGATGATAAAGATGATGGTCAAGATGTTAAAATGGAATTGATTGGCTTAAGAATGATAGGAATAAAAACGAGATTAAAACATTGATCATTTTAAAAATCACATTAATAAGTTAATGATGATTTTGTGAATGATAATAATGATTATAATTATAAATGTTTTACTGTTTATTATTTGATAACAACGAGAATTAGAAAACCTAAGAGGCGCTTCGAACGAGATTATTTGTTTCAAAATCTGTCTTTTTTATTCATATTCTACTTTTTTCATTACATTTTCATTTGTTATTTTTGAGTAAGTCGTCTTAATTCAAGTTGTATGAATATAAAGAGGCCCATTGGAAGAGAAATATTACTGAATAATCGCAAGTAGATATTTAGGATGAACGAGAAGATGACAATTATTGTCATTGGAACGCTAATAAAAACAGTTTGGAAGCCTATGTGAAAAGGTTGCAAATTCATATTGGAAATTCGAGGAAGAATGGGAACCATTCATAAGATAATGCTGCTAAAATCAGTTAAACTACTAAAGGGCAGCCAGAGTATTTGGGTGACAACACAAGGCCTACAATATAATCTACATAGGTATTTCTATATATATTCGAACAGTATACATGAACTGTAAATAATAAATTCTTTTATAAATGCATTCATAGAGAATAGATTAATGCGCAGTTAAAGGCTAGGGTTTTATCGTAGCGCATTTGGACATTATTTATCGCTGGTTTCAGTTTGATTTGAAAAAAAAAAAAAGATAATTGTAAACATCTAGATTCGAATCAAAATGTGTTGATCTCAGAGAGACTTCATACATCAACATATATAAACAGGTAGGGCCATCGCTTACTATTATGTGTATGCCTAATATTTTTGTAATCAAGTTGAAATTAAAGATCTCTTGTACTGAGTGTGCAATGATGTTAAAATATCTTCTCTTAAATAAGTAACAACATAACTTATGAACTCATTAAAACGTAGAATTTGTTGCAAACCGGACAAATGGATTCATTTTGACATTTTCTGCCAGAAGTTGTCCACGTATTCATTCGTATAAATTATGTTGAAATTAATAAAAGTAGAAAGACAATGAAATTTTTAAGCACATAAATGAAAGCAATCAAAAAAAAAAAAAGGATCAACATAATTTCAGTTTCTCTTTAAAAACTGAAAAATAGAAACCAACGATTATTTTTTTTTTCACACAGGATTTTAGTTTAATGTCATTTCTTTGAATGTGCGATGCAAAGAAATGACTGTCTTACCTTCTGTCTTTATTTTTTTTTTGTTCAAAAGATGTGATTGCAGCAGAACGAAACAAAATGTTCCCTTTTTATTTCTTTTCGTCATTAAGATGTCACGTGACATTTCGTTCTGGAATTCGATTCGAGAAGATAGTTTTTTCTTGATGACTTGGATGAAGTTGCGATTTTGGTTATTGATGATGATGGTGATGATGATGATCGTGATCATGATAATTATGAAAATAAATAAAAAACATTTTCTTTTTAATCATTTCGCCCCAAGCAAAGCAACAAAGCGACTAGGATGCAAGGGTTAGAGAGTATTAGAGAATATGTGAAAAACTACAATTAAGGAGATGATAATAGAAGAACACTAATTAAGAAAACAGAAGATAAAAATTGACATTGCATTTAAATTTTTGAAGATCAAAGTTAACTGGGAAGTAAGAATATGGAAGAGAGTTCCACAAATGAGAAGTGCAATAAAAGAAGCTATTAGCATAGAACTAATGGTTACATCTAGCTATTTAAACCGCCAATCTCGTACTGCGCTTATCTTCATAAAATCTAGGTACCATAGCGGCTCATCAGAACAGTTATCATGAAGATATTTGTAGAAAAGGTGCAAGAAAAGTTACGTTAGATCAATGGGAATGGGGCTAAAACCAGATACCACGTCAGGACCAATAACATTGCAGATTCCTCTTTGGATTTTATCAAGAATCTCTAAATATATAGTAGAAGTAGCAGATATGGCAGCAATGTTCAAAACAACAACAAATAAATATGTAAGATAGATTCTGACGAGAGAAATGTCTAGCACGACATAGTGTACCAAATATCTGAATTGCAGACTTAGTAATTAATTCAAAATACTCTTTCCACTTCATGTTAGCTGAAAAAGTTAGTCAGAGAAGGAGCCATGAGTCACTCTCCTGGAGGCTAGTATTAGCCATGCTGATGGAAGGTAAAAAGGGATTTCTCAGATAATAATTGAGCAATTTCGTTTTTGAGGCGTTAAAATTAACAAGCCACTCGTTGTCCCATTTAACAACAGATTTGAGATCATCTATCAATTTGACCTTGTCGAACTGAGCTGACTTACTATAAATAGTAAATAATAGTTGTATCATCAGCATAGATACCGAGTTGAGAACTGGTGATATCAGGAAAGTCATTTATGAAAATTATAAACAACGTAGGTCCAAGTATAGAGTCCTGGGGAAATCCTGTATTCATTCTTGAAAATACCTTCAGTTCGTGATTTGGTAAGAAATATTGGATCAGTTGAAAAATTCGCCCAGAAATACCATAATTTCAATTTATGAAGAAGATCACTATACCAAACCCTGTCAAATGCCTTCGAGATATCCAAAGCTTCAGCATTCTTCAATAGATGATTATATTTCTGAGATGAGGTATTGTAACAATTTACATCTTTCGGCCTGTTGTCTTCACCTTTATTGCCATATTCTCCTTCTTCAGGTGATATACGTTGGAATTCCGAACCGAACCCTTTATTTAGTCCACGGGTCTAGATTGTTCTAATTCCACGCGCCATACCTTTTTTGGATATCTCAGTTTTCCGTTGATTCCCGTCAATAACTCAACTCAACTCTCCAAGTTTGGTTAGGTATTGAACTAGCAACTCTTTGTGTCAAGTAACGTTTCGGATTACTCAACTGACGCTCTTATCCACTGGGAAATGGGGACATCAGTCTTTAGATATCAAGAGTCTATCAAGCTTTAGATAATAATGCAGCTGTGGCAAGAACTATAAAGGAGAAACAGGCTGTCCTCTTAAGATAAGACTGCAAGAACATCGTAAAACTTTAACATCATGGGAAATAGAAAAATCAGGTATGGTTGCATTCTTATCATGACAGACTCTTTCAGTAATAATCGTTAACACATCAGCAGTTGACCTAGATAAATAGAAAGCTATATTGCTTGTCTGAAAGACGACCCTGCGATGTGAGATGCTTAACCAATTTAGAGGAGTAGAGCCTCTAATACTTTGCCAAAAAGATGTGGAAGAAAAAGAGTGTTCGTCTGAGTTCTTAAAGACAGAAGAGGACGTTTACCAAAACGCAGGAAATCAAAAAGATCTAGGTATTTATTGTAGTTTAAAGAGAACAGGCGACAGTCCAGAAACACATTTCAGGCAAAGGTACTCCAGATGAACCAAAAGTATAATTTAAATAGAATTTACGAACAAGACATTCTACTTTATCAGTAGAAGATATTAACACCTCAAATTGAGTGAAAAGAGGCAGAATAGAAGACATTCTTATTTAATACGTTATTACAGAGTCACTAGTAGTCACGTGAACCAAACTTTTAGAGGCTATACGCTACCTCACTCTATCAGCAAACAAAGACGTAGCCTCTTTCAGGACACGTTTACAGTTATTTCGAACAGTCACAAATATGCGTTTGTTGTGAATGGAATTATTACGCTGGTACACTCGGAAAAAGTGATTCCTATGGACTATAGCGTCCGATGTTGGCTGGTATGAACGAAAAAGAAGAGTGATGTTTCACCTGATATTTGTGAGAAGCTAAAAAAGCATCAATGCCGGCTTTAATCCAAGAAGAAAGCTCTGCGGCACAATACCCAATGGAAAGGTTATTAATCCAAGGAGCGTTTCGAACAAAGTCACAAAATGAATTTAGAATAATAAGTTCTCTGCTTTTAACAAAAGTAAGTCAAGAAATTTTGCTGCGCTTATGTTCAGCAGAGATTTTACAAAAATGTCACAATCGCAAATAAGAAAGGTTTTTAACCAGTATCTCTCAATTGTTAAACGCTTCTCATTCATTTAGTCTTGTCTAATGTGATGTCTTGTCTAAGTTGATTCCATGCCTTATCTAACGTGAATCTATCTCTTGTATAACGTCTTGTCTAATGTGACTACTGTAAAGTCATATATTTACAATCAGAAATCTAAGAACAACAAAGAATGTAAATATCAAATAATTAGCCAATTATCTGCTGATGCAAAAAGGTTCTTCAGCTGAAATGGCTTGTGTTATTAAACTTTTAAAGAAGTAAAACAACTGATATTCATACGGTTGCTTCCTATTACATAACAACATTTGAATATGTCAGGTTATTCAGAAAGAAATCACAGTAGGAAGAGATGATAATTATCAGAAAACAAGATAAAGAATAAAAACCAAAAGATTTCAAAACTACCACTTCAATTCAAAACAAAATAACTCTACAGTCACATAGGTAGCATGTAATTCACATCAGAGATTTGAATCGAATTTAATGTTAATCAAGAATCTTTGATCTAAGAGGAACTGATATGCGGTGAGCCTAATATAACCTGGGCTCACCCTAAAAGATACCATAGTAGGCTTTGTATTCGATGTAACGACCAAAACAGAAAAAGAAAAATAGTGTTGATATAGAAGATGTCCTCATAGCCACCAAGTACAGAATCAATCCTCAAAGGATGTCAGTGGCTGCATCGATATGAGTTAACCCAAATAAACACACAAAAGAAAACTGAATGATAGGAATTTATATAAGTGCGCGATGCGCAGATGGAGACGTAGAGTTCCTGGCATCGTCGCAAGAAGAGTCGAAAAACCACATTTCATCATTGACTGAAGTAAATAATTTTACATATACTATATTGAGTTTCCTAGTCTTATCAGATGATACTAAGACAACTTTATATAGTAGCTCATACCAGTTTTAAGTACCGTAAGTTCAAGTTTTGTTAGGAGACTAACTGATGTTTTTAAGGGATATAGAAAGTCATTCTACCCTCGAGAATTGTCATGCAGGGATTCTCTAATTCCTAGAGAAAATCTTCTAGCAGCATAAACTGCGATAAAAATGTTGGAATCCATTTTCCTTGCTTCACCAACGCCTGATATTCAGTTCTTAAATTGCCGCATGCTTTTCTTTCCTCCTCATTGACCCTCGGGAAATTTGATTCCTAAGGATCGGTCAGAAAGGCATACATAATTTCCTCAGACTCTACGACTGGTAGCAAGGTTGTAGTAAAATCCATATGAAAGTCCAATACATGCCAAAAAGCTACCACTAATGCAACAATGGACAAGCCAACAATCATTGTTGTATTGAACTAAAGTTTCTCTCCACTTGGGATAATTCGCTTGTACTAATATGCTGATTACAGCACCCTACCCCCAATGGTGAAAATAAAAGATACAGCACTTTAAAGTATGCTTTGACAAGGCGTTTGCATAGCGTCTATTGTCGCATACACCTGCTTCATCATCACCTGGTTTGTACACGTAAGTCATATATCTCATCCCATAATAGAAATCATTTTTAACTATCCAATGTTGTACCAACGCACTCTTTTGATTGGCTCGTGTTCTTAACATACCTGGTATCATTTTTAGGTGTCACATCTCCGATACGTTATACATAATTTTGCCACATTCCTGGACGCAATTTAGTCGGTTTGTGCTACTCTGATTATGCTTTAGGTTAAGTCTACTTCCCTCATAGTTTGAAATGGTGTACATTTTATTTTTGCAATCCATACAGTCAATGTAAATGAACTAATAGATCTTGAAATCCTTGACAAATTAATGTGAATCTCAATTTTGAAGCATTTAAGTATTCATCCAATTAATTAACATTTAAAAGATGGGGTTAACCTCAATACTATACATTCGCACAGAACACATTGTCTTTGGAAATCTTCTTATAAACCAGTATTCTTTCTATAGACTGCATTGTACAACTCTCTATTTTCAGTTGGTTCTTTACATATGCTTCTTTGTGAGTCTAGCGTTGATCAGTTAATGTTAACGAAGACCATCTGCTCAAGTTAAACTTTTGAGATATTACGCCTCTATTCTTTTCTGTAATAAAAGCCTACTTTTGTCAAGCAACCAGAAAAGGTTTGGGAATCTTTTTATGATATAATTGGCATAATGAAATACTTTCTCTCTATTTTTCATGAAGGATCATTGAATAAGTCTCAGGAAAAATAAAACAAAATCTATCCAGGGAAATGTGACCATCCCTACGGCAGTACATAATTGTCTCAACAAACTTTGACATGTACATGTTATCAAGTGGTAAAAGCAAATCGTATGTGGCTCGGACAATAAAGTAGTTTATCCAGTGAACCTCAGTTAACTGAACGAATGACATACAAAATTTCATAATGTGAAAAGTATCAATTTGATGTTCGTTTTTATTCCTATCAAATATATAAGCTTGAAGTGATTTAGTGATTTCATTAGTTTCCTTTGGAACGAACAAATCACTCAACACGTTCTGCTCTTAGGATATAATCGATATCACAATTACAGAAAGACTTTTATATATATATATATATATATATATATATATATATATATATATATATATATAAAGAAATAAAGCAAAAGAAAAAACGAAAAACTTAGCCGACTCGTATCGAAGGAAGGCAAATGTAAGGATTTTATTTTGTATCAAATATTTATAAACAAAAATATTGCTAATCTATCAAAATGTAAAAAAAAAAACGCTCATAAATATTAATCAGGTTAATTGGAAAGTATATGTAAATTATGGAGGATGCTAAGTGACGTAATGTAATGTCAAATAAAGGAAAGTGAAGTTATGAAATTAATATTTGAATTATTTTAGTTTGGGATTGATCTATATACATTATATTTTATATAATAGGAACTTATGAATTTAACCGTTTTCTTTTAATTTTTAAGCATTTTTATAGTCATGTATGTTAGTTTGAGAAAGATGTATTTCTTTCAGGAATGGAGATATTGGAAAAAATCTGGAGCACAGATTTCTATTTTGATAAGATTCTATACCGGCATAAGGAATAAGGTGAAATAGATGAAACCTTTTTCTGATTCTATGCACCTCCATGAAGTAGCTGAAATGTTTGATAAAATATAGATATTTTTAGAATATAGTTATTTCTTTTGTATTTTTTCTTTTAGAAATTGACAAATGAATACTTTGTCTTATTTTTATGATCGTCTAAAATATTTAACTTGCCATAATTTATTCTATCCTTATAAGAATGTAAGCACCTAACTCTTAGTGGTACAAGTTGTGCTTTGTATTTAATTGGAAAATCCTTTTGGATCCAAAGAATTTAGTCAATTATCTTTTGTTAATTGTCGTTTTTTGCAATGTTTCTAACCCTTAATTTTGTTCATAAACATTTATTACTCTCTTTATTTGGTTAAATGTAATTACCCATTTTCTACAGTTATCTTTAACAATTCATCATTTTTAGGATAGCTGTCTATCAACAGTCGTCCTCTCTGTATATATGTTTTCTTTTCATTCATCAGTTACAAAAAGATTAGTTGAGCCTTATTTGATTAGTCAGCATTTTATTTGACCGCCATCTTTGATTAAATGATATTTTTCGTTTTCTGGGATTTCGCAAATATAAATATAAGTATAGAAACGGATTTAGTTTCTTGGCGTCTTTTCCTTCGAAATGGCGGCACCAGATTCCTAAAATGTGATTAGTTTTACTCCAAAGCTTAAGGCAGCATTTTTGCTCGCGGTTGGTGGCTAGGATTATGTAGTCAATAATTTCTCGTTTCAGTCGTTAGATATGGCTAGTAATGGAAAGAGGAGAAGGAAGAAATGAATTCCATTTCTGGCAGCTTATCTGCAAGTCCTACTTTCTCCTTTCAACGGTTGTTTGCTGAGATCGACAAAAGTAGTCCATTGCTTGAACTACTTTCTTATAGTGAATGATAATGCACGAAGACAAATCCTTTCTTTCTTTCTTTCTTTCTTTCTTTCTTTCTTTCTAAATAGATAGCTCTAAAGAAATAGGTGGATGGCGGGCAGAGAAAGAAGATTAAAAAGAAAGAAGGAAGAAAAATAAATATCCATTCAGAAGCAAAACTATATAAAATAAAGATTAATAAAATAAGAAAAACGTGTTGATAAAACAAATACAAGACACATTTTCCTTGTGCATATATATATATATATATATATATATATATGTGTGTATATGTGTATGTGTGTGTGTGTGTGCATGTGTATGTCTTTGTGTATGTATGTATGTATGTGTGTATCTCTGTGGATATCTATAGCCCTTTATATATTTTCTTCCTAGTCTGACGGTTTAATCCAGCTACAAGTATTGAAAATGTATGTATTTATCTGCCTATCCACCTGCCATTCTTGTCTTTAAAACAAATAGTTTTCTATATTTTGTTATGATGAAAAATATTAAATGTCATTTCAGCCGTAAAGTCAACAGATAAAGTGGATTAGTCGGAAAACTCCGAGGCTTCCTGAAAGTCTCCAACCTGCGATTCTTAATACCACATGTCAGATGGGTCTATTCGCATACAAATCATTGGCGCAAGAACGCGTGAGAACTTACAATATTCTAGCAAACCAGAAGCACCAAATTTTGCTCGAAAGTTCTCGCTATTTCTCGCAACTGTTTCAAATGGAATATGTTCAAGCCTTTGAACAGGCATCTAGGATAATAGAATTTTTTTAACTTCATTTTGCATTTGGAATATCAGTTGGAGAATCAGGCTGATCAAAGGATATGTTTGCCGAGGCAAAAGCTGAGGATATTTGTTATTAAATATCTTAAAATTATCCCAAAATGATAAAACGTATGGCAACTTATGAATCTGTAAATATTGAATTAAACAATTATTGATGGCGGCCCGAAGAATAAAGACAAGGCAAAAAGAGAGAAAAAAGAAAAGATTTATCGTAATTAAGGAAAAAGATCTAAGATGGATATAATGAAAATAAAGAGAGAAAAGAAAGAATATGTGGGAAAGACAGTCTGTGAAAAACAATGATTAGATAGAAGTGTGATGAAAAAAAAAGAATATATTAAGTCGACTGCATGTAGGAGAGGAGAAAGACACAAACACACAAACACCCCCACACACACACACACACACACACACACACACACACACACACACACAGAGAGAGAGAGAGAGAGAGAGAGAAGAAAGAAGGAAAGAGAGAGCTATAGAAACAGACTAAATAGTTCTCTTTGAAATGAATATTTACAGTCGTGAAAAAACGGAAAATATGACCAAAACGATATTTATTAATAAGCAACTCATATTCCATTTCATCTGTGCAACTGCAGCTCAAGTAATACCTTCAACCGCCAAAAGACTTTCTGAACGCATCAATTTCACCTGAAATCCAACCCGGATACTGTACTGAACTGACTGATTTAACTTGCGAAACGCTCACTGGAAATCAGATCCCCTAAATGCACTCAAATACCAATTGACCTCTACGTACGATTGTTTTTCTCATAATCCAATCCCAGTTATACATTTAGCTAATCGGTTTAGCTTATCAAACTTTTTCTGAATAAAGAACCCCAGTAGTGCACGAAAACACCAAATAACCTCTTCAATGAATTTTTCTCGAATTCCTACTCCAGTAATGCATTCAACCACAAATAAATATAGCCTAAATGTAATTTATTCAGCAACGTCCATTAACTAATAAAACCGGCGGGTTCCAAGGGCAAGTTTTACATTTTCACCTGACTTAATTAAATAGATACCTATGACAACTACTCTTTTTCCAATGTTCACGGAGTAAATAAGTGAATATACAGTTTGAATTTGTTCGAAAGATTCCTGTTTTGTCTTTCTAGCTAACGGTATTTTGGTGCAGACGTCGGATAAGAGATCTAAAAAAACTTTTCTTTCTCTTACTTGCCTTTCTCTATTATCTTCCGGACAAAAGAGAAATAGAGAGAAAGAGAGAGAAAGAGCTATCAACCATTGAATAGAGTTAAGTTGTATTTTTCTAGTAATGCTACCATTAACAGAAAAAGATCAACATCTTTCTCATAAACTCTTTATATTTGTTACGTAACTATCAAGCTGTGTCTATATTATGAAAATAACAAATATAATACATATATTCAACTGTTCGAATGCGATTGTTAACGATATTGATACTGTTCAGAAATACCGAAAAAAAAAACAGAATATTCTAAGACAATGATTTTACTGGCAAATAAACGTTCAGTGGAAAAAAACAGGCTATGAAGACTAAACAACTCTGAAGTTATAGAGATGCAAAAAGTTACGATATAGAAAAGCTGAGCTTGACTAACAAGAAATTGTGGGATATTGAAGAGGGATCAGATGATAAAATAATCTAGAGAACTTAAGAAGAATCGGAAAGAAAATCGCTGTGGAGCATATTCTGCAATGGTATCCATGTCATTTGTTTCAAGCGATTAACAGTGATTTATTAATGACTATCATAGCAATTACACAAATACCCGAAGGAAGAAACAAAAATGATGACAAAAACACCTATAAAAAATTAAAAACCCAAAGAAAAGAAGCATTGCAAGTAATCACAGAACAATAATCTGTCTACTTTGGTGTAGAAAATTCTAATAGCACAGACTATTGCAGAAATCTATTACTCGTCAGAGATCCATTGGCTATTTTTTTATGTGGAAGAAAACTGTGTTGGAAAAGGGTGTAGAAGAACAAGTTATCTACTATTCATCGGGTAAAATATGCTTAAAAACAAGGAAGGACAGTAACAGGAATAGTTTACAAAAGACATACAACATATTCTCCCATTGTTTATAGAAAGTCTGATGTTGTTAGAAATCTTAAACAATGTAGTGAATTTCATAATGAAGACAACAGAAATTTGGAATTAAGTTCAGTGGGGATAATTCCTATTAAAAAATAAACTCAAAGTAAAAAGTTGTATCTTCCATCGAGACTTCTCATCCCCATTATTATTTTTAGTAATGATACCGTTTAACAATATTTTACGAAAATGTAACGAGGATATTCCTATATGGCCTGAAATGTTGAACAATTTCCACCCAGATGAAGAGGAGACTTTAGGCAACAGAGATGTGTGTCTACAGAAGAATGCTGAGAATACCATGGAGCAACGACGAAATTTTAACGAAAATAGCAACAAAAATGATACTTATATTTAGTGTCAGAAAGAGCCAGTTGAAATTTCTGAGACGCATAATGAGGAAAGAAGGTTTTGAAGAATCTGATACTCACAGGACATAGTGAAGAGGAAAAGAGGTAATCATCGAAGTAACCTACTTAACGAGAAGAAAAATAAACAAAAGCAAGGAACAGTAGAATAAAGTCAGAGTTGGAAAAATTCAATAATATAATAATGAAGAAAACGACCACAGAAGAAGAAAACTTAACAATGAGAAAATAACTAGAAAAGATACTGATGGTTAAAAAATACTATGCGATTGTAGAAAGTAAGCTATCATCATGTCTTTCCACAAATGGTCTTTTCTTTATTATCTGTGAATTACCATCACTTTTTTGGGAAGATAGTGGACTTACTTTCTCCACAGTTTTGAATTCAGAGATGTCTTTCTCTTAAACTGAATGTCACTCAGGGTTAGAAAGTTCCGTACACCTATCATTCTCATCATCATCATCATCCCCATGACTTTTGTAATCGTAGTGGGTGCGGGCGAATGCAGAAACCAAACTGAATCACCTTCACAAAGGTCTATCAACGGCAGCCATCAGCAATTTTGGTATAGTCTTACTTGTCCATTGTTTGACATTGTCCAACCAGTTTTTGCGTTGGCGTCCTTTCTTTAACGGTGCCTTGCATGATGATCTTGCACAGGCTGTTGTGCCTTGTAACGTGCCAAAACCACCATCATTCTATCGTACACATCTCTCCCCTTTTCTCTTTTCGTTTGACAGTGGCGATAAGAGGTTTCTAGTGGCCCACAAAACTTTCAACTCCTTTCAGCACAAATTTTTTGGTTTTATGTTCCCTATGGAAGATGCCAAGGAGTTTTCTCATGCATTTATTCTCAACCCACGGATGGAGGAAAATGTATTTCCCCCCAAAATATTACTACGAAACTGAAGAATAGCAAAAATTGAATTTCATCTCAGCTTACTGTTTCCGTTTTCCACGCGTTAAATACTTAATTGAAGAAAAATAGAAATGCAATATAAAATAATAAATCATTTCTGAGGCCATTTAAAATCTTACAGCAATTAACTGAAGTAAAAATAGATTTCGTTTAATTCAGTTACTTTTCGTTGAAAAGTTTAATTGTTCTTTTCTTGTCCTGGTTAAGATTAGTTGGGAATGTGCAGGTGGTGGAATGGGTTGCGACTCAAAATGAGAAAATAGAGGACCGAGTTCGAATTCCAGGTGTTTTTTTTTTTTACATTTACTTACGTGTAAATACACTTGGGAAAGCTATGAAACCACTCCAGTTATGGATTAAATAGTAGGTGTTTCCTTTAAATAACTCACAAAGGGGTTGATAAGTCGTAAAATAAACAAATCAATCAATTAAGATGAGTCTTCTGTATA
The DNA here is from genome assembly GCA_903632075.3 of Acanthosepion pharaonis. Taxonomy (NCBI): domain Eukaryota; kingdom Metazoa; phylum Mollusca; class Cephalopoda; order Sepiida; family Sepiidae; genus Acanthosepion; species Acanthosepion pharaonis. The sequence goes on from CAHIKZ030000580.1 coordinate 816,239, forward strand.
TTTTGTAAAAGGTCTAAAATGTAAAAGACGGAAAATGTGTTAATTATGTATGTGTAGGTATAATGTCTTATTCTAAAACAATATTTGTCTTTGAACTGCAAAGAACAGTTTATGTTGCAAAGTCACCTTAGTCTTTCTGCATTTGTCTTTCTACTCTCTTATAGGCAGGCCCTCAGGAGTAAATATTTATCAAAATTGAAGTCATACGTAAGCCCATTTCTCATACTTACACATTGAAAAAACACGTGCATACGGCCATACTACATAAGCGTATACATGTATCTTAAATATTAGGCACAAACCTAAAATACAATTCTCACTTCATATATATTCTTATATACATGGAATTTGAAAAGAGAAAATTAGTGCCTTTAAGGTAACTAACAGATGTCCTTATAAACTTATTAAATCAATATGTGTGTGCAACTATGCGTTTGTTTGAATGTGCGCTTTTGTGTTTGTGTGCGAGTGCCTGTGTATGTAGGTAAAAAGATGTTACTTTTCTTGTGAAAATAAATATATAGATAAATGAATTGATATGATCCAAAGAAAATGATGATTATGAATGGGCATTCGACTGAAATGCAATAGATAAAGAAGGAGATTTTGGTTGAGTAGAAATAAGTGTATTTGTAACTCTAATACAAATGGAAAAACGGCGACATAATTTGGTAGTTTTACAATATCTCTCTTTAATTCTCTCTCTCTCTCTCTATATATATATATATATATATATATATATATATATATATATATATATATATATATATATATATATATATATATATATATATATTCACACATTCACACTCATATATATATGTGTGTGTGGGTGTGTCTAAGTACATATATATATTTAAATATCTATGTGTATATACGTTAGATACATAGATGGGATAAGTAAGCAGATCAGTTAAGACTTAAGTCGACATATTAGAAAATATTCATATATTAATATATAACTACATGAAAAAGTCGATCAGATAGAAAATGATGCAAATAGATTGATAGATGAGAAACTGTTCAGACAGAGGAATCAATATAGATATAGAGGTATGAAAACATAGATAAATATAATGGTTATAAGAGCGCCTTGATCCCGGTCTTTGATGTTTAGATGGTGGGGAGAGATGCAACAAAATCGGTCCTTAATGTCAAGCTCAGACTTCACGTGGCGTCGTTCGCTTCGACGGTGATTAGTGAATTCAACCCCATTTCCCGTACTCGCCGCAGTACTTCCGGAAGCCGAGCAAAATGGCGGGAACGTCGTCCAACTAGAGCAGTTACCGTAGATTTTTCAACTCTGTCATCATTCTATCGTACACATCTCTCCCCCTCTTTCTATATAATGTGTGTGTAACCAACATTAAATATATATATTTTTCTTAAATTTTATGTCACTACGTATGCAAACATACATAAACACATAACATCTCTACACTCGCATATACAGAAATGTAAGTTGACATTTCTAGAAAAAAAACGCAAAGATCATTTACATGCACAATTTCTTCCATTATTTTTTTTAACAAATTTTATGACTTCTCCCGGTAATTTGTAAATTCTATAAGTTTCTTCTGGGCTTCTGCACTTTTTTTTCAAAGACTTCGCATTCCGTGTCTGTATCCATCTGCGTATATCTATATTTATATATAGATATACCTACGTATATCTATCTATGCGTAAGTATTGATTGCAGATATTTAAAAAAAAACTGCTTGAATTTTATCAATCCTACTGAATAGCTGTTGATCATTTCCTTCGTTTAAACACTATTTTTTGTATCCAACTAATTATCATTTAACGACCTTCCCTTAAATGGTTCCTATCAATTGCTAGTAACGATATTGGGGCATTTAAATTATTGGCGTTCATATGCAGTAATTTTTCTTTTAGAGATATTTTATCAAAATCAAACATCTTTGTCAAACAATTTTATTTGCCTCGGTTGATTTCGCACGAACAACGCGATAAATCTTGAAATGTTAATAAAATTATTCTTATTGTTATTATGTGGAAGAATAACAGGCTAATAAAGTGACATCAGAATGCAACTAGACAAGGCTCAATATACACATTATGTCCCCCCCACTGTCTGATAAGAGTATATCAGGCACATTCATCACACTAATATGTGTGCGACATGGTGAGACGTTTTATATTTGGCAGCGCATAATTTTGTATGTGGGGCCTAGTTAGAAATATCTTCAGGTTGGGTAACGCAATCTGCTCAGAGGGTTTCAAATTGAAAAGTTTTGCCAAATATCTAAATGTAATACCCAATATGACTTACTACGACTACTTAATGGCATGTGATGTTTTGATATACAAGGGATGTCAGCAACAGAATTATTAAGAACTGGGAAAGTGATGTGGGGCCAAAGTCGTGACCACAGAAGGAAAACACGGAACACGGATTAGATGTAAGAAAGATATATTAACAACAGGTTACAGAGATAGTGTAAGCGGAGCTTACTATATGTTAGTGTCCAACACTGGTAGTCGTACGCGGCTCTCACTGTCTCTCTATCTCTCAGTCTAGAGTGTCGCATACTTAATATAGACCTGGAAGAGTCTATTATGTAGGTAGTTCCGGTCTCACAATAGAAAGATACCTAAAGTCTAAATTGAAAATATCCACAAATAAGTGTCGGATATAATATTAACAAAAATTGCATTCACACCGCATTACATATCGAAATATGACAACGTACATAATTCTTGTGTAAAAAGCTTATCTTCAAAACAATTCCCTAGTAAATACATTCACTTTACTCACGGTGGAGTAATGGATTGAGGAATCGGAGAGCCGAGTTCAAATTCCAGTCTTGCTATGAATCCTCTTCTCCCTCCAGCTATGGATAAATAGTTATAGTCAGCTATAGACTTGGATGGCAACTGATCTACCGCAGAAAGAAGTGACAACCTACTGCGAGAAAAAATCTGCCTCGTCAGTCATGTATCGATAGATCGCCTACGCGTGTATCGCACTTCACAAATAACTGATATATATATATATATATGTGTGTGTGTGTAAAATCCGTGGGTATGTTCAAGTAGATCCTAATAACATAAAATATTAAAACTGATCCACAAAAGAATTCTTAATATATTTATTATAGAGCAAATCAAAATCTAATTTTATAGCTATTTTTCTATATTTATCACCCCACCCTTTTATTTTTTTTATTTTTAAAGGGTGTTTCTCCATCTCATCCACCTTTAATAAGTATTTTTTCTGTTTTCTTACCCTATGAAAATTTTGTTTATTTAATTTATATCATAATTTATTTAATTAGTTATTTTTAATATCCTGTATCTTGTATTTAATATCCTATATTTAATATTATATTAAAATTTTTATATTCTTTTATAGAATTTAATTTATGATTTAAAATATATTTAAAATTTTATTTTTTTAATCTGTTATAATTTAATCCATCTTTACTCTTTGAAATTTTATTATTCGTATTATTCTATCTAATCCTTTATATTTTATTCTGTAATTTATCTATTTAAGCTTGAAGTTTAATCTTTTTTAATTTAGGTTTTAATTATTTTCAGCTATTAAATTTCTTTCCCTTATAAATTTTTATTTTTATTTTTGGCTATTACTTATTAATTTTTTTTTTAAAATATTCATTTATCTTATTATTAATTTTTATATTAATGTCTTTCTTGCGTATTTACAAAAAATGCCAAAAATTGTTTTTATTATAATATTAATTTTTTAAATATTGAATTTAAATATAATCATTAATAGAATATTAAAATGATTAATATAAATATGATATAAATATAAAATAAAAATATAAATTTAATATTTAAATATTATTAATATAACATAAATATAAAATATATTAATATTCATTATAATAATTGATATAAATTATTAATAATATAAATTGATAATTTACTAATCAACAGTTTTTATATAATTAAATATATAATATTGAATGGATTAATATTAATTTAATAAATTTACTTAATAATAAAGTATAAGTATGTATAATTACATTAGACTAAATAAATAATATGTTATTAAATTATTATTTACTATTCAATTTGATATAACTATATAATAATTTAATATAAGTTATTAGTATTAAAAATTTTAATAAAATTTTCTTTAAACAATATTAAAATTATATAATAGTATTTTTATATTATAATTTTTCTTTATCTGTAATCTTTAAAACTCTTCTTTTTCTTAACCTTTACGCTTGTATTTTATTTGTATGTAAGTTTTCTCCATTTGAACAACACATGTTAAATATGTCATTGTTAATCTTTAGCCTTTTTAATTTCTGTTTAGACTTGGCTACGACATGACTTCTTTGTCTCTCTACCTCTCTTTTAATACCATTTCCCTTATTTGTTTATTGTTCCTCTTCTTTCTTCTTTTTATTCTTTCTTTCCTTCTTTAATTCTTATTTTAAAAAAATAAATAAACGTTAAACGTTTTTGCATTGAAAAGCCCTAGGATAGAGTTTCACTTTTATGGAATTCACACACACACACACACACACACACACACACACACACACACACACACACACACACACACACACTCTCTCTCTCTCTCTCTCTCTCTCTCTCTCTCTCACACACACACACATATATATATATATATATATTAAGAATCCGTTTATCACTGTTTGGTTAAAATTCAGTCCTTTGGTGGTAAAACTGGAGTGAATTCTCCTGGGTGTAGGCCTGGGCGATGGTGTATATACGCTGTGTGCTACCCAGATATGAACCTCTCCCCCATCTTGGCTGTACAGACAAGATCTAAAGGAATACAGGGCATTAGATTTGTGGAAGGTTTGGTTGCATGAGTTGCCCGGAAAGTTGTCAGTGTTGACATCCAACAGCCTTCGGGGCTCCACTCCGGGTTTTCTACTCGGATTTACTTCCATAGCCTTTTCTGTGTTAGATATGACCGAAGGCAGCGGAGGTTTAAAATCGAAGTTTCCATTCCCCTAGATGGACTGCCATCCTAGGCTTCATATACTCGAAACACACACACACGCTCGCGCGCAAGAAATCAAAAGAACACGGTTGAATCCGATAACACAACAATAAAAACAATATCTCTACATGCGAAAAATTCTCTTCAAACATAAAAAGTAAATTACGTAATTTTTCAGTTTGCCCTGTGAATATATAATAGCGTTTCTAAATTATTCTAGTTACTAACGACATTTTGTTTTTTGATTATAGATACTTTGTTTCAATAAATTCATTTCATTTTTGCCTTGAAAAAGTCCACATTGGACGAAACGCATAGCATACAGTCTTCGTATTGTTTTTTTCCTTTATACACACACACACACACACACACACACACACACACACACACACACACACACATATATATATATATATATATATAAAGGAAAAAAGAATTAGTTCACCAAGGTACCCACGGAGGAGGCATTACGGGTGTTCAGGGAGAGACTAGCTTCTGACTCATCACTAGGATGACGGACCAGTATATCAATATATAACCTGGTAGATATGCTGACTTTTTCAGCACAAACAAGACACTTTGAAATGAGAGCTGACATATATCGACAGGATGAGGGCTTAGCAATGGGCTCACCATTATCACTAGCAATGGCAAATATATACATGGAATACTTCGGAGAAATGTCATTAGAATCCACATCACTAAAGCCAACCCTATGGCTGAGATACTTAGATGACACCTTCATACTCTGGCCGCACCAAGAAGAGGTCCAGCTATTAATGAACCATGTGAACTCAATAATCTCATCGATACAGTTCACAATGGAGAAAGAAAACGACAACAAATTCGCATTCCTGGATTTACTAATATCTCGAACAGAGCATAGATTCAAGACGTAAAAATGTCCTAAGTCGCGACCCAGAGACATATGAACAAGGAATGACCAGTACCTTACAACTACCCTGGGTGCATGTCGGCAGCTTCGACAAACTGGGATAGAATGGTACAAGAAGAAAACAGCTTTGGTCTACTTACTCTATGTGAAGAGATTATGGGAAAAATACAAAAGATCTGTGGTCCATATAACATCAACACTTAGCAGACACCGCTTCCGAGTAAGACCCCCTCCCATAGAGAAGAACATGACTAAGGACTGTGTATTCGCCATCCTGTGCCGCTGTGGTAAGAAATTTAAAGGAGAAACAGGCCGTCTCCTTAAGGTAGACTGCAAGGACATTGTAAAGCCGTAACACAAGGGGAAATAGAAAAATCAGGTGTAGCTGACTACATATGGAGGGAAAAGGGAGATCACCCCCACCCTGTGGAATGAGGCTGAAATAATAGACAGCGAACATCACTATAAAATACGAAAACTTAAGGAATCAGAACAAAAATCTCCTAAGCCGGCCAAGCATAGAAATGAATACAATATGGGAACCAGTAATAAGAAGTGCTAGAGGAAAAAATAATAAGAAAAATAAATAAATAAATAATTTCAATAAAAAATGGTAACTGAGACATTAAGTTTATAAGGTCCAAAAATTCATACACTGATATCCTGTAGGAAACATGACCCAGTAGATAAAATGATGGGTCCCAGCCAAGGAATGCAAAAGTACGTCACCTCATATCTGCATCCGGTATTGTAAGCGTGAGAACTAAAAAGGTTGAAAATACCATTATAGAAAAAATTACCCAGAAGTGTATCTCAGCCATAGGGTTGGCTTTAGTGATGTGGATTCTAATGCAATTTCTTCTAAGTATTCTATGTATATCTTTGCCATTGCTGATGATAATGGTGAGCCCATTGCTAAGCGTTTATCCTGTCGATATTTGTCTGATCTCATTTCGAAGTGTTTTCAGACACTGCAGATAGAGAATGTAGATTCTGCGTGTCGGTCCGGTGGGCAGTGACGAGAGGGCCACATACCACAGACTGGTCGAGCGTAAGTGATGGAGTATTGGAGTGAATATAATGTTAAGTAATGAAGATTCAAGTCACATGTTATCGTTTTAATCGGCACCTCTACTTCATTATAAAAAATTGATCTTTCACCCTCCCTCTAGCTATATATTAAATAGCAAGGTCGACTGGGCTTTATAGTCATGGGTGGGCAGCCTATCTAAAAGTATAACACTGAATTGCAAACCGTGGAGAAAACAACAATAACCCAATCTACTTTCTTTCCAAAGAAATTCACATATGATAAAAAAATTAAATCTATTAAGAGCCATGATAAGCTATGTCACGAAGAAACACGGTATTCAGAATAAGAAAAAATAATATATTCATTTTCATATCTGTCGATAGATATTTGATTATTAAAGATGTATTGAAGGACTCATACACGGCGAACTTTTATTTCAATATTTACACTTATAAATACATATAGATATTAGACGTGAGTTAAAATTCACAGCGAACTTTTTTGAAAATGACAGAATGAATAAAAATAAACATTTGCTCTCTTATAATAGATAAAATTAATTGGTAGCGATATAAGTACGAAAATGTAAAACAAAAGACATACACACTAGAGTTATGCGCACATACACGCACACACACGTACAGTGGAACCTCAATTTAACGGACTAATAGCGCAAAGGGTCGTCCGTTAAAGCTGTTTGTTCGTTAATAGTGTTTTAGTGGCCCAAAACATCCAGTACATTACAAATTATTGTAAATAAATATAAATACAGTATATATGTATGTGTCTTATTTTTAAGTTACTATATAGTAACTTAAAATCAGTTGCACACACACACACATAGATACATACATAGATAGGTAAATAGAGAGAGAGAGAGAGAGAGAGAGAGAGAGAGAGAGAGAGAGAGAGAGAGACGCTGTGTATGTTACGTTTTAAATTTACCTTTAAATAAAGATTGAAAAGTTTTAATGTTTATCTAAACTTACCTTCAAACATTGCTGTGCTGGTCTAAAAATCAGTCTAAAATGTTTGAGGCACGATGCATATTTGTACACGACGACTTGTACACGATATTTGTACAGCGGCTATTTCCTGGAACTACCAGTCTCTGTCTGTTGATTACGCTAATATAGAACAGCGGCCAATTCTGCAACTAACGGACTTTGCTCGCTACTACCATTTCTGAGGGTTTTGTCCGTTAAATCAAATGACTGTTGGTTCCGGGACCGTTAATTCGAGGTTTTACTATACTTACACACACATACATGTTAATCTACTGAGAGTGAAATATACCGCGTCAAGATATATATATAAATACACTAATATATATATATATATATATATATATATATATATATATATATATATATATATATATATATGCATTTATAATAATAATAAAGATTGTATTTCGGAAAACAAAAGGAAAATTTTCCGTTAAACCCAGATTAGAGAAGACAGAATAATTGAAAAAAAATATATATATATATATATATATATATATATATAAAGTGACTCAAAAGGAGCACACTTGAAAAACATCGAGGGAAGAAGAGGGCTTAATGCCGTAAATAAAAGAGGAAATAAGAAAATCATATATATATATATAAAATATATATATATATATATATATATATATATATATATATATATATATATATATATATATATATATATATATATATATGCGTCGCCAACGAAATCTTGACTACCACACAGACACCATATGGTTGATGAAAATCACTGAGAGGATCTAATGTACTTGAATAATATAAAACATGAACTTCCGAAAGTTTATCCATAATTTTGATCCCAATATAGAATATTGGAATACAAAAAAAAAATAAACTGACAGACCTTGTCGGCCGAATTTAATCAATCTTGTTTGTTCATATATATATATATATATATATATATATATATATATATATGAACAAACAAGTTCGATTAAATGTATATATATATATATATATATATGTATATATATATATTAAATTTTAAATTACATTTATATATATATATATATATATATATATATATATATATATATATATATGTATATTACATGCATAAACAACATAGGCAGAAACATATTACAGATGTATTTCTTTTAAATATTGGTATCTGTATATGATATATCAATGTATGAAGATAAATGCTCGCGGAGAAACAACCCTAAAGCTACATAAATAGATGAATCATTTTATATAGATGCAAATAAAAACTTTCAATTTATTCCTAATTGACCCTATTGTGCACTGGATCTGTGTTCTGGAGCTATCAATGTTGATCCTCATGAAAATAAAAACGTATTTCAGCTCAAATTATTTTTTTTTCCTTCAAGCGCGTCAAATATTCCGGTGTGATGTTGCGTTTACACATGCGCAGTCAGAGATACCACTGAGGACATGCGAGCTGTTGTTAAGATCGATACAGAAAATGTCATAAAATGATACATTGAAATGAATTAAAGGGAAGTAAGTGAATCAAAGTCGTTAGTAAGAAAAAAAAACTATAATTTTGTCTTACCTCCTGTTGTTATTTTATTAAAGTTATACGAATTTATTTGTTAACTTATTTAAATTATGAGCATCATCTTTAAAATGTGAAATAAAAGAAATAACTATGCGTTATTTCACCAGAAGAAAAGAACAAATATTCAAGAAAGAAAAGAAACATTTCATCAAATCTCGCTCTGGTGTAATTCATTAGAAAGTTCTTTGTTATCATACAATGTAGCATAGAGAACAAAGCCAGACAATAAAAAAGGATTTGATTATGTTTTTCGTTGTATAAATTCCTGCTAATCTATATCCACTACTGTTTGGAGACTCAAACCTCTTCTTTGTGTATTTGCTGCTACTAACACAACGTTTCAGCTGACCCATTCTTCAGGCCTTCATGAAAATTAATGAGAAAAAGAAAACCACTTTGCCAATGGCTAAATAACTGAGGGGCCGAAACGTTGCCTTAACATCAGCAAATACACAAGGTTTGACCCTTCGAGAAGTGTCGGATATATTAAGGGCCATTTTCAAAGTTGCTGGTCGTCTGCTTTCTCTAAACGCTTACGGCCATATAACAATGAAAGACAGGTTCCCTTACGTTCACCGAAGTTAAGCAACGTCGAGTCTGGTCAATACCTAGATGGGTGGCCACTTGGGAATACCGGGTGCTATAAGCTTGGATATGCGGGTGGCATAATGGATAATGGCACGGAATTGTTAATCAGAGGTTCCGAATTCCAATTCCAGTTGGGTTCGTTATATTCACTTACGAGCAAATAACTTTCGAAAAGGTATGAATTCACCTCTTTTTCCCCAGCTATCCGTTAATTTAGTAAGATATGTACCACTAAATCATTACCCACCACCCAAAATTGTTACAGTCTAAAAATATTTTCTGGCTTTAAATAATCGGAAAAGGGTTGATAAACCGTAGAAAACGAATTAACAAATCAATGTTTTCTCTAAATCATCGATTAACCGACATATTATTTCTGAAAGGAATTTTGAAAATTCAAGATTTGTTGCGACGTTAGCGGATTTTATTTTTTGTTTCGGTGAAGCCAGATTTTATGAAGTCATAAATAATGAATGCTTTTTTTATGAATTTTGTAATAACAATCATCGATGTGACACAGTTTTAGATTTAATCCAAAATGCTAGTTCAACTTAGAAATACAATTTAGTAAGTTCATCAGCGCCTCTATAGAAGCAAACAAAAGTTATTACCAAAAGATATAAATCATCTTTATATATTCGATCGGAACAAAAGATCGTATCGGTTTTTTAAGTGAATATCACGACAACATTTAAATATTTCTACATAGATTTATTGGCAATGTTAAACCTTCGAGTCAGTAAAAAACGGTATGATAAAAGGATGGTATTACATCGCTAGTTTTACTCTCTTGTTCATGTTTATTTACAAGATTATAAAAAAATATTTGAATTAATTAAAATGCGATATTTATTATTTACCATTTTGTAAAGAAATAAATTCGAAAAGAAATATTTTTATTAAAAAATTTATAAAAATTTCAAAATTATGAAAACATGTAAACCAACAATAATGCAATATTTGCGGTAAAAATTTGAAATTCTCTAATTAAACACAAGGAAAAGTTTGTCCATTCAAAGAATACCTGCTCAAAATCTTGAATGTTTGTGGTCTCGCATAAAATCTAAAATTAAAAGAATCCTTCCTTTGAGAAAGAAAATCTCTCAACCTATTTTAGTGAAGAGCAAATGACAGAAAAACCAGGAAAATGCATCTTTTAAAAATTTATTATTACAGTGACTCATTGTTATGTTTGTTTAAATGTTCTTGAATATTTTTAAATATTTAATTCTTTGCAAAATGGTAAATAGTCAATATTTCATTGTAACTGGTTAACATATTTTTGTTGTAAATTCAAACTTGTTCTTGTAAATAAGCAATCTAATAAATAATGTTTAATATTTTTGTTGTCAATTCTCAAGAATAAAGAAAATGCACTTTTCATATTTTTGGATTTTATCAAAATTCTAATAATCGCTTTTGAAAGCAATAAACATTGGCGAGGGTGTAAAATAAACGGTTTAATAGCGGTGTCAAGGAAATAACAGTTCATTTGACACACCTTTTTTGCGAGCATAAGGTTAAACATTGTCAATTTATTCAACTATTCATGCCGTTTTGTTCCACTACATTTGTTCATCTTTGAGGCGGCTTCATGATTCCATCCCCACGAATCTTGGCATAATTCTGGATGATGAAACAGACTAAGTGGCTTTTATAGGCTTTCAGATAAACTAAAGTTCTTCTCCTAAAAAGAAATTTGCCGGGTTCAAAATAAATGAGTGATCCAAATATGCCTGACCAAGTTAGTACAGTGGGTGCAGTAGGACATCCCAGACAAGCTGTACCTGTTTCTGTAATGTTTGCACCTATATAGTGAGATTAGGTGTTGTCCTGATAGAAGTCGACACCCATCCGATTGGCCAATTCTGAAAGCTTTTCATCGATTGTTGCCTTTAATCGGTCAAAATGTGAACAGTAATTACCTTAATTCAATCTAGTACACGATTCTTTCCAAATTCTCAAAGATACACAGAATCATTTTCGGATGCAGCCCGGTATTTTGAAGTGGTTAACGTTAGACCATCTCCTTACTTCTAACGGACATTCTCGTACCATATTGTTGTAACGAATTGGTCATCTTTTGTACTTGATCAGAAAATCGCTGCTGAAAATGGATGCATTAAATTTATCCGTTAAATCGTGGGGCACCCAAACATCGTAGGAATTCACGTATCCAAGTCAACGTTCATATGGGCGATGTTTCTACGATTCCTTGTTTTAATCAGCGTTTCGATTTGTTTATCATCGACAGTTGGAGGTTTGCTTGATCGTTATTGGACTTCAAGATCAAAACTTCTCCTTCTGAACCTAAAGAACAGTACTCTCAGCTATAGCACCATCTCCATAAACGGTACATATATTTTTGCTGTTTACACTGCGTTTTTTTCCTTTTCGCCTTTTTCACTTCAAACGTAAAAAGATTTAAACGCTACAATGTTTTACATACAATTCATATAAAAAGACGCGTTAAAATGTCACCTTCCAGAATATATATATTTCATACATTTAAATCACGTGGGAAACAAAATAACCCACCCACTGAAAAAATATACGAATGTTTGTTCCGACTCAATATTTACTTTTAATTGGAAAACAATTACCTGGCATGGTGTTCTTTTTAAACAATGGAAAATGTTATAAACAGCAATGTATATAAGATTTTCCATTGTTATATATATATATATATATATATATATATATATATATATATATATATATATATAAGCGACAGTTTTTCCTAGCTTTTATTGATAACTTTCACTTTATTTTACGTTACCGTGTCTTGTAAATATTGATGATGAAAGGTAATTTTTAATTGATTCCTTGAAAGTCACTACGCACTGGATGGGCTTTTAGTTATAATCCTTGATCGATAATTTGTTTTTAATGTTTATAAATACATTTTACAGATACATAATGACTATCTCTCGAAAACGAAAAGAACAAAATTGGCTTTTAAGATTTACCTTTGTGAATGGACCAACTTTAATTTAGCCGAAGTATTGCAAATAAAGCGTTTTCTTTTGTTTCATACTGTTTATCTTAATAGCAGTGAATTATGAAAACAAATTTATTTTTCTTTGTTTCTAGTTCTTACATTATTAAGCGGAAATGATATTAAATTACTTTTAAAAATCATTAGGTTTAATATTCAGTTGACATTATAAGGATGGTCAATAGTTTATTTATAAAAAGAAAACTTTCATTATAGACAGCATTTCAACATCTGACGAATAGAGTCAGATGTAATGGGCGTAGGGCTTATGCATGAGATGAGAAGATACAATACTGGGGCTTCCAGAAAGACCGACACTAACATAACACTCAACACACACAACGAATACAAATGTTCGTGATTATGTCCTCTGGATTTATTTCTATTCTTTGTTTTAGGGCAGGAAGAGGGCATTGTTTCAAGTAATTAGATTAGAATAATTACACACACAAACTCTGTCATACACACAGACACACCCACACACACACACATATGCATACATGTTTGTATGTGTGTATTCGTGTGCACACAATTCAATTTTATTGTAGAAGAGTTAAGTAAAATGAGAACTTTCTTAGCAAAAAGTAAAAACAAAACGCAATATAAGAAACTGTTGATAGGTGTACAATTTTACTGAGATGGAACTTATTAAGTTATTAAAGACTTATCTAAATAAATATATTGGCGATTGACATTATAGACACTTTCTATAATCATAATCAATGATAAACTGAGTTTAGATCTATCACAGTATTTATAACATGAACATGTTTATGTTATAATTTTCGAGTAAATTATATATATAATTAGCAAAAATGAAAAATGAAAGCGATACTTTTGATCAGAAATATTTAGATCCATGATGCCAATGAAGACTCCTGGTGCTAAACGAAACTTTTCTTAAAACTGAAGTGTAAACATTGACGAAAGTCTAAAATATTTCAGTGTCTTTGATGAGGAATGTTTCTTCAACAATTCCATTTTCTCTTTTGCACTGATTTTACTGAGATTTCCAGAAACGAGACACGTACTTATAAATGCACCCGAATGTAAGAACATAATGTTTATATGCAGTTCTTCAAAACCACGCACAAAAACCCACGCACACAAATGCGCGTGATCACCCAATACATGTATGCATGTACATAAAATAAACTGATATATTGAATAACGGATAAATATAAATTGAATATGCCAGTGTTTACATAAAGTTACATAGATTTGCGTACATACATATATGCATACACACACCTATATATATATATATATATATATATATATATATATATATATATATATATATATATATATATATATATATATATATATATATAAGGGAGAGATGTACAAGGACAGTTAATATGTAAGACCAAACTATGACATAGACAAAAGCTTCAGCTGACAAAGTAGAAAAAAAAAAAAAAATTAAAATCGGAATTTCGCCTCCGGTGAAGTAGTAAGCTTTTCAATGTCAGCAAGTAAAGGAGTAGCGGGGACGATGGAGTGCCGAGGTGAAAAATGAGAATAAAAATGGCGGAAGACTTATTGGAGATTTTGACGAGTGGCGTGAGCCAAAAAAAAAATGTTATATTTTCCCTGACTTATCTATCTATCTATCTATCTATCTATCTATCTATCTATCTATCTATCTATCTAAGTCTATTCATATCTATCTATCTATCTATCTATCTATCTATCTATCTATCTATCTATCTATCTATCTCACTCTATTCATATCTATCTATCTACCTATCTATCTATCTCAGTCTATTCATATCTATCTATCTATCTATCTATCTATCTATCTATCTATCTATCTATCTATCTATCTATCTATCTATCTATCTATCTATCTATCTATCTCAGTCTATTCATATCTATCTATCTATCTATCTATCTATCTATCTATCTATCTATCTATACTTTATTTATATGTAAATGTAACACACAATCTATAAGTATTTCTCTTTAATTGTTTGACAACCTACTTTTCTTTATACACAACCTTGCGCATCCATAAACCTATACATGCATGCATACATACATATATACATAGATATAAAAATCGGTTAAAATCGAAAGAAAATTGCAAAAAGTTAAAGGTCGACTTTCCCCTCTGACTCCTGTTCGTTAATTCGTTCTCCGAAGTTTGACCAGAACTCGAAATCTCCTGTCAAAAGTTGATGACTTCAGTAAAATGGGTGCAAAACTCAAGATGAGACGAGTTTCTCCATCTCATCTACAACGTGAGGAGGCTTTCGATCAAAGTCTGTTGAAATGTGTGAAGGCGAGGAAGTCTCGAATGTTAAGACTGTCTGAATATCGTTGTAATGCTGTTTCTCTAAGCGCCTCGAGAGTCACGAAGCGATAATGAAGTGCACACAAAAACGCCGGTCTCGAATGGCCAGTTAATTGTGTCAGGACACAGTCCGGTTTTGTTGAAGCGAGTTGGTCGGTTGCTTGTATTACAGCTGAAGTAGGAAAGGACACATAAGGAAGAAAACGGGTTGAAGGAGCTGTAGTTATTTGCCACGGCCGAAACATCAGTGTACAATTACAAAGAAAACTTGACCCACCAACACCCACCGCCACCCCCACCCCCCACAAAAAATGAAGGAAGGCTTCTAAATTATTTTGTAAAATTTCACCTTTCAGAACCAGATTCAAGTTACAACTGAGGCATAATTACTAATTTTTAATGTTCTCAAATCTCTTGAGTTGTGTTTACTCTCATGAAAAGAAACAAACGATTCGGTTTGATCAGTAGTCAAAATAT
This sequence comes from Acanthosepion pharaonis, assembly GCA_903632075.3. NCBI lineage: Eukaryota > Metazoa > Mollusca > Cephalopoda > Sepiida > Sepiidae > Acanthosepion > Acanthosepion pharaonis. The sequence continues at coordinate 832,039 of CAHIKZ030000580.1, forward strand.
TGAACATCAATTCAAAATATTTATAGTTATGCGGTCTCCGAGTTCATTTCTTCTTCTTTTATGTGTGTTGCATTAAGTGACAATTATCTTCCTTACTATTATGAATGAATTCTAGCTGAATGCTACTATCAAGACTGACTGTATCGAGTGTTGTGGCTTGCTAGACCACATATCACAGCAATGTGCCATGTCCATGGTGTAGGAGATCATGATCCTCCACAATTTCCTTTCCTTCGTGGCTGTATGCAATATTTGTCTCCCTGCTATATCTCACAGTCTTTGCTCTGTTATCCGACCTTGTTAAGTAAGCTACTCGATGTTTTCCTTTGCTCATCTTGCCTTCACTATATCATGTGAATATCATATTCTCGAAGCCTACTTTCCATTAGAAATTACAACTTTACTGATTCTAAATACAATTATCCTTTTATTTTATTTTCCTTAAAACTTCCTTGTTCTTCACTTACTCCATCCATACCAAAATCAACGATCACTTTTCGAATTTTACTGTCGTTTCCAAGACATATAATACAAATACTGTACACACAGGTACGGGGGCGCACGAACACGCACACACACACACACACACACACACACACACACACACACACACACACACACATTTTTGGTCTGTGTATTCCAGTCCGTATATTTTTCTGTGTATGTGTTTGAAACTCTGTTGTAAATTTATATTTATTACACCGCATCCTTTTGAGACCAGTGAACGAAGACTGAACCACTGATGGAACCGGGTGATTCTAGTCAGCATAGTTGCAAAGCATGTAGCCCGATTGGGTAGGTTATTGGGTGATGGTGGCTGTTACCATTGGGTCTTAAAGACAAACTCAAACTCAATCAAGCCAGTGATTACACGCTGTGCGCACTGACACCCCCAAGCGGCCTTCAGCGTTCTGTTTGTAACTCTAAATACACAAACGCACCAAAACTGGACCCTTAATCAGCAGGAATGCAAATGACTGGTGTAATGAACTGGAAATAAACGAAAAAGTGAAGAAAACTGGAAATTGAGAGGAAGAGGAGTGGTGGAAGAAAATACTATAATGTAGAGGGAGGAGAAGGTTAAAGCGATAAGTGGGCTTGAGAAAGAGGTGGAAGAGGAGTCGGGGGGGGAAGGGAAGAAAGGCAGATAGAAAGATGTGAAACGGGATAAGTACGAAAGGGAGGTGCTGATAAGTTATCGACCTAACGGACTTCCCCAAATCTGACTAAATGACCAAATATCTGAATTTGGGCGAGAGAAGTTATTCGTTGTACTGAAAACTCAGTACACTCTCAGTATAAAAAATAATACTTTTATCAGTATTTATATATAAAAAAAACCCATACGAGTGAAGGGGGCAATCGTTTGTGTAATATGATGGGTGGAATATGTAGATACGTAAATGTGAACATCGTAAGATAGGTAAACTGAAAAATATGAATAAAATAGGATAGATCGATCGATCGTTAGATAGATCAATAGATAGATAGATATGAACAGACTGACATAGATATGAATAGACTGTCAAAGACAGATAGATAGGTAAATATGAATAGAGAAATATACATGAACAGACTGAGATAGATAGATTTGAATAGACTGCCATAGATAGCTATAAATAGACCGTCACACACACACACACACACACACACACACACACACACACACACATATATATATATATATATATATATATATATATATAGAGAGAGAGAGAGATAGATAGATAGATAGATAGATAGATAGATAGATAGACAGAGAGAGAGAGAGAGAGAGAAATAGATAGATAGATAGATAGATACGAATAAATGGAAATAGATTAGAATTCCAACAAGCAGAAAAATGAAAAACAAAGAAAGTTAATGGATTGATGAGGAAGAAAATTCAGGCACTGTTTTATTCCCCGGGGCTAAAAGAGTGTGTTTCTGGCCGGTGGCATCCTCCGAGGAATGCTGTTCGTGTGGCATGCAACGATGATTCTACTGCTTTAGTTTTTCGAGTTTGATTAAAGAATAACACAGGACGAGCTTGCCACGTCAATATTTGCTTGTAAACATTGGCAAAGCCACGGCATTTGCCCCTTTTGAAATAAGCACAATGGAAGACGTACTCACATATATACTGAGTAAACACATAGCACTCGAACGCAAAGACTTTAGAATCGAATATAGATCATCACTCACAACGACACATTCTTACACATATTCTCTCTTTGAAATATTCACTTTCCTACATATAACAAATTAAAACTATTGTTTTCATATCTGACTTTTAAAAACGTATTCGAGAACCATCTTGATATAAGTGGGAAGTTCTTCCCGCGCAAGATGTTATTGTTTGTTAATCTGTTTTTTCAGTGTAGATATTTCTCTCTCCTATCTTGTTTCTCTCTTCTAACAATGCAAAAGGTATTCAGAATCAATATATATTCTCTCTCCCTCCATCCTTGCTTATTTTACGATTGTTTTACTGACTTAATTTTTTTCTTCTCTGATGATCTGTTCTTGAATGTTCCTCTTGCCATTTTCTCGTTCAACTGGCTTGATTCCAAAATATTCATCTCTACCTTGGCTTACATATCGATATTATATGTCTTTTCATCTTTCCGTTAATCGTTCGATTTTTATCATTTTAAAAGTTTATCGAAACCTCTATGGCTTTTCGTCTGCTTCCCTTTTTCTAACGATCAAGATTTTCTTCCCTTTTCTTTATTTTCTAACTCATCTTAACATGGCGGCTTTCATTTAGACTCTTCGTATTTTTTGCCTTTTGCTTTTTCTTTCTTTTTTTTTTTCTCTCACTCTATTTCACTGAAGCCTTTTTATTTTCCGGCCACTTTTTCTTTTCCCTTCTATCTTCTTTTTATTTGATATTTGTAACTTTTGGCCTGTATTTTCCTTATTTCACCACCTCTTCTCTTTTACCACGGTTTTCTCTTTCCCTTTTTCTTTTCAATACAACACTCTTTTGCTCGTGCCTTCTTTTTCTTTTTCTCCATTTCCAATAATGGTGTCAGCGTCGTCAGTGCCGGTTGTGTTGGCGACCGGTTCACTCAATATTAGCCAACATAATTAAAAGACAAGCAAGTAAACAGCCGACAAGGAAAAGATATTGGCTTGTCGTTGCTGACATTTTTTTGTTTTTGATCTCAGGTTCAAAACAATGACGGACACTGAAGACGGCTTAATGAATATTACGATTTGGTGGGAAAGCAAGGAGGTAACGACAAGTCTGTATTAGGCTGGCCAGGAGATGTATGCACATTCGTTTGTGTGTGTATGTGTGTACATGCGTACACCTACAATGCACATATAGGCAAATAGGAATGGATTCTTACACTTCAGCTGCATGCACTCATAAACGACTCTACAATCGTATCAGGCCTCATGCATATAAAACATGCGCAGAGAAGCATTTTTTCTTAAAAATTTGGCATAATATTCAAAATAATACTCCCATAGCTAAATATTGTCTCAGTGACTTTTTCTCATGCAACTGAAAAGTAAAATTATTAGCTGTAGTGTCCTTCTAAATTTAAGAAAAATTTTAACGATCCATAGGATCCATAGGTTAAATAGAATGGTGTGTGTGTGTTCGTGTGCGTGCGCACGTGTGTGTGTGTGTGTGTGTGTGTGTGTCCGAGATGCCATTTTGAATTTCTTCTTCGTGTTCGTTTCACTATTTCTTTTGTTTGTCTTACAATCTGAAAATGATTCATAATTCGCTTCTCTTTTGTTTATGTCAAAGGTACGCTCAATTCTGCAATGAAAGATGAAAGATATATATATATATATATTAATGTTAGTGAGTAAGGTGTACTGGTACCAGAGGTAGAATATAACAGTGGTTGCAAAGGTAGAAGTCTAACAGAATCAAAGAATATCAGTAAAGAATGGTGGAATAGAATGGACAAGATGTTAGAATTACTGAAAATAGAATAAATAAGTGTATGTATGATAAGGAAGATGGAACCAAAAATAAGTAGAAAGGAAATAACATAATTGTAATTTTTCATGGATATAAGAATGTGGAGTTGGATAGCGAAAAGACTAAAAAAATGGAAGAAAACTAAGAAGAGAAAGAAAACGAAGGTATAAAGAAAGGAGAGAAAGGAGGGAGAAGTTGTAAGAACAATGGCAAATGGAGAGTATTGAAATAAAATGAAAACAAATAGGCAACAATGAAAGTAAAAGAGAATAGAAAAATATTGAAAATTGTTTTTTGACTGATTGATTTGCCTTTTATGGCTTATCAACCTTTTGCAGGTTATTTAAAGCCGGAAAATATGTTTCTATTTTAAGAAATCTTTGGAGATGATAATGATCTACTAATAAAAATGATACTAATTAATAATCCAAAGTTGGGGGTGATATGCGAATTCATAACTTTCCCAACGGTATATGCGCATAAGTGAATATAACGGACCTGACTGGAATTTGAAACTGGGCTCTCTGTTTTCTAATTTCGAATTACACCACCCGCACATACAAGCTGGTATTCCTAAGTGGTGACCCATGTAGGTACTAACCAGGATCGACGTTGCTTAACTTCAGCGATCGTACGAGAAGCGGTGTTCGAACGTGACAGGATCATAAGTCAATATGGGTGAATAGAATAAAAACCAATAAAAGGGTGACAAAATGTGAGGAAATAAAATGTAGGTAAATTAGGGGAGTGAAGAATAACGTTTCATTTGAGGAAATTGAAAAGTTTCATATAGAAAAATAACGAGAAATGCAGAAGTAATTAAAAATAAAAATACTGAGAAAAATACCGATAAAAAAAGAATGAATGGAAGACAATATTAAATAAAAATGTTCACAAAATAATTTTTATGGTTGTGAATTTTTAATTCAACCTGATTCGAACAAAGTTTTATTGTCAATTCGTTGGTGATAATATATCGATACGCACGTGCGCATTTAGGGAGAATAAGGGTTTGATCAATTATTATAAGAATTGATTTAATTTTCAATGATTTTAAATTAAATATGAACAAATTTTAACCAACATCCGGTATTTTGAAACCGTAGATTATAAAACCCGTTGCAAGCTATCAGTATAATACTGAAAAGCATTTTTTATGCCTCTAGTAAATATGGAATGTTTAATGAATAGTCGTTTGATTTTATGACAATAAAGTAGACCATCAGGTAAGATAAAATAATAAATGATGGACAGAAAAGTCAAACTCAACGACATAAGCCACAAAAAAAAAAACAGGGAAAGAAAAAGAGAATGAATAGAAAGAAAATAAAAAGAACAGAGAATTGTATGAGAAAAAGAGTAAATGAGAAACGGGAGAAAAAGAATAATAGACAAAGATTAAGATAAAAAAAAAAGAGGAGGAGGAGGAAAAAAGAAAAGAAAGCAAGAATGAATCATACAAGAAAAAGAGAAATACAAAATTGGGTGGAATCAAAAAGAGAAAAACAAAAGGACTGAAAAAGACGAAACATTAAGGAATTATGAAAAAAACATGAAATGGAATCTGAAAGAAAAAGTGAGAAGGAATGTGAAAGGAAAAATAAAAAAGGGATAACAAAAACAAATGAGAAAATCAATGAAGAAAAAAAAATGAAAAAACGAGAAGTAATGGAAAAGGAAAAAGTTGAGAATGGCTCAAAACTTGTGAATAAATCAGAAATAGAAAAAAAAAACGTGAATGGATGAGAACGAGAAAAAATCTGGTAGAGATCAGATAAAAAAGGAGAAAGAATTAACAAATCGAGAAGAGATTTGACAAAGAAGGAAAGGTGAAAAAAGATTTTAACGAGAAAGAGTCAGAAAATAACAAACGATGAGACAGAAAACTGAATAAAGTTTGCAACGAAGAAATACACACGAATTGAGAATATTGAAGTAAAACTAAGACAAAAATCCCCCCACCCCGACCTAAACAAGGTTAAAAGCGCCATGATGGTGCATCAGTCTCATGATATTATTCGAATTATAGTTTCAAAACAGAGACGTATTTTCTTGAGTAATGCCAGTTACGTTGAAATGCATTTGGTTAGTTCAAATCAAAAGAGAAACTCAATCGATCAGAGGAGGCATGTGATGAGGTGAAAGAAAATGAGGTTTCTATTTTTGATAGAAAATGTGAAGATAGAAAGATGGCCAGAAAGCAAATATTTCTTTAGAAAATTTTGGCCAGTGAAGAAAAGTGAAGTTAAAAGGAAGAAAAAATGACTTGTAATTAATGCTTAGTAGCATGGATTATACACAATTTAATAAAATATAGTTATAACTTTCTCAAGTAACTTTCACTGTTTTTAAAGTGATTTTATGCTTGTAAAATGACATAAAAATAAAGCGGTTTTATAGTTGTCAAAATGACATAAAGTATTCACATACATAAATATAAGTGTATTCCAGTAGAAATAGCCATGAACTCACCCTAAAAATTAAACCCACTCATATATACACTTTCTATTGTGTGATCACGCGCACATGAGTACACCCTCGCACATATCGAAATATAAATAGACATAGAAAAGTGGGAGTTATTGACTATATATGGAAGGAAAAGAGAGATCAACGCCCTCTATTGGATGAAGCTGAAATAATAGACAGAGAACATCACTGGAAAATACAAAAACTTAAGCAATCAGCACATATGCTAGGTCACAAAAATCTCCTAAGCCGGCCAAGAATAGACATGAATACAGTATGGTGATCAGTAATACTGAGAGCAAGAGAAAAACAACAATAACAAAAAATATTGCAATATAAGCTCCGTTAAAAAATGTTTACTGAGACATTAGGTCTATAAGTTCTCAAAATTCATTCACTGTTGTGCTGAAGGATACAACGTTGATTGAGTAATCCAAAAAGTGACTTGAACCAAAGAGTTGTAAGTTCAATGCCTAGCCATATTAGAGGGAAAGAATCTAGAGAGTTGAGTTACTAAAGGGAATTAACTGAAACTGAGACATCCCAAAAAGGCATGGCATGTGGAACTAGAACAATCTACCCATATGGACTAAATAAAGGATTTGGTTCGAAATTCAACGTATATCACCTGAAGAAGGCCGAAACGTCGTGGATATGGCAATAAATGCGCGGACAACAATCCGAACGATAAAAAAAATAGTTACAATAACTCATCTCAGAAATATAGACGGAAAAAAGAAAGCTAAGTAAAATGTGGTTCGGAGTAGAAGAGCGAGAAATATTAGAAACAGAAAATGAAGAGAGTAATAGGAAAGCGTTAAAGGAAAGGAACAGAGAAAAAAAAAGGTCAATACAATTTGGTTTTAATTCTAATAAAGTTTTCTTTAAAAGCCTAAAAAAGGAAACAAAACAAAAGCGATGCTCGAAATTTGGTTGTTTTCTATTTTTGAGTTTTTAATTTTGAATCTTTACGAACACAAATGAAATATTGTATTTCCCGAGAAAGCGGTCATGATTAAAATTTTTATTCCATCTACGCCATGTATGTGCCCATGTATGGATGTACACAGGCACGTTATTTCTGAGTGTAAGTGGGCGTTATGCACTCCATAATCTTCATGTTTGTCTCTATCTCATGTGCATCTCACTATGTGCTGTTATATGTGTTGGTGTGCGAGTACTTATATTTATTCATACTTTTAAATGAACTCCTCCACGTACACAATGAGCTACGCTATTTTTTCATCTTTTCCAGCCAGTGAGTTAATTAACGAAAACAGAAAAGCTTCAAGATCTGTCTTTAATGAAACAGAAAAGGAAGATGTAACCTACAGGCGGCTGTTGGATATCAATTTCTTTTTCAATATACGCTGTTAAGTTAGATTATCTGGGTCAGCTGATCGACTCAACACACTTTGATCAATTCATATTTCTATACTTAGTCGGTTTTTACAGAAACTGTTAAAAGTTTTATAGGCGCAAAATTTACATGTGAAATTTTTTTCGTGTTTTTGCATTCACTTTCTAACAAAGAATTGTAATTTGTCTTGAAATGTCGTCATGAAGTCCAGTTATTTAAACATTCGTTTGATAAGCAAATTGTTCACAAATTTTGAATGGGAAAATACGTGATTTTTGAAAAAATTAAATAATATCGTTTTTGATTCCTTACAGACAAAAATTGTTGGAGTATAATTTTTTCTTTGCAAATGTTATCTTCCTTCAGAGATCATGATCTTTCACAGATTTCTTTTTCTTTACTATCAATGGATTTCTAGGTCTTCTTTAGAAAGAAAGTAGGTTCTTCTTAATTTATCCGCAGTGTTGAATTCAAAATTATCTTTCTCCTAAACTGACTGCCATCGAAATCTAGAGGCCCCACTGAATCCTGATATAATATCCATACCTAGAACGAGAAGAAATTGAGTGATACTTTCCAAAAGAAGTAGGATGCACACATTAAGTACAACGTTAAAAAACAATAAAAAAATTTAATTGGAAATAACTCAAGTAGCGCAGGACCATTGAGAATATGGCTTTCATTAGTATTATAAATGCTCTATCATTAATGTCTATTTGAATAAAGGATATACTTTTATAAAATCATAGAAGATTCGAGTCGTTTTCTCAATATTTGTAGTAATTGGGGATTTAAAATTAATCCACTCAAATTTTCCATCAAGCCAATCGGAATGTTTATATTCTGAGTACATTGTTGTTAGGTTAAGCCAAAAATAATGAATTCTCAGACAATTTCTATTAATTTAATAATTACCGTTTGATCACAAAAATGAAAGATTTTGTTTTAATAAACTTCATATATACAAGTTTATTGATCTTTTTTTTGAGGAAATTAGTCTTACGAATTTGTGGAGTGGCATAATCGCCTATGTCCTGATGGAACATGACACATAAACGAAAGAAGTATAATGAAAAGATTCAGAACAATATTTCTGATTGTGATAATATTTGACCAGCTCTATTTAACACAGTTTGTATATATTCATTCAAAAATTCCTATTCTAAGTTATATAATAATTTAATAAACTAAATTCTAAAACTTGATTTTTATAAAGTCGTGGCGATCTACAAAAGTAAACGAAACTGTGAATATTAAACAACTTGCGACATGTATTTCAGTGATATTTTGAAAAGAAAAAAGGGATTTTTAATGTTTATTCCTGAGACTCTCCCTACTGGAGTAGTCATGTGTGTGTGTGTTAATGAATTCAGAGCAAAGAGTAGGAATTTAGTCTTGGCCAATCACTGTGTACAACGCAGTAATCTTATTTCTCACATTCTACTTAGCCATACCAAGAGTATTAATAACATTGCTTTGAATTCAAAGAACTGAATTTGCCTTTGATCGAAATATAGACGTTTTTTCATTTAAGCAAGCTTTAATTTTAACCAAAATGATTATCGCAATTTCCTGGTTTCGTCAGCTCAAAGTAATCTTTCAAATTAGCAAAAGCTGCCAAATATCACTTTCCGATAGAAGAGAAGTTATTAATTATTATAATTAAAAGTAAATTATGCAATTCTAAATTAATAAAACTGAATTGTAAATAACAAGCAAAAAAAAAAAAAAAAAGGAAGAAGTTTTAATTTGGATGGCTATCTTAAAATAATCTCTTATTTCTGTTAATTAGAAACAATGCCATTTTATTCCAAAGAGGATATGGCAGCATTTTCTTTGAATATGATAAATTTATAGAGTAAAGCGCGCATATAATAGATCCATCATGGCAGACTATCAGGGAAACACAGGACTTGAAGTTCTAATAACACCTACCAAAATATTAACATGTAATATTTGTCAAAATATATTTCCAGCAGATCTGGTGATTAAAAAATAAACAGTGAAAACTAAAAGCTTTGTCATAAGAAGATCTGTTCAATTCGCTGAGTTATATGGAAAGTGTTTGAAGTTGTATTCATGGGTACATTTCAGCTGAGATAGAAAAGAAAAAAAAGACAGAGAACTATATATATATATATATATATATATATATATATATATATATATATATATATATATATACAGAGAGAGAGAGAGAGAGAGAGAGAGCGAGAGAGAAGAGATTCCACCAAATCTAATGATTATAGATATCGTAAGTTAGACAAATTATTTTCAATCCATAAAAAAACTCATATTGTTAAAAAATAGTTGGTGGAGAGAGTGATACTATAGCAAAGTGGGGAGATCTTGCCATCTGCCCTTTTCAGTTCACTCTATATTCGTGGTTACTGAATTCGTCGCTCAGCTTATTGTCCTGTCACTGGTAATCCTACAGGGTCCCTTGAGCGCAGTCGTAAATGGCCGCGAACCACACATCTAAACGGCCACGATTCGCTTTAAAGCGATTTCATTAACATAAAGAGACAATTTTTCCCGCGTTTTTGACTGGCCATATTGGCGGCTTGACGTAAAGATAAGGCGAGAACAGATTGCATTAAACATATCAGAAGGACGGAAGAGACTACGATAGAGAGGTATTTGTGGGATACGGTGTTCATGCATATTGGGGAAGATTGAAGGCAAAGGAAGGGGAGCGCCAGAAAAAGAGAAACTGGAGAAAGAGAAAGCAAGAAAGTGTGGAGAGAGAAAAAAAGAAAGAGACGAAAGTGGTTTCTAGGCAGATGAAAATAATAGATATCAGAATAGATATAAGAATAGTTAATTTGAAAGGAGGAGAAAAATGGGGTATTGTAATACAGAGATCTTACTAAGAATACTGTGAGAAAAGAAACGAAAGGAACAGAGAGAGAAAGAGAGTGAGATGAGAGATAGAGAGCGAACAAGATAAATATATGAACTTTAAACGCACTAACCTCAGAGGTATCGTCATTTATAGTAAATGAGCACTCGGTTGCCAATATGCTGACATTCTTCTTCGGTAACTGAGCGTATAAAGTCAAAGAGAAAGGAACTGACGCACCATCACTTTCATTTTCTCCTCAAATATGCCATGCGCCATGAAAGTGACAAGACATGACTGTGCCGTAAAAGTCGTCTGCATCCATTTGCAGTGGATGACATGATGTGTGTATAATCATAATCTCATACTTCATTCGGTGGCAATTATCATATCTTAACAGCAGTTTTTCACAAAACACACACACACACACACACACACACACACACACACACACACACACACACACACACACACACTCATACATACGTATCTCAGGTTTGTGAAAAAAAGGGCCAACTGTGAAAAGAAAAAGAGAAAAAGAGAAAAAAGGGAAAAGGAAGATAGAGAAATAAATTGAGATAGAAATAGAATGTGTGTGCATGTGTGTGAAGGAGAGATATGCTTAATGAATGATTAGAAGAAAAACGACGTGGTCATAGAAAGTGTAAAGATGTAGAAAGTGAGAAAAGAATGAATATATTGGATAATGGTCATTAAAACACAAAGAACTCTTTAATATTTGATGCATAATCCTAAATACTCTAACTTAAATTAGAGTATTTACTATCAAGCTACAAATATTTATCTTTTATCTTTTAATGATCAAAATAAATTTTATTTATCTTTTAATGATCAAAATAGGCAGTAAATTTAAGTAGCAATGCTTGTATTGTCATGAAATGAGCTTCTGTTATAAAACAGGGAATTTGCAAATTCGATTTAGGCTTAGAGTTTTAACTTCAACTGCAATTGTTCATGCCGCTAACATAATCACCGATTTGATAGACTGTTAGGAAAACAACAAGAGCAATGACGACAGCAACAACAATAAACAAAACGGCTATTCATAGATATGGCAGTTCTATCAGATAAAATATATCTGTTAAAGAATATGACAAAATAAGCAAATATAAGAATTTTGAAATTGAAAGTAAAAAAAAATGTGACACCTTAAAACTATTGTTAAACTATAATAATTAGAGGTTTGAGTACGACCAGAAAAAAGATTCTGCAAAGGCCATTAAAAATATTCTCTGGCAACCATCACTCCAAAGAGATTTAAATAATTTGGGACTACTCATCCACTCAGGAGAGTATTTTCAATGTAAATCAAAAATAAATACTGCACATGTTAAATATCAGTTAGCATCAGAATTTGGGCAACGGAATGCATATATTTAATACTGTAGGTCGTGGGTAAAAGTTTAGTAAAGGTTGTGCTAAACAGAAAGTAAATAATAATAATAATCAAAATGGAATTCCAAATGGGCGTAGAGATGCAACTACAGCACAATACACCGGCCGAAACTGCAAAATACTTTAAAAAAAAAAAACAGTAAAGACGAATGCAACCGACCAGATACAGAAGTGATGGCAAGATAAACCGCTTCATGGCCAATACTCTGCCCTTACCAAACAAGCTGACGTAGACAAAACCCGTACCCATCAGTGGCTACATAGTACAGGGTTGAAAGCTGAAACTGAAGGTTTCATCCTTGCTGCACAGGACCAATGCTTGCTAACTAGGAATTATCAAGCACATATACTAAAATATTGTGTCAGCCCAAAATGCAGATTTTGTGATAAATATCCAGAAACGATTGATCACCTTGTATCAGGTTGCACGATATTGGCACCCACTGAATATAAAACCCGGCATGACAGAGTGGGTCAGTATCTGCACTGGAAAATCTGCAACTTCTACGGAAGGAAACTGAAAGAAAATGGTATGAACACCACCCAGACCCTGTTACGGAGATAGGATCTGTTACAATTCTATGGGCGTACACAATACACAGTAACAGAACAATCAAAACCAACCGCCCAGATATTGTTACTAAAGACCACAAACAAAAAAAGTGCCTTCTTATTGATATGGAAGTCCCTGCTGACTGCAATGTATCTTTGAAGATATTCAAAAAGTTGTCAAAATACAAGGACCTTGAAATAGAAATCTCGAAAATGTGGCATATGGGAACATCAACAATCCCTGTTGTAGTTGGAGCCCTAGGACTGGTTGAAAAAGATTGCAGTAGACTAATTGAAGGGATTCCTGGAAATCTATGCCTCAAGGAGATACAAAAAATTGTTCTGACAAGTACAGCCCACATTTTACGAAGGTCTTTATCTATGTAATTTTATTTTTTTTTTTTGTCAGTGGAAAGTGTCATGATGCCATTTCTAACCTTAGGTCCCTGGGCGGGACCCGGAAATAAATGTGTAAACGCCAGAAATCAAAAGAAAAAAAAAAAAAAAAAAAATAATTGGACCAAGCTTAATACATACAAAGGCACAGAAAAGTCATAGCATACCTTCTCTGGGCAATCTGTAAGTATTAAAACATCGAAATCAAAGACTAATAATATGGATATGAGCCACCAATGGTAACATAAAACAATGAAGCTACTATTCTCTAGCATATTTCAATCCAAACTGATAAAAACGAACAGACCTGATATTGTCTTGTAGGGCAAGAAGGAAAGAAATTGTTTGATCATCAACATGTATGCCTCTACCGAAAGAAAGACCTCCCTGAAAGCAACAGAAAAAAAACCTCTCTAAATATAGAAATAAAAATTGAGAACATGTCGGTATGAAGCAGTGGTAATGGGTTTTCTCGGATTGACTAAGGAAGGGGTGGAAATATACAAAAGTGCTGGAAATTTCAAAATGCAAGAATTCCACAAGATCGCCCTTCTCGGCACTGAGCTCATTAAGGAAGTCTCTATCTATAAAATAAAACCATTACTCCCTCTTGAAGGCCCTACGCCAATAAGGTGGATTCGGCTCGATGTATGAACAAAAAAGAACATTAAGAAAACCTTTTTTAAAATCATTTCGCCTCAGGAAAGGCGATAATGCCACAAGGACGCCGAGGGTTACGCAGGTGGAGGTTCATAGGAAGCGAAAATGAATGAGAAAACTTTAGTGAAGAGAAGTGAGGAAAAGAACAAAAAAGTAAAAGAATTCATTCAGGAAACAGAAGATTGCGATTGATGTAGATTCAAATTTTTGAAATCGGAAGAGAAATCAACAGGCATGAAGAAGAAGAAACTATTAGAATAGAACTAACATTTGCATCTCGTTAGTAAAATGGTGATACCTTCTTGTCAATCCAGTGGCGCGTTTAAATTCATGTAGCCGTGGCACTAAAGAGAAACACTCATCAGAACAATTGCCATGAAAATATTTGGGGAAAAGACAGGAAGCCACGTTACGAGGGTAAGAAAATGACTGAAGTCGAGATGCCAGGTCAGGATCGATTACATAACTGATATTTCCTAGAATTTTATCAAGAATCTCGAGGCATATAGTAGGAGCACCAGACCAAATATAAAAGCAGTAATCAATTCATGGACGAATGCTAGATTTATAAATGTGCAAGGTTTCAGACGAGAAGAAATGTCTGACAGGACATTGTGGACCAACTTTCCTATCAGTAGATCTAGCAACTGATTCAATATAATCTATATCGGTGGAAAATGTCAGGCCAAAAAGGTGCAATGTGTTGATCTTCTGGAGTTTAGCATCAGCGATTAAATGAAAGCAGTTTTGTTCTGGGGGCATTAAGATTTATAAGCAATTCCTTTCTCCAGTTAAGCATTGATTGGAAGTCCTTTACGAGAGCAGCTGCCGATTTTACATTGTTGGATTTGTCGGTCTTGCTACTAAGACAGGAGTAAATAGTTGTGTCATCCGCAGAGATACCTAGTTAGGAACTGATGACATCGGGAAAGTCTTTGATGAAGAAAATGAATTGGGATATCTAGGACAACAGCCCGAGCTTCGCCGTTCTTATCTAAAGCTTGATAGAAACATTCAGTGATGGCCATTAACATATCGGCGGTAGACCGAAAGAAACGGAAGTCATATTGTTTATCCGAAAGGAGATCGTGCGAAGTAAGATTCAATAGCAATAATTTTTCTTTTCGTTGTTATTGGAGCGCTTGAACCGATCCTAAACGAGCCTGGTGAAAGACAGGAAGAACTGAAAATCTGAGGAAGAAATGAAGCAAATCATACGACAACATTACTGAAAAGAGCCAGAATTCGAAGTAGAATGCTGGAGTACTGAGGAGACTTGTTGTCACTTGATCTCCAGTGTAAGTTAATAGTTACCACTCGTGTGAACACTCAATTAGTGAACTACAACAGCACTAATACTACTACTACTACTACTAATTACTCAGAACAAGTAAAATTACAGTAACAAATGCATATGAACCAGAAAATATAGGAAATATAAAAATATTAGAAAATAACGTAAGAAATAAAGAAAATAAAAGATATAAAAACCACGAGTGCAAAATAGATTAAATTAGAAACAGTAAAAGTATAGCGGCTGAAATCGATCAGATTGTGATAGATAGATAGATAGATAGATAGATAGATAGATAGATTTGTGGAGAGTGAGATAGATAAGCTGTGACAACGAAAGCCGCAGATATTGTGATAATAGAGAAACAGACAGTTAAAGTTTGAATAAATGACAAAACTTGCCCCTGGTGCGATGGCATACGATAAACAGCGCACAAATCCCATGAGTCTTTATAATCGACTCAACGTTGCCACAGTCCTTTGTTTCCCGCCTTTGCCCACTAAATGGCAATCATTAGATTAGCAATCTATAATCATTCAATTGTCAGGTTTCATATTCGCTTTGCGTTCGTTAAATCCAACAGACCTTTTTCTTCTTGGGAATTGAGTAAAAAATTCTTCGTTGCAGCTGAATTTTCACCTCAGTACTTTCAAACGACATCTCTCAGTGGAAAAGATAGCTTCTTTTTTCGGGCTAATTTTCGGATAACAGATGCATTCAGTCATTTGATTAAGAAATGACCTAAGATTTGCCGGAAATTATAGATAATGATAGCCATTGTATTAAGAAAAGTAGATTTTGGGAGCTGGGAGAGAAATGAAAACACACGTATAAGTCATTGTATTTAGCTTTGTGAAAATATATTTCCTGAGAGTGCTAAACAATTTTGATTTTCCATTTTCTGACATCGAATAGGAAATGAACAAAAATTTCAGTAGTAGCAGTTGTAGCAATCGCCAATGAATGTTTGTCCGTCAACTATCAAAATGAAAAAAAAACTGATCAATAGAAATCATAGCTTTCTTTACAATGATCTTTTTATAAAATTGATTTATTTAAACCCCTGTTTTTAGATAGATTATGAGAAAGGCGATTTACCAGTGGCAGTATATATAAAGACATTTTTATGTTTATACATTCTTTTTATCGATACAAATATTTAAGTATATGCTCTGTTTTATAATAAGCAGTATTTATAACATTTGCCGGCCTTAATGGCCGAGAAACTTTCATAGAAAATATTTGTTCTGTCAGTGGAAAAGATAGCTTCTTTTTTCGGGCTAATTTTCGGATAACAGATGGAATCGAACCTGTATCCTATACGGAACCGTCATTTAACCTGACGTGTTCTTAACCGATCGGGCCACAGAGGATCGGTTGATTAGCAAGATCGAATTTACTGCCTTTAAACTTCAATCTTCCATGAATCTCTCACGTACATTCACATCTGCTCAAAGCGTATCCAAATGTAAACACATGACGTCACACATTATGAAATGGACAAAGTCCGACAATTATTTTAGGAAATTTGTATCTATAAAAAGAATGTATAAACATAAATAATTACAGTGAACAACCAATGTGTTTTGTCTGTTGTTTTTTAAAATATCCTTTTTGTGTTCATATAGTCTTTTGTTTGAACTTCTTGAGGTTTCTCCAATATATTCCTTTTGACAAATCCTGCAGTTGATAGAGTAAATTCTTCCTTCAAGTTTGGGCTTGTTGTTTTGTATTTTATGATTCAGTCATTGTTTTAGCAAAGTTTTAGTTGTGGCAAATTTTATGTTGAGTTTATATAAATTCTTTTCGGTTGTAGATGTGATATCGTTAGTGGGGAGAATAATATGTTTTTTTTTTATTTGTTGGGTTTGTCAAGAAAGATATATATTCTATTTTGAAATATTTCATGAGCCTATTGTTTCGAAAAACATAGCTATGAAATAGTTAGGGTATTGAAGGTTCTTGAAAGTATTTTCAATATATTTTCCCACTTCGTGTAAATACTCTTAAAATACTCTTAAGTAGTTGTGGCAACATCAACAAAGCTCAGTCCAATGAAGTCCTAATTTGTCGTACTATTTTCTCAATACAGTTTCTTGACATATAAATTTATATATCATTATGTCAGTATATATATATATATATATATATATATATATATATATATATGTGTATGTGTGTGTGTGTGTGTGTGTGTGTGTGTGTATATATATATATATATATATATATATATATATATATATATATATATAAACAAATACATGTAGAAAAATATTTTATATGAAGAACAATTTTAGGGGAAAGAATTATAACAAAGTGGTAAAAGTTTATATATGAGGCGTCTCGTCCTTTAAAGATTGTAAGAAACTGGATGCAAATTTATTCTGGATGAGTTAGCGATTAAAACATTTTCTAAACATTTTCGTCTTAATAAATTGTCTTCTCTTTTAATTATTGTAGCATTTTTTAACCAAAATTGTCAGTCTCGTTACGGTGAGCAAATAGTGCATTTAATGTGTTGATTTGAAAGAGATTCCCTTAATGCTTATATAATCTTTTATTTAAATTCCTTGAGGTTTCTCTGGTGTATTGCTTGTGGCAATTATTATAGGTAAGAGTAAATTCATCCTTCACGTTTTAACTTATTATTTTGTTTTGTATTAATTAAGTCTTTTATTGTTTAGATGCAATTGTGACAAATTTTATGCTGAGTTTAGATAAATTCTTTCTTTTAATTGTAGGCTTTATCTACGAATTATATTTTTACAGCTGCTTCATCTTGTTTATAGTTCATCAGATAAGCAGAAACGAAAATAATTGTGTCGTTCACCCTCGGCACTATTAGAAAACATTATTTGTTCAACAATGATATAACCTGAAAGCCATTATTGGCGAGTGTTTGTTTAATGTTACTTAATTCTTTCTAGAAAATTGCCTTAGAAGAAGAGATTATTTTCACTCTATTACAATTTTATAATATGGGGATTCATTTTTTTAATTAAGAAGTGAAGAGCTAAAAATATAACAGTTTTTATGAAGAGAGGTAATAAAAATATAACTATTAAAATCGATAAGGCCTATAGGAAAATGATTGTTAACAATTAATATTTACTATTTTTAATTTGTATGTAAAACAAAATTTCATTCAACTATTTGTTTTAAATATTCTGCTGAAATTAAAATATTATTGTATTTAAAATATATGATTGATTTATTGATTTTATTGAACATTTTATGTTCTAAGTATATTAAGTTTGAGAACAAAGGATCCAAAGTGCTACCAATATGTGTATATGTTAGTCATGTTATCATAGACATGAAAAACGCTAAAAATTCATTTAAAAGCCTAAAAATGTCAGCGTTCCAACATTTTCAGCGTTTCCTAATTATGAATGATTATAAGCAACGTCTGTTTTTATATCCCTCGTTCCTTTATTTACACTTTGTCATTAAGTTTACTAAAAATGTTTATACACACACGCGCGCGTGCACACATACACACATATATATATATATATATATATATATATATATATATATATATATATATATATATATGAGAAGAGTTGGCAAAAATATATTTATATATATGAAAATAATTGGCAAAATTCAGATCTAAATGGAAAACATTTTACTTCAATCTTTTAAGAATGCATAACCATATATTAAATCAAAAACTTGGCAATGACTGTCATTATAACTTCAGAGCAAGAGGTAAATCAGGATTTGCCAATATCGCAGTGTTCATGCTGCAGTAGTGAGACATATACTTACCTTTATTGTGGAAAAATGTGTCGGTCATACAGGATTTTCTGGTGCAGTTTAACTCTTTTAAACCGCTATACATGACTTCACTTTGGATTGATTCTATGCAAATGCCTGTCTACCACATAGACAAAACACAGTTCTTGATAATCACTGAGACGGTCGAAAGAAAGAAACAAAACAGACATGAACTTCGAACAGCTTGTCCGCAATTTTGATCCTGATATACAACTTATTTAAAAACTGGATAATGTAATAAAAAAGTTAACAGAGAGATCTTCTCTGTTAAATTTACCTAAACATCTCTCTCTATCTATCTATCTATCTATCTATCTATCTATATATATATATATATATATATATATATATATATATACGTGTGTGTCTATATATAACTAGCAAGTT
The DNA here is from genome assembly GCA_903632075.3 of Acanthosepion pharaonis. Classification (NCBI taxonomy): domain Eukaryota; kingdom Metazoa; phylum Mollusca; class Cephalopoda; order Sepiida; family Sepiidae; genus Acanthosepion; species Acanthosepion pharaonis. The sequence continues at coordinate 851,126 of CAHIKZ030000580.1, forward strand.
CATGGTCTACGGAGCTGTTGTAATCTCGACTCTCCTGTTAGGTATTCTATCGAAGTGACTTTCGCAAACTTAAAAGATTCCTTCAAACGAAACTTCGTGGTAAACAACGAAGTCCTCTTCCGCACAAAGATGGAGAGCCTAGAAACCATCGTGACTCGCTACCGACCCTCTCTGGTCCGGACACCTTGCCTGAATGCCAGACATCCCCCAACCCAAACAAATCCTCTCCTATGAGCTCGCATCTGCTAAGAGACCACGTGGAGTTCCACGTCGTCGATTCAAGAATCAGGTCAAAAACACCTTGCAGAAATCGATCCGGTCAATTGGGAGACGGAAGCTGCAGAAAGAACCAATTGGTGAAGAACAGTCTGCAAAAAAACAAAAAACAAAACAATATTCTTTGAAAACACCAGAAAACAATTAGAAATGAGTGAAAGAGACCAAAGAACAACCAGAGCTCTACATCCCCTGAACCGTCCTACCATGTGGTGGTTGCAGAAAGTCTCTTCAGATCCAACATAGGACTCACACAGAAGGAAATATCGATAAGCCACCCAGCAACGAGTTCCACCAACGACATGTACGTACACACACACACACACACACACACACACACACACACACACACACACACACACACACACACACACACACACACACACATATATCTATATAGAAATATATATATATATATATATAAAGACTTGTACCCACAGAAGAAGAAAATAGACTTAAATAGAATGGACGTCCAACACGTTCTCAAAAGGTGAATGTTGTCGAGAAGCAGGAAACAATGAAAGACACATAAGCGAATGAGGAGGGAAAATTGGAAGACGATTAAAATAGATTTTAATTATAAATAAATTAACGACTAAAAACAAAATACAAAATCTTTTTTTAATCGTGTTCCAATTTCCCCTCCTCGTTTGCGAAAAAGGGTTTTGACATCTAAACTAACCATGAGGTTTTCTGTTATATTTTTATTCCACTTAATTTTTCAATTAGGTTGCTTGAATTTTTAATATGTGAGAAGCAGATTGTTCCAAGGAGTGATTTTAAAACATTTGTTATGGGTTTCGCCAGTTTGTATGGAAAGCTGCCTTGTATGTTTTATGTAAAGCTTTAGTATTTTGGGGTGGTATTCTATTAATTTATCAAAAACATTGAAAGTACACTGATTTCACAATTCTCCATTGCCAAACTACGACTAGGCTCATATAAAATATCACTGATCATTGCAAAAGCAATAGTATCACAATGCAATATACGGACGAGTATAGAAATTAAAAAGAGCTATTTCAGGTCCAGCTGACCATTACAGGTCTATTACGAAAATAAAACAGCAACAAAAACAGCCTCCATGTCGGTAGAATCTGAATAGGTCTTCTTTCAAAATTCCAATGCACTTTCCTTACACAGAAATTTGCCTTTCATTCCTACATGAAGACACCTACTACACAAAGACAAAATGCATTGTCTGAAAAAGCTTTTCCACTTTATTTCGTTATTACCACTTTTGATCGGACACACGGACACGGACACACACACACACACATATATATATATATATATATATATATATGTATATATATATGCAGTAAGGTACACTCTGTACAAAGCCCGTGGGCCAGTCAAGGTAGAGGGTTACGGTATGGGTTAGTTTATATGGATATATATATAGCTAACTAGTTAGTTTTGAAACAAGATTAATAAAAATGAATTATTTGAAGGACGGATATGTGTATTAGATAATCAAACAAGGAAAATAATTAAGTTTTATGCTGTTGTATTCAACTCTTTTCCGTTTGTTTTTCTCACTAACAATAATTTATCCCTGTGCAGTTATTCGTTACTTTTCTCTTCCATTTCTTCAATATTGCCGATTATCTTTTTTCGTTTTTCTTTTAATTCTTTCTTTCTTTCTTTTCGTCACATCAATCACTTCATCATATTTCTAACTTTCCTCTCTTTACTGAATAACCAAACAAACATGTACTTAAACACAACCATATCGCTGTCCATCGTCGAGTAGGTCTTTCCTACTTCATCATTTCACCGCTAGAGGCGCTCTCAGCAGATTAGTACTAACCAGGTTGCTAAGCAGCAGAACAATAGCAACGATTATAACATTCTTATAAATTACAATTAAAAGTAAAATATTGAGACCAGCACTAATAACAAAAACAACAAATAGAGTAACACTAATAAAGAGAGTAACACTAATAAAGACATCAGCGTCAAACTTCTCACGTCAGTAAAAGGAAACAGCATCAGTCACAGTAATTAATAATATTTATAAAAGTGATACGATTGATGTTTGTGTAAAACGTTTTCAGGCGCCACATTTCATTTTTGTAAGATAAGATAGAAGCACATATCTCATTAAATCCCCCCTCATTGACAGTTTGTTTCCTGGGTAACTTTTTAGGAAAAACAGTAACACCGGGCAATATATATATATATATATATATATATATATATATATATATATATATATATATATATATATATATATAAATAAAATAAAAGGCTCAAACACTAATATTCCATGGTTATAATTTATTACATTGGAATCGTAATCCGAATCCTCAAACCTACAGATTCAAATTTTTTTTAAATTTGTAGGTTACATTACGATTCAATGTAAAAAAAACATATTATATTCTTATTCTGTCCTCGACATTGAGTTCTACCTGGATTCTATCCTCGTATTTATATATATATATATATATATATATATATATATATATATATATGACCACTAATATTATTATCTATCTATCTATCTATCTATCTATATATATATATATATATATATATATATATATATATGTGTGTGTGTGTGTGTGTGTGTGTGCAAGTATGCAGAAAATAGGAAGGAACACGTCAGGTAAATAATCCGGGTTCCTTATTTTTTGTTTTTATTTTGAAGAAAACAGTGCTCCATACAGAAGTAGAGCTTATATTATAATATTTTTAAAAAATATGATTCCTTCGCTACATAAGAGTTCTCATGTTTCAAAAACGAAAGCCGAAACCATCAATATAATTATTAAAATTAAGTTGAATCAAGGTGTTGGGTCCCGTTTCATCCTCAAGTGAAAATTTAGGAAACCTTAGGATAATATTATAATATATATATATATATATATATATATATATATATATATATATATATATATATATATATATACCAGATGTAACAGAAGAACTGTCCAAATCGTATCAAAGCTTTGGACCGTTGTATATTAGAAATTTTTAAAGATATCTTACTGGAATTAACCCTACTGAACTCGATTTTGAGCAATAAGAATGTATAATTACTTGATAAGCTTAACTTTCTGTCCTGGAGTAACAAGCTGTCTCACATGTTTCTCGTCCGATTTCATTTTCACTCTTCTTTGGACTGTCATGGCTGAAACTCCTATCTCAAGTGCCAAACATCTTAAGGATTGAATTGGATCTTTTCTAATTGATCTCTTTCGCTCTAAGTTGAAATGATGATCTCTCTTCCTGTTGTAACCTCCTGATCCAGTTTTCCTCTCTGCTGTTCCCTGTTTTTTTAACCTATTTACCGTTCTCTTGAGGATTCTTGAATGGATTTTGAAGATGAAAGCCAGAGTATTATCGCTGAAGGACGATTGTCTTTTTCTCTCACTTTTGCTCAATTGGAAAGACAGTGAGGCTGATACAAAACGATTTTAAAATGTCGTTCTAGTTGAATAACTCAAAGTGTTTTTCAATGATTCTTACGACAAATGGTGTCAAGATGGCTTAACGTCTTATTTGAAAACCTGAAAAAAAGAAACTCAATTAGTTAAGCGCATTTGACATTTGAAATCTAAACCTATACAATTGTTACGAAGGTGGGCTGAGAAGGCTGACTATGAAGGAGTTGTGACATCTTGCATGCATTAATTTCAACTCTTCTTATTAATAATTGCCTAGTTTCTTTCCAAGTAAACTGATAGCTGACTGTTCAAAGAAGACGTCAAAAGTAACTAGTAGCGACTTCTCTTGAAAATGGGCAAAATTTGGGATCCTGGTTTTATAAAATACTTGCAGAAAAAAAAGGTTTAGCCCTGGTTGTTACATTAGGGAATGACGCCCAATTTTAGCAACAATGCAAAAGTGTGCAGCTGAATTTAGGTGGGGAAGGGGGAGTTCTGAAGATGACCCAACGTCTGGACGTCCTGCCACTGCCACCACCGAGGAAAACATTGATTATGTTCACCGCATGGTGATGGATGGCAGGCGATTGACTATAAATTAAATAGCCAATGCTATTAGTATATCCCGTGAGAAAGTTGAAAATATTCTGCACAATGGCATGACGAAGGTTTCTCTTCAGTGGGTTCCATATCTTCTGACACCTGATCAAAACCTTACAGGCTGATCATGTGGATATCTGGCATAGATTGAGGCAGATCCAGATTGTTTTCTTGAAAGATTCCTAACCTAAGTCATAATGGAAACACCCCTCCTCACCTGTACTAAATAAGGCCAATGTCATTGCATGGAAGATGATGGCCTCTGTTTTGGGTGGATACAAAAGTCACTATTTATTGACTGTCTTCAAAGAAGCCCCACCGTCAATGGATAATACTATGCCAAGTTGTTGAGACAGTTACGAATGGCTATCATATCCAAACATCCAGGAAATCTGACAAAATTGTTCTTATTTCATCAGGACAATGTTCCAGCACACAGTTCCTTGGTTTCAATGGCTGCTTGTGTGTGACTGCGGCTTTGTACCGGTTGATCACACTTTTTATTCGCCTTATCTTACTACCATCTGTTCCCCAACAAGAAAATCAAATACTTGCATTGTAAGAAAGTACGTTTTATACATAGAAAATAACGGTAACTGAAAATTAACAGGTAAAATATTTAATCTCGGATTCCAGATAGCAATAAAGCATGGAGAGTTTTAGCAGTGAGGTAATATGAATATTTTACTTCTTATAGCCAAACTAGTTAACGCATCATTTACAGAAGGTGAGCCCCTGGTATATGAAATGTTTGTCAAAGTCTCCCCTGGAAGTACTTCCTTAGAAATATAAGGAAGTACTTCCCAAAGAGACTTTATGTTGCTTTAACACTTGGAGGTTATTCAACCGAGAAAAATGTAATAAAAATCTAAAATAAAATGTTTTTTTTTTTACGATTCAAAAATCAGTAAACAATATAACATCTGACTTACAATTATTTAGATTCCCATTTCCTTCGTTTTTTTTTTCATTCATGCCGTAGGCGAAAATTGCTCGCTAAAGCTTCCGTTTCTTCCTTATCTGTGAATTGACATGGCAGTCTGTGAAAAATAGTGAAGCCTTCGGTACTGTATTCAGAATAGTCTTCTCAGACAGGGAACCACCAATGTCTAGACAGCCTAATCTATCCTTCTATACAACCTAACCTTAGGGAAAGACGAAATGGATTCATTCAAGTGAATGCAACAGTCTAGGCTGGGTTTTGAACTCGGTCGCTGATTCGATGTTCGATAGAGATCACTGTTAAGCTACCTGTATACCCATTCATTAAAGGTAGATAGAAAAAACATTGCATCATTCAATATCAGACTTGTCATAAATGTTTATTCCGCCACGCAAGCGTATGTGTGAATGTTTCTCTTTATTATTTAGAGAATATACATAACACGATAAAATACTTGTAAAATTCTCGAAGGCAGAACACTTTTATTTATATGTAATAATATTAGTGTAATTCATCTAATTCTGAATCCTCATTTTGATTAGGACAGCAGCCCACCTCTGAATATGAATTATTCATGGATTATTGAATTAAAATATAAGAACAATTAACTACGCAGTAAGTGATATCAGAGTTCCGTCAGGAAGAATAAACACACTTCCTTGTGTAAATAAAGCGCTAAAGGGAAATTGTACATTAATACAATTAACATTAAAATGTATTAAATTTTATTCGGCATGTCTGTTAACTTGATGCTTAAAGCAGGAAAATGAAGCAGAATTTATGGTAGTTTCCACTTTAGAACAATTACTTCAGCAATCAAACATTGTTTCAGTTGTCGTCAAGAATGAAAAGGAGGACAAAAGAAACAAATGTTTTATCGTGGATATCACGGTCGGAAGTAAGTTCTATTTGCTGTGTAAATATTTTTCTTATATCAGCAGGGGATGTGTCCCAACACCACCGGTAGGTGCCTGAAACTACAGAGTACCGAACCTAATATATACGATAATTTTATCTATACTTACATAATTACGGTAACAGATAATTTATGAATTAGCTACAATAAGAAATTAATAACAATAACTAATAATGAAATAGAACAGCATTTTGCCATAAAACTTACATGTTGAATAGAAGATTTGTTCCTTTCGTAGATCTTAGCAACCTCCGCTTACGTTGTTTTACTTTTCATATATAATCAACAGCTTTAATAGTTACACTTAAAGGTCAAACTTTACGGCTTTATCCGAACTAGCAGAATCATTTTTATGGTTAGGAGCAATTAATAAGTAAAACTTATTAACTGATTATTTTGGGGGCTAACCTAGATTTACTGAAACCATGGAAATGGAAATTGTGAATGAGTAGTTTTGAAAAAAAATTCTATGATATATATATATATATATATATATATATATATATATATATATATATATACATATATATATATATGGTTTATAGACAGTGTAGATATAACAATCAACACTGACGATAACATATTAAACGTTAAACCGACAGTCACCATGCAATGTTGATTCCAACGTCTACACTATCTATCTATCTATCTATCTATCTATCTATCTATCTATCTATCTATCTGTAGACTGAGAGGCAGAGAGAGAGAGAGAGAGAGAGAGAAAGGAAAAGAAAAGGAATGCCAATAGTCATAGAAAAACGTTGTAAAAATATTTTAAATAACTCTTTAAGTAAAAAAAAATAAAAAATCGAAAAGAAAATTTGCAAATAAGACGAGAAAAATAAATTCAGGTAAAAATAAAGAAAATCTGTCGATTCCATTCACCTTCGAAAAAAAAAGGGCAAGAAAGTGAAGAGAAATAGATGAAGTATAGAAAAAGAAAGAGATAGGTAGGAATATAATGTTAAAAGAGAGAGAATGAAAAGAAAGACAAAAGAAGAAAAATGAAAGCGTTATGATGTTTTTGAAATCTCCAAGAAGTGCAGTCGCTTTTGTCGGCCATCTTGAAGCCATCGATCTCTCGTGCAGTAATTTAATAACGTCAAATAAGCCTGCTTGTAAATTACTCTCCAAACATGTTCCGCCGATTAACAAACGCTGTTGGGGAGCAGGGTAACGGAATGAAAGTAACGGAAGTGGCAGAGGTAGTGACGGAGACGCGGAGTTGTGCAGCTCGAGATGGTAACCTCTGACCTGTCGCCGGAGGCCGACAACGCACAAGTTTCTTTGCATTGGACGCGCTATTGTTTAATTCATAACAACGCAACATGGCAGATTTCGCGCCTTTGCGATGACTGCGCAGACATCGAATGAAAGAAGCGGTTAATATTTGCTCTGAAGACGTGGCTGTAGATGTGCAACTGTGTAAAGGTAAGATTGTGTTTTTATGTAGTTAGTTTAATCTGTCTAAAAATATAAAAAAACAGAAAAAGAAATAAGCTTCTTATTATTATTAGAGTGATAGTTTCATACAGTGAGTTCGAAACTTACAGGATGCTAAAATATTGTTTCCCCGTCACACGGTAAAATAATCTTAGAGAATCTCAACAATCTGGATTAAGTATGGCAATATCAGAACCTATGCAAATGGAATCACCAATACACTATTAATCAAATATGCAAATCTTGAATTGTTACAAGAAGTGTTTATATTAAAACAATATACATTATGGTTTTATTATTGGGTTGATAATTAGATTCCGTCGTCATCTTTTCACAATGTTAAAAGTATCTTTGAAATTTACTCAAATGTTTATTACTTATACAACCAGACAACAGAAGTAATTTAGAAGCCTTAGGAACATACAGAAACTGGGAAAATAGGTTCTTATGGATTATAGTAATGAATATTGGTTAATATTTGAATACTTCGCCTAGCTTTTGTATTTTCCAAAGTTTCTAAATGACTTAATTTCTTTCTTTCTTTTTTTTAGTTAAGACAGAAAAAAACGACATTTTTGTACAAGGCGGTTACAGCCAATAAAATATGGATTCATTATGAGAATCCCAAATAAAGTAAAATGTGAATTGATCCAGGTTGTTTTTCAACATCTTAACTTAAACTGAATTTACTGGGAAGAAAGGTTTTCACTTGGTGGGATTCAAAGTATAAAGTATCTTTTTAAATTATCACAGCCTGAACAAACTGTTACTACGTGATGTCACAAGGAGCAATTGTCTCATTTGAATGACGTGCTGAGAAAGAAAAAAATCCCTAAGCAAAGAGGTTGATTGATTATTTTGCTACATGGCAGTTCCCACAACAAACTATTACGGAGCTGCGGTGGAAGTTTCTTTCACATGCAATTTAATTTTCCTTAATAAGAAATATATTTAAAGGTGGTGTAAAGTCATATGAAGTAAGTAAAAGCAGTTTCATGACTAAACGTTAGGGTTTTAAACGAATAAACGATTTTGTTAAAATATTCCGAAAATTAACATTTTCTGAAGGTCTTGAAAGTAGCTAACATATTCATTATTAGTATTTATATATTAATATAGAGTAGGTACTACAAAGATAAAATAACGTACACTTATTATCATTGCGTTTTTTTCGTTCACAGCTTTGAAGGAATGTGATTTAGTGTGAGTTTAGAACTGAGAGGTTCAGACACATTCCACTATGGAGTGTACTTTTTGGACTATAAATGTTAAAGTATTACACAATTCATCATTTAGGACTAAGCATTAATCACTTACGCGCGTGCGAACGCACACATACACACGCACGTGTGTATGTGTGAATATAAGTGTGTGTTTGTGTTGTCGAGAAATATAATGTTTTAATAAGAGCATTTCAAGTAATATACGGGAAACTAAATTTATTTATATACTTGATATTGTTAACACAAAGTTTTTAAACATTTATCACCCACTATTAGGGACATATATTTTAAGCTTCGTATCTATTCAGGGCGTATGGAGAATATGTCTCTCCACGACTTCCTGTCATTTGTTGCTCTATGTAGTTTTTGACAATTTACCATGATTCCTTTTCCCCTATTTTACCATCCATTCACCCAAACTTGTTAAGTACATTATGCCTTATTTCTCATTGATTTTCTTGCCACCAATATATATATATATATATATATATATATATATATTAGATCATTGTAAACATTCGTGCCCGATTAGAAAATTAAAAATTAAATTTTACATACTTGCAAAAACATTTATTAGTCAAGTCTATGGTCTCCACTTTTTTAACAATTGTTTCCCATCGTTCAACAAGCTTGTTCATGTCGTGTTCGTAGAAACTTAGCTTTTTTTGTTGGAAGAAAGTTGGGAGGTAGTTTTCCACTGACTATATAGATTCAAACGTTCTGTCATTTAAATTGTTCTTTAGAGACCGTAACAACTGAAAATCCGAAGGAGCCAAGTTAAAAGAATACGGTGAGTGCTAGAGGGGGTGTGGGGGGAGGGTCCCATTTCAAGTCTTTAAGCTTCTGTAAGGTTTGTTTTATAACAAGCGCTCTTGTATTGTCGTGGTGGAATATGACACATTTTTGATTTGCCCAAAATCGGCTATTTTTCTTGAACCCAAGTCTCTTCAAATAGCGAAAGGTAGTTCAGATGTCCATATTTTTTTTATATATTGCTATTTTAAATTATATTTTATTTCGTCTGCCGGTCTAGGGTTTGAAAAATTAATTTTGATGTTTTTCATTTGGATAGATTTTTGGGGCTGGACCAAGAATTTTCAGCACCCCATCGTCTCAGTCTATCAGTCTGTCTGTCTGTCTCTCCCCTCTCTCCCTCCTCTCTTTCTCTCTCTCTCTCTACACACACACATACATATATATTTACACACACACACACACACATACACATACACACATATGTATGAATTACATAAAAATGAAACTCTTACCCATACTATTCATTTTTATGTAATTACATTCATATGCTCTATAATAAATAAATTGAGCTCTTTTTTTGTGGATCAGTTTTAATGTTATATTATTAGGATGTACTTGGATTACTTACCCACGGATTTTTACCTACACAGACACACACATACACACGTACAAGCAGATTTAGAAAGAGATAGTAAGATTAAGGATAGATTGCAAGCTATAGATCAAACAAAAATGTAAGCCTCAACTCACTGTAAAGCGTCATATAACAGGGAACTAATGGAATTCGCCTTGCCGCTAAATGAGAGAAAATGGACGCCAGTTAGATTGTCGTGTGAAACAGCAATAAACAATAAGAGATGTCAAAGGTGTAGACAGAGAAAAAGAAAAAAATCGAAAGTCAAATGCATATGCCAAAAATAACCAAATAGAAAGAAAAGGAAACAGGTTGATTAACTTGCTTAAGTGGTTTGAATAAGATATTAATCGTGTCTATTGGTTGTTCAGTCACAGAAAAAGTGCATGTTTTTATTTATTTATTTTACAAGTTAAGAATATATATATATATATATATATATATATATATATAAAATAAAAATAGTTTTATTGAAATCGACTGGCAAGATCTGTCTGTTTATTTTTATTATATTCCTCCAGTCATTAGCTGAAAATCAAACTGTAAAAATGTAAGAAAAATAGACTAACCATAGCAGTTGATTTCAATATAATATATTAGAGTGAATTTTTTACCTAAGAACACACACACACACACACACACACACACACACACACACACACACACACACACACACACATATATATATATATATATATATATATATGAGGTGATGGCTACAAAATGATCTGCGGTAGCGTGGAAAAATTCTCAGCTCGTTTTGCTGTTCATAATTTCATCAACTGATCAGAATTGGTGGGGAATCTTTCCTCTTCGTTCAGCCAAGAATATTTTACCAGTAATTTACATTAAGGTTACATCACATTGAAAGACCAGTTCTTGTATGATCACCGAACTTAAGCACCGTCAAGCCTTGTCAGTACCTTGATGGGTGAACGCTTGGGTATACCAGCTTGGGTGTGCATGTAGTGCAATTGATAATGACTCGGAATTGTTAATCAGAGAGCCGAGTTTCAATTCTCGTTGGGTTCGTTATATTCACTTACGAGCAAATACCCTTGGGAAAGGTATGAATTTACCTCTTCTCTCCACCTCCAGCTATGGGTTAATTAGTATCACTAATCCATTATTATCTCCCGGGCTGTTGTGGTAGGATCCACCTAATTTTCATAGTGGAGTACCGACCATATAAATATGGTTGGTACCGGGAAGAGAGGAAGGAATCAAGAGATTCAACCAGAGACTCTGCCCGACTGCGACTCAGTCAACACATTCTCCAGGAACGGTCTTACCAGGAATATACAAAAGACTATATGTAAATATTGTGTACACTTTCTTGTTTCAATACATTTTGTTCTAAGTACATTTTGTGTTGCATTATTATTCCATGCATTAGTCAAGTTTCAACACGGGCAAAAGAAATTCTTAGAATCTAAAGATATTCCTTGGCTTTAATTAATCTGCAAAGGGTTGATGAACCATAAAAAACGAATCATATATATATATATATATATATATATATATATATATATATATATGTATGTGTGTGTGTGTGTGTGTGTGTGTGTGTGTGTGTGTGTGTATAGTTGTAGGGTACATAAATGAAACGGACAGATATAACCAAGCGTGTACGCATGTGCTGGTGTGCATACGCGGGCAAGCAAATAAAAACTCAACAGCATCGCATTTCACCAGCTTCTGTGCAACTTTATTTTTTGTGCTACGTAGCAGTGAAACTCCATGAGCAATCTGTTTACTTTCAACAACATAGATCCTGTGCCCGACGAGCTAGGTACTACCCAGCGAAACTATAGTCGCACACCAAAACGTAGGTACACGTATATGTGCTAATTAATATATATATATATATATATATGACTGTCACATAATTAAATGACTTCATATATATATATATATATATATATATATATATATATATATATATATATCACATATAAATATATATATATATATATATATATATATATATATATATATATATATATATATAAAATATTGCATTTATAATTTCGCATGTGGATGCGGATTCACGTCTGACGCATTACAAGAAAGAATTGCAGTCTTTATTGATGCTTTTGTCGATTATTTTACTTGGCATTCTTTTTTCTCTTTCAGTTCATTCGCTCATTAACTGACGGTTCATCTGCCAAAACTTTATGAATTATACACAAGTCACTTACATGATAACCTGCGCTTGAGGCATGCATCTGATCTATTGCAATACTTGTTTCAATCCTTTATTCCCGGCAACCATCGCTATAGTCATCAGCATTTTCAACAGCTCTGTTCACCATCACTATCTACAGTAGTACCGACCCGATAGTCATCAATCTCTTGATTTACAGTCTAAATACATTAGTCATATCATATTTAAAATTAGTTCTGTCTCCACCACAATGGCTTAGATCATCAGATGTACCAGTTAGATAGAACACAGAAGTATTACAAAATCTCTTATGATCCTATCGTGTTCTGCTTTAATATGTGTTAATTTCTATTAAAAAAAAAGATTGAACACTTAATTCCTTGTGTTTTTCTTTATAGACATTTATTTTGGTATTATCCCAATAAAATATATCATTAGCACTAATATCCTTATTCTTACAACATCTTCTTGATTAGCATCTTCGTAACGACCTGAATCGTTATTGTTATAGAAGAGAACGTTAGAATGGTATGGATATGTCATAAGAGTCAACAACCTTTACATTGCCATCCTACACGGTATTAGATTAGGCAAAAAAGAAACAGACAGTAGGTAAATGGACTGACAATGTCATCGAGTGGACTAGAAGATCCTTCACAGAGACTCAGACATATGGTTGTAGCACTGTATTCGGTTTAAATTGGTTCTACTCAGATGAAACCAATAGTCTCTTTCACACATCATCGGAAAATGGCTATGATTTATACGTTGCCTAATTATTGTGAATAGTGGAAATAATATCTCTATACTGATCTGTGAGCTTGCTCTGTGTAAGACATCATTTCTACAGCCACCATTCAAGTTGATTTCTTTTAATATGCGATTCCTGTGTTGAGCCCGGCTGGCAAGCGAGATCCACCTTAAAAAAATGAAAAAGTAAAACAAACTATAATCGTAGAAATAGTGATGCGATGACCGTATAAGAAAAATCATTGTCATCACAATTATTGCTGCCAACCACTAATTTCTTTGATGTTCATACATTTTTTACGCATCGCCAAAATGACAGCGTCCACAATTAACCAGTTAAACTTTTCTTGGTAAATCTTTTAAATAAAAAAATTAGAATGCAAATTTAAGTAGTAGTTTATATTTAATTGTATATAAATCATGCCACGTATGAAAATTATCTTTTTGTTTTTGTTAAGATATTTACTTATTTATTATTAACCAAGCAGCCATTAAGTCAAAATAGGTAAACAAACGGGGTGGGTGGGTGTGGTTGTAAAAGGTATAATAAAGATTACCAATAACATGTAAAAAACAGGAATAATCTAAACATTGAATTAGCAAAAGCGTTCAAGAGTCGGGGAAAACCACATTGTACGCAAGTACAGTTACTATCTGCCAATATAGACAAAATATATTTTGATTTCCTTTTAGGAGACGGTTAAAATCTTAGCATTGGTTGACTAAAGCGGGGGTATTCCACTCATTCACTGCTCGCTGCGAAAAAAGAATATTTTCCTATGTTTACACGATAGAGCAGTGGCGGAACTTTTAATGAATGTCTTCTGATGGATTTTATTACTGACTTTTAGTAACATTCATTTCATCACTTGAAAATACTAAATATTATTCTAAATATCTGTATTAAATCAAATCTAAGACGTTCAGATTCAAGTGAGAAAAGACAAAACTTTTAAGCCAGTCGGGGTAAGACATATTTTCAATTTCAGGAATGATTTTCGTAAAGCGATTTTGTACTTTTTCCAGCTGATCACAGAAAGTAGAGAGTCTAAGTACCAAATTAGCATGTTGTCAAAATTATATAAAACTTGATTGTACTATAAATTATGTCACAAATAAAAAGAAACGGATTTTCTTGATTTAATAATATCTTTTTACGTTTGATAAGATTTTGAAGATAGCAGAATCATTGTTGGTAGAAGATGAAGCGTTGTCTTGATTTTATTATTTTATATTAGATGAATTCTCGGATAACATTTTTAGTCGTAGTCGTCTTTTGAAACATCAACAATGGACAAAAGTTCCGCGGTTGATTCAAGCGATCAAGATCAACTAGCGATTGTCTGGACTCCATTACTATTAAATAAATTAGAAAAACTATTGTGAAAAGCCAGGCATTTTCTGTTATAAAATTCCAACGAAGTTGTCACAAGTAAAGCTTTCATCAATGTATCAATAGTAATCTTGTTTTTAAGTTAGTAGTAAATGTTTGTATGAAGTAAGTTTGGATTTAATGGCAAAATATCTTCGAAAAATTATTGGAGAGAGAGAGAGAGAGAGAGAGAGAGAGGGAGATATCTAAGCTGATTAAATACCAATTAATGTTCTATTTAATGTTAGAGTAAGAGACTGATGTCATATAAATTCAAGATTCCCTCATTTATAGCCCAATGACAACAAGAGAAAAGCATTACTCATTTTAAATAGGAGAGAAAATTACCTTCTTATTTAACGTCAACTGACTTTAGATACTGAGAAAACAATATAACTGTTATCAATCGTCATATGATCATTCTCTATTGACAGTTGTAAGCTTTAGTTAGCAGAATGAGAAACTTTCTTTGCCAAGCCAATGTTCCATTTGATTTACCTGTCCAGAAGTTATTGAATCGTGTTAAACACAAAATAGTTAATGAACCATGAATATTCATGAGAATGATGTAGGCAGGTCTTTGTTAATAATATTGATCGACTGGAACAGGTGACATTTGTGCAGGTAGCTTTTTAGGAGTGAATGCATATAGCAAACATACACAAAGCTTATTTCATCAACGTTTGTCGTTGACGAAGGTGATGCATAAAGGAATTTGCTTTCATCGAAATTAAGGGACATGAATTTGTAAAGTCTAATTATTTTCTCTCCCTACTTTCCTTCATCATTCATATTTGCACATATAATTTTATTATTTCAAATGTTATTTTTAGTGAATACTCGTGTTTGAAACAGACGCTTCGCTTTGTTTTAATTTTAATTTTTTAATTTTAAACAGTGTATACTACGTCTACCGGCCTGCGCGTTCAAGAAAACTTAATAAAGAAAATGTATTTTTCCAGCAGAATTCGAACTTGTCCCCTCCTGGGGGGGGGGACTACGATTTGATCAAGCGTGCTTTAAACCACTCAGTCACAGTGAGTATAATTGCCCAGCAATTCTCTATTTACCCTTTTAAGTGGTGTACATTCCCTTTTTGATATTTTCTCGTAAAGCCCATATCTGATCGATTTTATATTCGAAACGTAAACAACATGAAATAGATGCCCTGTTTTAAGTTTTCTCAAGTGCGCAGGCTGGTAGACGTAATACACAGGTTTAATTTGGGTGTCTATTTCAAACACGGGCATCCACTAAAAATAATGTTTGAAGTCATAAAAATATCGGATTAAAAATAAATCCATTAAATGTTTAAAAATTACACACATACATACACAAACATAAACACACACACACACACACACACACACACACACACATATATATATAGTTACATATGTAGAAGCTCTCTTTATCAATGATTGTTATTTATTGGCATCAATCATTACAAAATGAACCATTCAATTAAACTAATATGACTTTTCTAGCATTTCATTTGAAAATCATGGCATCACAATTTTTTGAAAATCAATATCCAACTTTAGTGACCACTGCTCATTCGATCATAGCATAACGCCATCTACGGGCTCCGGCAGTAACATTTTAAAACTATTATTAGCAAAGAACGCTCTATAATTTTGTCACTTTTATTTTGCGGATTTTACGAACCGGTAGAATTGCGTTGTATACTTTGTAAATATTTGATAAAAGCTCAAATTAGAAATTCATGTTTGTAAGGAACACAGTGAAATGTTAAGAAATCTTTACGTGAATATCAATGTTTTGTTTCAAACAAATTCTTAATAAGACTTTTTCTTAAAATATTAATTGGCATCTTTTTGTAGGTAAATGTTATGACACTAAATCCGTAATCAAAGTAATTTCTGATTTTCAAATTTGCTCCCAACATACCAACAAGTGCAATCAGTTAAAAGCCAATTTGAAAAAAAAATCTACCGAGAACAGCTTTAGAAATTGCCTTGTGGAAGGATGTCGAATTGGTTGCGATTATATTGAATTTTGTTGTGGATTCACATATTAATCTAATGTCTGTCTACGCAGTAATTTTCGTCTTATGTTTAACGTAAACATTACGGCTTTTCTTTTATTGCTTATTACATTTTTCTTCTTTCAAACAAACACACAATTCAGTTGCATGTATTTGTACGCAATAGTTTGTTACAGAGTATCTTTAAAGGTAAGCAGATGTCGGCAATTATTCATTGTCTTTATAAATATTCATGGCTTCATTAGATAGTTGACGAGTTCCAAATTGTTGGGAGTATTTTATGCTATAAACATGGAGTCCCGAAAAACTACATTATAGACGTGATTTTAAGGACGATAAAGCATGGTTTAGAACATTATGGACAAGGTTAGTTTTCACTGTAACTGACAAGGAATAAAAAATTGTTTGGTTGATAATTATGTTGATAAAAGAAATAATGAGAGTTTTTGAATACTACAGACTATAGATTTATTGATTACTACTTTTGTATATCCATTTGAGCACTGCAGGCATGGGCTAATGAAGAGGAGAGAGATGTATAAAGACCAACAGACTGACAATATAAGAAACAAGAATGCGCTGAGTGATTTTTGTTTATATATCTTTATAATACATTATTGCATTTCCAGTGAACACTTATAAAAATATATTGTTTTGTGATATTAGAAAAGAAAAAATTCTACATTAAAATGTTGCCTAAAATATTTTTTACATTACGTTTTGATAGGGTCTTCTGTAAAGGGGATCATTATTTATAGTTGAGATTTGTAAATTTAATAATTATATTGAGAATCCACCGGGAGATTATTTTCAACTCATTACATAATGTTCTCGGTGTAAATACTGAAAATACAGATGAGGCATTTTCAGCACCCCATTGCATTATACATATTCCATGATAGTTATATTGAAAATTTAGTTAGAGTTTTGCTACTCGAAATATATTTAATTATACAGTTTTTGTTGGTAAGATTTTATAAATTATTTAATTAAACACTTTAATTAAATTTGTAACGTATTTGGTCGACGGAAATCATTTCAATATTGGCGCCGACGATATTTCCTATATTTTAGGAAGGAGGCTCATTATAATAATGTTTATTGCAATAATGAAAATTGTGAGGCCAAAATCCTAATTTTTTCATGATTACTATAATTGTGATGATGATAGTGATGACATTTTTAGTCTTAATCATAAATAGAAGTAGCACGTATAACTACAGTAGATGAGAAATATCGCAAGAGGCTGAAGTCAATAGTAAAAGTTTTTAATTGGTGAGAAACAATTTGGATGTTGTATTGATGTGGTACGAGCAGTTTTCAAGTTGGAATAATTAGTTTGTTTTTCCTTCAAATTGTGTTCATTCAAACTTCGCCTGTAATTGAAGAAGTAAATCTATTGAGAGAAGTTGAATTTTTATTTTGAAACATTGTTAAAAGATTAATGAAAATATCAGTCATTAAAATAAAAATAAGGAAAATTAGAATTACGAAAATATGATTTGAAAGCAGAATTCCAGCCGAAACTCTCATGAAAAATTCACATTCAAGAGTATTTCAGACAGAATGCTTAATGTGATGCTATCTTCAGCTCCAAGAACAACGAAATCCACCAAATATTGCTTGCATTTCAACATGTCAGATTTCTGTGATATTAAAACTAGCGGGAAATGAAATACGACATTCTATATTTAAAAAGCTGTTAAAATCAAGAAAATGAGATATAAATTGGTCTTGTTCAAAATAATAAAAAAATATGCTTTCATAAGCTTGTAATTTAGGGCAAAAAGATCTAAGAAATGTAACCAGATATCGTTATTAAGGACGAGAAAAACACATATTCTGGAGTCAAAAGAGAAAACTCTATCAATAAAAAGTGTTGAAAATATTCATACATACAACATGTTGAAGGAAAAAGAAAGAGAATCAGAAAAATAAGAACATATAATCGCATCAATCAGCCATAATAAAGAAATTCAAAACATGATTATTCGGAGGGAAGCAATTAGTAGAGAATAAATGCTCTTAACTGCTTATAGCAGAGCTGGTCTTTACAAAGATAAACTTAACGGTTGCATCCTGTAAACAGACTGAATAAACAGCAATACTGTTTTTAACTAAACGATGATCAGGCGAATGTTATAAATAATCATAAAAATCCTTTTAATAAAATTGTGAATAAAAATATAAAAGAGTACGAAAAAAGAAAATCGAAATAAAAAGATTTAAATCGAAAATCCTTCACCCAACAAAAGCGTCATATTGTCGAACACTTTAACACGCCATAGTTTTTTCCATGTCCAAACGTTCCACATCCTGTTTCTTCTTTTACTATTTGAAAACATCTCCCCTACCACTACCCCAGATGTGCAATTTTCCTGTTTTTCCTCTTGTGTCAATATCATTTGCGCACTCTTTTCTTGTTGGCATCGATACAGTAAAGAAAAGTAGAGTGTTACTGAGGGTGACACCTGGCGGCACTCTCAACTGGCTCTGTGCGCTGTTTATTCAGTAGTGAATAAGAATTTCAAGATGGCTAACAAGGGGCAGACTAGAAGGGTGAAAGAGTACGGACATGGAAGGAAGGAAGGAAGGACATTCAAAGAAAATTAATGATTACATTTGTCATTGTTCGCTTTTCTGTTGTTTTTTTTAATAAAGATTTGTTTTGTTTTTTTCAAGATGCCATTGCTGCTTCTCTTTTTAGACACTTTTCATCATTTTTCCCCCTCATTTCTTCCATTTCCCTCACAAATTTTTTATTTCACTACGGAAAATGTTAAACCGATATCCAAAGATGCATTGAAAAAGAAAAAACATGGCTTTAAGAAACTAACAAAATCTCAAGAAACAGAAAAAAATTGTTGTAAACAAAAAGTACTCAAATGTTATATGATATAAGTCCTCCTATATGAATGCTGGATAATTTCCTCAGAGATGAAGAATAGAGTTGATGCAATACAGATGTGGTTCTACAGAAGAATGTCGGAGAATGCCATGGACGGAACATGTCAGCAACGAGGAAGCTTTAAGGAAAAAAAATTAAAAATAAAATATGCTTTTACGTAGGACCGTAAAGATAAAGTTGAAATTTCTGCAACACATTATGAGAAAAGTTGGCTTGGAAAATTTGACACTCGCAGTTCATATTGAAGGCAAGACGGGAAGCGGGAAACAGTTCATCGTCATCTTCAACAACTTGGAAAAGTTCCTAAACTTGGAAAATGTGTGTCTCATGAATTGTCTGAAAACAACCTCAAATCCCGAGTTGACATCTGCTCTTCTCTCCATTCTCGCCAACTTGTTTCACCTTTTTTGGATAGACTTGTGACTGGCGACGAAAAATGGATCTTTTATCGAAATGTTAAGTGTCATAGACAGTGGCTTGGTAAAGGGGAAGGACCCCAGCCACAGCTGAGAAGGGAACTTCATGGGAAAAAGGTTCTTCTTTCAATCTGGTGAGATCGCCAAGGAATAATCCGCTTTGAATTCTTACCACCTAATGCAACAATTAATGCTCAAATATACTGTTAGCAATTAGAGCGTTTGAACCAAGCTTTGAGGAAAAAAGACCTTCTCTTGTGAATCGAAAAGAGGTGATGTTTCATCAGGACAATGCGCGATCCCACACAGCAAGAATCACGTCACAAAAGATCGAAGAACTTGGTTGGGAGAAAATTCCTCATCCACCTTATTCTCCTGATCTTGCTCCTTCAGACTACCATTTATTTCGTCGCTTACAGAATCATTTGGAAGAAACCGCTTGTGTAACACAGGAAGAGGTTAAAACTGACATTTGTGAGCTCTTCAAATCAAAGCCAAAAGAATTTTACAGTAATGGAATTAGTAAGCTTGTTAATAGATGGAAGGAAGTCATAGATAATCAGTGAAAATACATTGTTGATTGAATCTGTAATTAAATGTAACATTTGGTCACTTGTTTTCTTCATTCAAAATTCGGACAGAACTTATGGGATGACCTGATAGTAAGGGGATACAAACTATTAAGAAATGTAAGGGGTAGGAAATCGTGGAGAGCCATAATTAGCCTTGTCCTAAAGGGACACGGTTTATAAAAAGAAAATATTTTCTCAGAATTTTTATACTATTGTCCTCATTTTTGCTGTTATCACAAATTTCCGATCATGTGTATGTCGATCCGATTAACTTATAAGGAATTCCAGACTAAACCCTTTATTTAATCTTCGGGAGTCATTCCATTACCCATATCTAAGGACATCTTGACTAGTTCTTATTTTTAGTACTATTATTTTTAGTTATTACTCGCCCTGTATTTATTGAGTCTAAGTTTTCAACAGAGAATTGCCCATGGGACAATAGCCTAGTATATTATAGTATTGGTTCGTGAATTTAGTGACATAGTAATTGTGAGTTCAATGCCTGGGCTGGGAATGTGTAGTTGGACACTTGTACTAAAAAATAAAAACTAGACCAGATATCTCTAGCGGGCAGTCATCATCCGAAGATTAAGTAACGTGTCCAGTTCGGAATTCCTTATAGGTTATCCAGATCGACATAAACCTGATGAAGGCCGGAGAACAGACAGCCGAAAAGTTGTTATAATAACGATCAGAACAATAGTCCGTATTTAAATAGTGTAAATAATGCTAACTCTTCATCACAGAATTCATACACGTTTTGTTATGTGCTTTCGTCTTTATTCGATTTTTTTAAAAACATTTTCTTGCAGCTACCATGACCTTTTCGTTTCCTCTCTCTTCTTTTCATATTTTTTTAATTCATTTATCCACTGCTCTCTCTTTATATAAGCTAAATTACCCTATGTGTTTCAAAATCTTTGATTTTCTTTCCATTCCCCGTTCCAAATACCGACCGACTTGTTAATCAACTGATAGCCTCTTTCTTGAAGTAGATCTTTCCTTGATTTTTCCATTTTCATCACCAAAAGCGAAATTTAACAAAACATTCACGAAGCGGCTATAAACAAAGGTGAAACGCATAACCATCAGTATGCAACTTAATGATTGCATAGCCAACGATTATTGCTACATATTTTCTCGTCCAGTAGACGACCAACTTTAACGCCTCAAAAAACACTCACAATCTCTACACTTCCACCTTTTCAATATGATCAGCATGATTTTTTGGCTAAAATCCTTGTTTTTATTGGCTAGCATTATCTATCTATCTATCTATCTATCTATCTATCTATCTATCTATCTATCTATCTATCTATTGTTTAGCGAGTTATCTATAACAGTGTAATAAATTATAAACTAATTATAAACTGGTTTTCCTATCTATCTAGACTCTAACCGCAGCCATAAGTGCACATACTCACACCATCCCACACATACTCACACATGCTCACACATATTCAACATATACTTCGTTCTGTACGTACTTGGTTATTTATAACAACCTTAATATCTCGATAATGTGTAACTTTCTCTTTTGATGCATAATGCATAGGTACGCACCTGAATCCATACAGATAGTCACATAAATAATGCCACTAGTTATGCATTTATCACCGAACCTGACGTATCGTAGTTAAGATCCATCTCAAGAAGAAGAGTTTTTTATCGTGTAAGATATCCACTCAAAGAAGGCTTCCTCTGTCATTGCTACTTATCGCCCCAACCGACTAAAAATCCTACACCAGACTACAGTTGTCAAGAGCCTGCCATTCTCAATCCAAAGGGCAAAATTTGTTTTGACCCAATCGATTAGCAGAAATTGTGATGTAGGTCAGTGTTTGTTTTTCCGAAATCTGTTTCTGAAGCAGAGACGGTATCTGGATGGAATAGGATCATTTGAAGGCCAACACGGTTCGGATAAAGACAGTTTTACATCAAACATATTTATCGTATTCCAACATAAATAAATATAACCAGAAAGTTTACTTGACACTATCCAGGTTAAAATAGTTTCCACATTCCAGTTTCTACTCCAAATATCGAGGGAGCTATCTTTTTGCTTGCCTGTGCAAACATTGAATCGATGACTCATGCTTGTCGTATGCTTAGAAGTACTTGGATTTTCACTGTCTCAAGCCTTTCATGTTCTCACTGAAATGATAATTAACGGATCTCCATAGAAAGAGTTCAATATACATTTCATTAATTTATTGCAAATTTAAATCAGTTGAGAGAGAAAGAGTTTAATTGATTTTTTATCCGGAGATGAAAAATCAATCAAAACGTGAAAATCGAGAATATTAGATCAAAATAGGTTTCTTTGACCTTCGATTAGTGATTAGCATCGACAAAGGCAACTTATCTATAGACTGAATTTTCCCGCCTTAAAATATTATTTTTCAGCATGGAAATACAATTATACATAAAGTGCAATATATGTATAACATAGATTTACCTATAAATTATTTATGGTATTCTGTACCGACATACGTACAGCAACATAGATTTTGTTTACAGACTTTAGTTTATACAGGATGTCCTAAAGGTCACCAAATTGTTTGAAAGTTTAATAAACTTTTTAAAATAACTTTTTAGTTTTCTTTCATGTATTTTATAAAGAAATCTTTGGAAATTAATCATGTAAAATATATACGACTGAAAAATGAACACAAGTAGTGAAATATTTCTACAAAATTCAAGGATCAATAATTCATATTTTACGAGCATATCGTCACCATTATTGTATGAGAAATTCTCCAAGTTTTGAGTTAGTAAAGAAGCGCTAATTGATCGAGTAAGGGGGGGAGTATTGAAGAAGTTCCAGTCTCGACAGGTCTAATTCTCTCGGACGTAACTCTACATCCCTTTTTTTAATTGCATCAACCTGTTTCCGTACAAAAAGATGGAGTAACAGCTCATACGACAAGGCCCACAATCCAGCTTCTCAAATAATTTTGGGAGATTAGAATAATTACTCTCCAACAGCTGAAGGATAACATTCAGACAGACATAAAAATCATTAGGGCTTGAAACAATAAGGGCTGTAATGGAAAATAACCTTAGAAAAGGCACACGTTATTGTATAGCTGAAAATGGACGTCATTTAAAAGATGTAATCTTTCTCAACTAGTGTAAATTCATTTCCCATATCTACTATATATAATCTAATGGTATTGTGAATAAGAGTTAAAAAATAAAGGAGTTATTAAATTTTGAAATCCTTTAGTTACTTTTGGGACATCCTGTATATGCTGAAGTTCCGTTCCTTATTGAGTTTAATGAAATTTCAGCCAAATATCTTTTTTTTTTTCTTATTGACTATGCGTGGGAACATATGCATCTGCGTGGAGACGAATCTTAATGAAACAAAATATGAGTAGAAGTGATTTCATTCTATTCCTTTATTCACCTTAACTAGCAAAAAATAGCCAACATGAAGATGATTCCTGGTAAAATAGAAAGCATGAAAATCAGGGACTTTGCCAAGAGCATCGATGATAATTAAGACTTAGAAAAGATCACTTGAATGAGAGCATTATAATGATTCGGCTCCCCGGAATCCTTTTCATTAAAACACAGACAACTATTTCGAGGTTATCATCGAGAGAAATGTGAGTCATTTAAATAAAAACAAAAACATTTCGGATTTTAGACGAGAACGAAAATAACTTTTTCACAGAATGATTTGACAGATTTGTTTTTTACGGTTAAGCAGTTAACCGTAAAATCAGGTTATTTAAAGCTAAAAATATTTTACATTGGAAGAATTTTTTCGGAGATAATAATGATTTACTGATACAGGTTTTACTAATTAACCTATAGAAAGAGAAGGAGATGTGGATTCATACCTTTCTCAAGGTTATTTTTGCGCAAGTGAATATAACGAACCCAACTGGAACTGGAATTTACTCTCCGATTAAAATTTGCTATATTTATCATAGAAGAGTTCACAGTATCAAGGTTAGGATGTATATAAATATATACTAGCACTGCATCTGCATCAACACATAAATATTGCTTAGTGGCTAGCATTTTTCACACCAAATCAATACACTTTCAATAATTGTAGTTCCCCCACCATGTATATATATATATATATATATATATATATATATATATATATATATATATATATATATATATATATAACTATGTTGGATACTTTAGAATTTTTTGTTTTAACATGTTTCGATGATTATCCAGCTTCATCAGAAAGAACGGCGCCATCAAGATATAAAAGTACTCCCCCTTATGTAAAAAAAATTCCCTTTATACGAGTACCTGTCAAAAGTAAATAGATACTCTCATTTTCATTTTTCCAACTCATGAGGCGCCAATGACTTAAAGTATCAAAATAATCATTTTGTTTCTTTTCAAAATGAATAGTTTTATTCCACATAGAAATGGCCAGAGCAAGGGGGTCAGTAGAATTGTCTAATTTTTTTAAGGGGCAGAATTATTGGATAGTCAGAAGTAGGACTCAATGCAGAATTGCAGAAAACCTTAACATTCATCTTGCTGCAATGAATAGTCATTTGAACGACCTCGATCTCGACCTATTCAGCAGTCTGTGGAGACTGATCCAAGAGAGAAGACTTCCGACATAGCAGCAGCTGTCGATGTGAGTCATGGAACAGCTGCACAGTATCTCCATAGCATTGGTTATCAGGAAAGTGCTGTTAGCCTTTACTCACTATGGCCAACATTAAAAAAAAACAGAGAAAGGAATGGGTTAATAGCATATCCAAGAAGAATCCGGACGTTATGCAGTCTTTTCAGAAAACTCATCCTTTGCTCAATTCTGTACCAACGGATGTAACTTGATGTGAAGAAAGTTCGGTTAGGAGATTTCCAACGGCCAAATACAGCTAGATAGATAGATAGCTATTTATCTATTTTATTGATGTTGTAGTGTAAATTTGTCTAAAGATCATGATTCTATAGATTTTTTATTTCCTTTTATTCTTTTTATTCGGTTTTGAGCATTCGCCACAACACTTGTTAAGAGGCTAGAGATATTGTTCTGTTTTTAAAAGAGGAATCGAATAACAGTAGTCTATATATGTCTATATTTCTGAGATGAGGCATTATGTACACTATTTACATTATTCAGACTATTGTCCTCATCGTTGTCACCATATTTATTACAACGTTTCTGCCGCTGTACGCTCCGACCTTCTTCAGGTGGTTGGAATGTCGAACAGAACCCTTTATTTTGCTCACTGGGGTAAACTGTTCTAGTTCCACGTGTCATGTCTAATGGATGCCAATTATCAGTTATCTCCTGTTAATTTCCCTCTTCAAGTTCTCCACCGCCTTAACCAGGTATTGAACTCACACTCTTTTGGGATATAGAACACCATTGGAAAATACGAAAACTTAAGGAATCAGCACATATGCTAGGCCACAAAAATCTCCTGAGCCGAGCAAGCATAGAAATGAATACAATATGGGAACCAGTAATAAGGAGTGCCAGAGAAAAGCAATAATAATAACGAAAATTGCAATATGATCTCTGGTAAAAAAAAACATACCATATAACAGCAATATGAGCACTGGTAAAATAGGTTGCTGAAGACATTAGGTTTATAATACCTTATATTATACCTGGGGAAATAGAAAAATCAGGCGTGGCTGACTATATATGGAGAGAGAAGGGAGATCACCGTTCCCTGTGGGATCATGTCGAGATCATAGACAGGGAACACCATTGGAAAATTCGAAAACTTAAGGAATCAGAACATATGCTAGGCCACAAAAATCTCCTGAGCCGACCAAGCATAGAAATAAATACAATATGGGAAACAGTAATAAGGAGTGCCAGAGAAAAACGCAATGATAACAAAGTTGCAATAAGATAACAGCAAAATTGCTATATGATCACTGGTAAAAAATGGTTGCTGAAAACATTAGGTTTATAATACCCAGAAGTTCATACCCAGATGTCCTCAAGGATACATGGCACAGTGGATAAATCCAGTGACAGGAATGTGAGTTCAATACCCGGTTAAGGCAGTGGAGAACTTTCAGAGGGAAAAATTAGCAGGAGGTAACTGATAATTGACATCCATCAAACATGGCACGTGGAACTAGAACAGTATAACCCAGGGAGCGAAATAAAGGGTTCAGTTCGAAATTCCAACCACCTGAAGAAGGCCGGAGTGTACAACGGCCGAAACGTTGTGACAAATATGGCGACAAAGATGAGGACAATAGTCCGACTAATGTAAATACTGTACATAATACCTCATCTCAGAAATATAGACAGACAATGTATATAGTGTTTTGCTGTCATTTTTGGTAATCTTGTTGTTTCAAGAATTGGTACTATTCTTCTTGTGACACTAGTCTCGACCAGGACAAGATAACACTCGAAACAGGCAAATACAAATAACCGCATTACTCATCACCCCCCAAATAAATAATCTATGTTATCGACATAATCTGTGTTATCGACATATTAACGCTTATCTTATACTTAGATGTGTATTTGCAGATTAAACTATTACAGTAAATGGCACATTTAACTTGTAAGGATTTATATAAAACTTTAGTAGTTTTTAATTTTAACATAGAGTCTTCTGCACACAATGCCAACTATATGATTTTTTTCTCTAACTCTCTTCGATCTTTCCAATTGTTTGTTTAATGGGGAGAAATGTTATTGATGTTTTACAATATATAATCCTTATAAGCAATTTTTACCGTTGTTCGTAAATATTTTTTTTGCTTAGGACACCAAACGGATTCAAATAAAAAGAATTAAAGACCAAAAGATGAAAAATATATAAAGAAAATAAGAAATAGGAACGCTTTGAGGAAGCAAAACGAAAGGAAAAAGTTAGGAAGAATGATAAACAGAAGAAAGAAAAGAAGAAATGGTGTAAGAAATAGCGAAATGATGATAGGAAATAAAAGAAAGAAATGAATGGAAAAAAAAGAAGGAAAACAGAAAATCT
Source organism: Acanthosepion pharaonis (assembly GCA_903632075.3). NCBI lineage: Eukaryota > Metazoa > Mollusca > Cephalopoda > Sepiida > Sepiidae > Acanthosepion > Acanthosepion pharaonis. The sequence goes on from CAHIKZ030000580.1 coordinate 878,470, forward strand.
TGTCGCATTCACCCCCACCTTTTTCCCCTCAATTTGCAAATTGCGTGCTGCAAAGAAAATTCCTCTTCGGACACATTCCACTGAAAACTATCGTCAGTTTTAAGTTCCGGAACAGAAAAAAAATGGGAAAGGAATTTTGAGTAAGGGTCAAATTGTCGGAGAACCGATGGAGCCGAAATGGGTAAAGAGAAGAGACATTAGGGAATGTCAAGGGTGACAACAGGCCACGGCTATAGCGGACCCCAAAAGACTGCTAAAGATCACATGGTTACTACACGATGCGATGAAGATTCTTAGGTATGTCTGCTCTAGAATGAGTGGGTGCCGTGCTAAATGAATCTGGAGTATGCATATGCATAATTGAATGGTGACTTACTAATCTTAGTGTGGTACAAGGTCAGAAATATTGAGCACCCACTGATAAATTAATAGTAAAAACATGCTAGACAATAACTCTAATCATTGTTTTGTTACGCTCCAAATAGGTTTCTATGTGGCCACATGAATAATACACTTATTGAGACTGTGTATGAGCAAAGATTTAACATGGTTTATATAAACAATTTTTCACAAAATATTTTGTTTTTCTTTCTTTACAATACAACCAAATCAATTGCGTTAGAATCAGAATGAGTGTACATATGAGAATGAGTGTGTCATGTATTTGCTTAATTTTAGGTGTGGGTGTAATTTCCTAGTAGCAGCAGGCAAGGTAGCGAGAATGAAAGGATATATGCGAAAATTTGAGTAATTAATTAAGGTTTGAGAATTTCAGCTCGTATAGCAAACGAACGACTCTAGTCAAAGGTTAACTGAAAAACTGATTTACTAATTTAACATCACAATATTTATAAGAAAAATATAAACTTAAAAAATCTAAGGTAGATATTTTCCCAATTTTTAAATCTATATTTTGCGGAGGGAAAACATTGATCATTTTTTGGAATGATCCTACAAATTTTCGTAGCACACAATAAACATTGTTGTTTGTAAATTCAAAGACTACAGCACGTTTAATATGACGTTGCTGCTTGGTTAATATATACGAAGATAGAAAGTCAAATCTGGAGCCTACAAATTGCACAAAAATGAGTCAAATATTCAGTGTTAATACAGAATTGTTTTTTTAGTGATATCACTAAACTCCATTGCATTCTTCTACAATTCTTTAACGCGTTTCCACACACACACACACATACACACACACACACACACACACACATATATATATATAGAGAGAGAGTGAGTGAATGTGTATCAAAGATACTTTTACAAATTTTGTAGACGGGTTCCACACCAAAACAAGGAAAAACTTCTATATAAACATATGTACGCAAACACTTCCTTTTCTTTAATTTAACTGAGAAATGTTCCGTTTAACAATAGCAGGATATTCATAACTTGTACAGGCAGATATGATTTTTACATATGGCCGCGCGAATGGTAATGGACGCGAAGCTGCACAGTTGTATCAGATTGCGTTTCCAGACCGAATGCAGCCGAGTTATACAACCTTTATTGCTCTTTATCGTAGCGTTGCTGAGACAGAATCCGTGGCACCACAAGCTAGTGATCGGAAAAGACCGAGATTCGCTCGTACGTCTGATCACAAAGAACACAATCTACAGGCTGTCAGAGACGATTCAGGTATCAGCACACGTTAAGTAGCCCTAGCATATCGTACATCTGATAGTACCGTATGGAAGGTAATTCAAGAGCAACTCTTGTATCCATATTATTTGCAATGTGTGCTGGGCCTTTCTCTCTGATCACTCACCATTAAAAAACTATTATGTAAATTTTTGTAACTTTGTATAATATTTATGCATTACACCCTAATCTTTATTCGGTAAAAATTTCATTGCTAATCATGCATTACATTTTAAGTAATACACATATTTATGTCTTTGTTGTTTCCGTTCCTTATATTATGGCGCTACTGTATATATATATATATATATATATATATATATATATATATATATATATATATAAAGCACAAACACTAATATTCCATGGTTATAAATTATTACATTGGAATCGTAATCACGATCCAATTCATCAGACCTACAAATTCAAAAAAAAATCAGAAAATATAACTCCGGGTATAAAAAGCAAAATCATATATATATATGTATATATATATATATATATATTCACTACCAGTCAAAAATACTTGGCTACCCTCAAACATTTTGAGCATCACAATGGTTTTATATATTATACTAAATGCTTCCTAAGCTAAATTAATCCAAATTAACTCCTCCCCACCCCATAAAACACACACACACACACACACACACACACACACACACACACACACACACACACACACACACACACACAAAACTTTTGATTCATCAAAATTACCCCTTTTGGCCGCTATCAAAGCTTCACAGATTTTCAGCATTCTGTTCACTAAAGACTGGAGGTAGACTGAAGATAGTTCTATCCAGCTTTCCTGCAAGAGTTGCCAAAGGTGAGCTGCACTTGTGGGTTGTTTAGCTCTGACTTTTCGATCAAATTCATCACACACCAGTTCAGTTGGATTTAAGTCTGCTAATTGTGCATCAGTTGAAGGACGTGTTGTTCCTCTTTGCTTTTAATGTACCTTTATCAGAGTTTACTAGTACGCTTTGGGTCATTACCATGCATAAATACAAATCCTTGACCCACAAGCTGAGTTCCAGATGGGATATCGAGATACTGCAGTATGCTGTGTTTCAATTGATTGTAATTGGTTTGATTCAATTTGCTCTTAATATGGTGCAATTTCCCGGCATTGCAATTGGCAAAAGCCACCACCACCCTCACAAAATCAAACCATAACAGAACCCCCTCCATGCTTTACGGTTGTTGTGATACAGGGGGTTGCAGCTCTTTCATCAACTCTTCGCCGTACATATAACCTCATATTTGACCCAAAGTTTTCGAATTTTGATTCGTCAGTCCAAAGGACACTTTATTCCACTGCGCCATGTTGTCCAGTATATATGCGTATTAGCTCCCTGGAACATTTTGACATTGTTTTGATTCCCTAACAATGTTTTTTTTTACAGCAATTCTGGCATATATGCCAACTTTACAAAGTCTTCTTCTCACAGCGGAGGTTGACACATTTTTTTCACGATATTAGTTCAGTTATACAGTTTGGAGCAGTCTGCCTTCTGTTACAAATGCTGGAGACTCTGATGAAATTGTCATCTGCTCTTTTTGTTGCTTTTGCTCTATCAGCCCAACTTTTGGTCTTGTTTTGTCCTGTTTCCTGATGTTTCCTAAAAGTATAATCCACTGTAGTTCTGATATTTGGTGGGGGAGGGGGAATTTCTCTGTTTGGATATCTTTCTTTTTTTTTTTTTTTAAAGTAATGATCTATTGTCTTTGTTCAAGTGTAAGTTCTCGTCTTTTAGGCATTTTGTTGATATAACAGGTTTGAATTGGAAGAAATTTGCAAAATTTAGGTTTTAATTTAAACAAAATAAGAATAACAGATGTCACTACTGGGCAAGGTACATTGGCAGCATAGGTAAAACAGGCAGTATCTAGCAAGAAGTAATGCAACATAATATAGTCTAATGTGAGTTTAAGTGGTGGTATAATGTAATTTTTGCAAAACCTTTTATTCATGCTCAGTACTAAAGAAGAAAATATCTGGTTATACCAAAGCAAAAGTTATTGAGGAAGACTTGTATTTAGTATAATAAATAAAAGCATATATATATATATATATATATATATATATATATATATATATATATATATATATATTCATAATATATAGACATTTTCCTCAACTCTCCTTGCATGACTCAGCGTTATACCAAAAGGGGCAAAAGGAAGTCTTTGCCAACTTGAAACTATTTTAAATTTCTGTTAATTACTAGCTTAAAGCTTGTTACACCTGAAATATTAGCCCCATTGTGGTTCATTTCTATGCCTAATTAACATATTTTAGTAGGAATTCGGAATGAGAGGGAAGACGTGAGACCCCCTCCCTAAATGATGTTTCCAGTCACCTTACATAAACCAAGCCAGATAGAGTGTTTTAAAATATTATATAATGTCAATTTCAAGATGTTATTGTATGTATATATATATATATATATATATATATATATATATATATATATATATATATATATATATATATATATATTTCATGCGGTTTCCCTTAACTTGAACAATTTCTTCAAAGTATCTGGGAAGGGATGCATATAAATCCTTCACCATCTTCATAGATATGAGTTGCTATTTACTGTAGCGGACATTATACATCTCTTTAAGATTACATGAATTTTTACTGACACACACTTCTTTTTCGTTTTTTCCATAGTATAATAATTATCAACGTATTTGATTGATTTTGACACCTTAATCAGCTAGACTCTGTCATGTTGCACGGAATCTGTGGCATAGAGCGTCATCAAGCAGAAAAATATCTCCTTTGTGTAACAAATAGATGTATTTGTCACGAGTCATGCTACTGTTAATTTTAACCAAATTTCTTGAACTAATATTTTTATGTATCTCTAATGCATCAGACTCCTACCCCAAACATCATTGTTTTTATTGTGCAACATAGTGGGCATATTAAAACCTACTTGATTTCGGGTCTGTCGTTCGAATCATGGCATGATTCTTTTTGCCAATCTCTTTGATTTAGTGCGGTAGAAGTTACAGAGAGTGAAACAGAGAAACGAACGCAAAAGGTCTTTAAAAATTTTCAATATATATATATATATATATATATATATATATATATATATATAGAGAGAGAGAGAGAGAGAGAGAGATAGATAAATAAATAGATAGATAGATAAATAGATAGATAGATAGAAAGAGAGAGAGATAAAGAGAGAGAAAGTGAGAGAGAGATTTTACTCAACAAATATTTATTATTCAATACAATCTGCTTGCATATCAATATTCTTAATCCGTACTTATATACATTAAAATTTCATAGACCAAAGAATCGGTTTATTATCACGTGTCCGTCTGCAAACTTACTAATCCAACCTCCTATATGCACACACATATGTATGTATATATATATATATATATATATATATATATATATATATATATATATATATATATATATATATATATATATATATATCAATTTTTTGTTTAATTCACATCACTCTTAAATATTTCGCCCAATACGTACGACACCAGACACCGTTTATAAGTGCCGACCCAGACACATCTTGGGGAGATATCCCATATAATCATCAATAAATTTTTCAGAATCTACTACACATCCTTCTTAACATCAGAGTCTACCAATAATCAATCGAACAAAAAAATAAAAATAATGTAGTCACATTTAATCGAACTTACCCAAAAGTCATGTCAGGAAAATGCATAGAACTTTTGACCTGTGTAAAATACTAAATATCCAGATGCACTGTAGTTGATGTTCCTGTATTTATCTGCCTTACTAAATATCCAGATGCACTGTAGTTGATGTTCCTGTATTTATCTGCCTTTCCAGATCCAGTTGATGTATTTATCTGCCTTACTAAATATCCAGATGCACTGTAGTTGATGTTCCTGTATTTATCTGCCTTACTAAATATCCAGATGCACTGTAGTTGATGTTCTGTATTTATCTGCCTTACTAAATATCCAGATGCACTGTAGTTGATGTTCCTGTATTTATCTGCCTTACTAAATATCCAGATGCACTGTAGTTGATGTTCCTGTATTTATCTGCCTTACTAAATATCCAGATGCACTGTAGTTGATGTTCCTGTATTTATCTGCATTACTAAATATCCAGATGCACTGTAGTTGATGTTCCTGTATTTATCTGCCTTACTAAATATCCAGATGCACTGTAGTTGATGTTCCTGTATTTATCTGCCTTACTAAATATCCAGATGCACTGTAGTTGATGTTCCTGTATTTATCTGCATTTACTAAATATCCAGATGCACAGTAGTTGATATTCCTGTATTTATCTGCCTTACTAAATATCCAGATGCACAGTAGTTGATGTTCCTGTATTTATCTGCCTTTACTAAATATCCAGATGCACAGTAGTTGATGTTCCTGTATTTATCTGCCTTACTAAATATCCAGATGCACAGTAGTTGATATTCCTGTATTTATCTGCCTTACTAAATATCCAGATGCACAGTAGTTGATATTCCTGTATTTATCTGCCTTTACTAAATATCCAGATGCACAGTAGTTGATGTTCCTGTATTTATCTGCCTTACTAAATATCCAGATGCACAGTAGTTGATATTCCTGTATTTATCTGCCTTACTAAATATCCAGATGCACAGTAGTTGATGTTCCTGTATTTATCTGCCTTACTAAATATCCAGATGCACAGTAGTTGATATTCCTGTATTTATCTGCCTTACTAAATATCCAGATGCACAGTAGTTGATGTTCCTGTATTTATCTGCCTTACTAAATATCCAGATGCACTGTAGTTGATGTTCCTGTATTTATCTGCCTTACTAAATATCCAGATGCACTGTAGTTGATATTCCTGTATTTATCTGCCTTACTAAATATCCAGATGCACAGTAGTTGATGTTCCTGTATTTATCTGCCTTACTAAATATCCAGATGCACAGTAGTTGATATTCCTGTATTTATCTGCCTTTACTAAATATCCAGATGCACTGTAGTTGATGTTCCTGTATTTATCTGCCTTTACTAAATATCCAGATGCACTGTAGTTGATATTCCTGTATTTATCTGCCTTTACTAAATATCCAGATGCACTGTAGTTGATGTTCCTGTATTTATCTGCCTTACTAAATATCCAGATGCACAGTAGTTGATATTCCTGTATTTATCTGCCTTTACTAAATATCCAGATGCACAGTAGTTGATATTCCTGTATTTATCTGCCTTACTAAATATCCAGATGCACAGTAGTTGATGTTCCTGTATTTATCTGCCTTACTAAATATCCAGATGCACAGTAGTTGATATTCCTGTATTTATCTGCCTTACTAAATATCCAGATGCACAGTTGATATTCCTGTATTTATCTGCCTTACTAAATATCCAGATGCACAGTAGTTGATATTTCCTGTATTTATCTGCCTTACTAAATATCCAGATGCACAGTAGTTGATATTCCTGTATTTATCTGCCTTACTAAATATCCAGATGCACAGTAGTTGATGTTCCTGTATTTATCTGCCTTACTAAATATCCAGATGCACAGTAGTTGATATTCCTGTATTTATCTGCCTTACTAAATATCCAGATGCACAGTAGTTGATGTTCCTGTATTTATCTGCCTTACTAAATATCCAGATGCACAGTAGTTGATATTCCTGTATTTATCTGCCTTTACTAAATATCCAGATGCACAGTAGTTGATGTTCCTGTATTTATCTGCCTTACTAAATATCCAGATGCACAGTAGTTGATATTCCTGTATTTATCTGCCTTACTAAATATCCAGATGCACAGTAGTTGATGTTCCTGTATTTATCTGCCTTACTAAATATCCAGATGCACAGTAGTTGATGTTCCTGTATTTATCTGCCTTACTAAAATCCAGATGCCAGTAGTTGATGTATTTATCTGCCTTTACTAAATATCCAGATGCACAGTAGTTGATGTTCCTGTATTTATCTGCCTTACTAAATATCCAGATGCACAGTAGTTGATATTCCTGTATTTATCTGCCTTACTAAATATCCAGATGCACAGTAGTTGATGTTCCTGTATTTATCTGCCTTACTAAATATCCAGATGCACAGTAGTTGATGTTCTGTATTTATCTGCCTTACTAAATATCCAGATGCACAGTAGTTGATGTTCCTGTATTTATCTGCCAGATGCACAGTAGTTTACTGTAAATATCCAGATGCACAGTAGTTGATGTTCCTGTATTTATCTGCCTTTACTAAATATCCAGATGCACTGTAGTTGATGTTCCTGTATTTATCTGCCTTACTAAATATCCAGATGCACAGTAGTTGATGTTCCTGTATTTATCTGCCTTTACTAAATATCCAGATGCACAGTAGTTGATGTTCCTGTATTTATCTGCCTTACTAAATATCCAGATGCACAGTGAGTTGATATTCCTCTAAATATTTATCTGCCTAAACTAAATATCCAGATGCACTGTAGTTGATGTTCCTGTATTTATCTGCCTTACTAAATATCCAGATGCACAGTAGTTGATGTTCCTGTATTTATCTGCCTTACTAAATATCCAGATGCACAGTAGTTGATGTTCCTGTATTTATCTGCCTTACTAAATATCCAGATGCACAGTAGTTGATGTTCCTGTATTTATCTGCCTTACTAAATATCCAGATGCACTGTAGTTGATGTTCCTGTATTTATCTGCCTTACTAAATATCCAGATGCACAGTAGTTGATGTTCCTGTATTTATCTGCCTTACTAAATATCCAGATGCACAGTAGTTGATGTTCCTGTATTTATCTGCCTTACTAAATATCCAGATGCACAGTAGTTGATGTTCCTGTATTTATCTGCCTTACTAAATATCCAGATGCACAGTAGTTGATATTCCTGTATTTATCTGCCTTACTAAATATCCAGATGCACTGTAGTTGATGTTCCTGTATTTATCTGCCTTACTAAATATCCAGATGCACAGTAGTTGATATTCCTGTATTTATCTGCCTTACTAAATATCCAGATGCACAGTAGTTGATGTCCATCCTGTATTTATCTGCCTTACTAAATATCCAGATGCACAGTAGTTGATGTTCCTGTATTTATCTGCCTTACTAAATATCCAGATGCACAGTATTTATCTGCTTTACTAAATATCCAGATTGATGATTCCTGTATTTATCTGCCTTACTAAATATCCAGATGCACAGTAGTTGATAAATTCCTGTATTTATCTGCCTTTACTAAATATCCAGATGCACAGTAGTTGATGTTCCTGTATTTATCTGCCTTACTAAATATCCAGATGCACAGTAGTTGATGTTCCTGTATTTATCTGCCTTACTAAATATCCAGATGCACTGTAGTTGATATTCCTGTATTTATCTGTTTTACTAAATATCCAGATGCACTGTAGTTGATATTCCTGTATTTATCTGCCTTACTAAATATCCAGATGCACAGTAGTTGATGTTCCTGTATTTATCTGCCTTACTAAATATCCAGATGCACTGTAGTTGATATTCCTGTATTTATCTGCCTTACTAAATATCCAGATGCACTGTAGTTGATATTCCTGTATTTATCTGCCTTACTAAATATCCAGATGCACTGTAGTTGATATTCCTGTATTTATCTGCCTTACTAAATATCCAGATGCACAGTAGTTGATGTTCCTGTATTTATCTGCCTTACTAAATATCCAGATGCACTGTAGTTGATTTATTCCTGTATAAATATCCAGATGCACTGTGTTGATATTCCTGTATTTATCTGCCTTAAATAAATATCCAGATGCACTGTAGTTGATATTCCTGTATTTATCTGCCTTACTAAATATCCAGATGCACTGTAGTTGATGTTCCTGTATTTATCTGCCTCCAGATTTACTAAATATCCAGATGCTAAATATCCAGATGGGATATTCCTGTATTTATCTGCCTTACTAAATATCCAGATGCACTGTAGTTGATATTCCTGTATTTATCTGCCTTACTAAATATCCAGATGCACTGTAGTTGATATTCCTGTATTTATCTGCCTTACTAAATATCCAGATGCACTGTAGTTGATATTCCTGTATTTATTCGCCTTTACTAAATATCCAGATGCACTGTAGTTGATATTCTGTATTTATCTGCCTTATAAATTATCTGTAGTTGATGCCTGTATTTACTAAATATCCAGATGCACTGTAGTTGATGTTCCTGTATTTATTCGTTTTACTAAATATCCAGATGCATCCAGATGCTGTAGTATTTATCTGTAAATATCCAGATTGATATTCCTGTATTTATCTGCCTTACTAAATATCCAGATGCACTGTAGTTGATATTCCTGTATTTATCTGCCTTGTATTAAATATCCAGATGCACTGTAGTTGATTTTTACTAAATATTCCTGTGTGATTTATCTGCCTTACTAAATATCCAGATGCACTGTAGTTGATATTCCTGTATTTATCTGCCTTTACTAAAATATCCAGATGCATCTGCCTTACTAAATATCCAGATGCAGTTGATATTCCTGTATTTATCTGCTTACTAAATATCCAGATGCACTGTAGTTGATATTCCTGTATTTATCTGCCTTACTAAATATCCAGATGCACTGTAGTTGATATTCCTGTATTTATCTGCCTTACTAAATATCCAGATGCACTGTAGTTGATATTCCTGTATTTATCTGCCTTACTAAATATCCAGATGCACTGTAGTTGATATTCTGTATTTATCTGCCTTTACTAAATATCCAGATGCACTGTAGTTGATGTTCCTGTATTTATCTGCCTTTACTAAATATCCAGATGCACTGTAGTTGATATTCCTGTATTTATCTGCCTTATTTACTAAATATCCAGATGCACTGTAGTTGATGTTCCTGTATTTATCTGCCTTACTAAATATCCAGATGCACTGTAGTTGATATTCCTGTATTTATCTGCCTTTTACTAAATATCCAGATGCACTGTAGTTGATATTCCTGTATTTATCTGCCTTACTAAATATCCAGATGCACTGTAGTTGATGTTCCTGTATTTATCTGCCTTACTAAATATCCAGATGCACTGTAGTTGATATTCCTGTATTTATCTGCCTTACTAAATATCCAGATGCTGTAGTTGATACTATTTAGCCTTTAAATATTCCTGTAGTTTATTCCTGTATTTATCTTACTAAATATCCAGATGCACTGTAGTTGATATTCCTGTATTTATCTGCCTTACTAAATATCCAGATGCACTGTAGTTGATATTCCTGTATTTATCTGCCTTACTAAATATCCAGATGCACTGTAGTTGATATTCCTGTATTTATCTGCCTTTACTAAATATCCAGATGCACTGTAGTTGATATTCTGTATTTATTTAAATATCCAGATGCACTGTAGTTGATATTCCTGTATTTATCTGCCTTACTAAATATCCAGATGCACTGTTGATATTCCTGTATTATGCTCTACTAAATATCCATTTATCTGCCTTTTTACTAAATATCCAGATGCACTGTAGTTGATATTCCTGTATTTATCTGCCTTACTAAATATCCAGATGCACTGTAGTTGATATTCCTATTTATTTATATGCCTTACTAAATATCCAGATGCACTGTAGTTGATATTCCTGTATTTATCTGCCTTACTAAATATCCAGATGCACTGTAGTTGATATTCCTGTATTTATCTGCCTTACTAAATATCCAGATGCACTGTAGTTGATGTTCCTGTATTTATCTGCCTTACTAAATATCCAGATGCACTGTAGTTGATATTCCTGTATTTATCTGCCTTACTAAATATCCAGATGCACTGTAGTTGATATTCCTGTATTTATCCTGTACTAAATATCCAGATGCACTGTAGTTGATATTCCTGTATTTATCTGCTTACTAAATATCCAGATGCACTGTAGTTGATATTCCTGTATTTATCTGCCTTACTAAATATCCAGATGCACTGTAGTTGATATTCCTGTATTTATCTGCCTTTACTAAATATCCAGATGCACTGTAGTTGATATTCCTGTATTTATCTGCCTTACTAAATATCCAGATGCACTGTATTGATATTCTGTATTTATCTGCCTTTACTAAATATCCAGATGCACTGTAGTTGATATTCCTGTATTTATCTGCCTTACTAAATATCCAGATGCACTGTAGTTGATGTTCCTGTATTTATCTGCTTACTAAATATCCAGATGCACTGTAGTTGATGTTCCTGTATTTATTGCCTTTACTAAATATCCAGATGCACTGTATTGATATTCCTGTATTTATCTGCCCTTACTAAATATCCAGATGCACTGTAGTTGATATTCCTGTATTTATCTGCCTTACTAAATATCCAGATGCACTGTAGTTGATGTTCCTGTATTTATGCCTTACTAAATATCCAGATGCACTGTAGTTGATATTCTGTATTTATCTGCCTTACTAAATATCCAGATGCACTGTAGTTGATATTCCTGTATTTATCTGCCTTACTAAATATCCAGATGCACTGTAGTTGATATTCCTGTATTTATCTGCCTTACTAAATATCCAGATGCACTGTAGTTGATATTCCTGTATTTATCTGCCTTACTAAATATCCAGATGCACTGTAGTTGATATTCCTGTATTTATCTGCCTTACTAAATATCCAGATGCACTGTAGTTGATATTCCTGTATTTATCTGCCTTACTAAATATCCAGATGCACTGTAGTTGATATTCCTGTATTTATCTGCCTTACTAAATATCCAGATGCACTGTGAGTTATTTATCTGCCTTTACTAAATATTCCTGTATTTATCTGCCTTACTAAATATCCAGATGCACTGTAGTTGATATTCCTGTATTTATCTGCCTTACTAAATATCCAGATGCACTGTAGTTGATATTCCTGTATTTATCTGCCTTACTAAATATCCAGATGCACTGTAGTTGATGTTCCTGTATTTATCTGCCTTACTAAATATCCAGATGCACTGTAGTTGATATTCCTGTATTTATCTGCCTTACTAAATATCCAGATGCACTGTAGTTGATATTCCTGTATTTATCTGCCTTACTAAATATCCAGATGCACTGTAGTTGATATTCCTGTATTTATCTGCCTTACTAAATATCCAGATGCACTGTAGTTGATATTCCTGTATTTATCTGCCTTTACTAAATATCCAGATTGATGTTCCTGTATTTATTGATAAATATCCAGATGCACTGTAGTTGATATTCCTGTATTTATCTGCGTTTTACTAAATATCCAGATGCACTGTAGTTGATATTCCTGTGTAGTTGATCCAGATGCACTGTAGTTGATGTTCCTGTATTTATCTGCCTTACTAAATATCCAGATGCACTGTAGTTGATGTTCCTGTATTTATCTGCCTTACTAAATATCCAGATGCACTGTAGTTGATATTCCTGTATTTATCTGCCTTACTAAATATCCAGATGCACTGTAGTTGATATTCCTGTATTTATCTGCCTTTACTAAATATCCAGATGCACTGTAGTTGATATTCCTGTATTTATCTGCCTTACTAAATATCCAGATGCACTGTAGTTGATATTCCTGTATTTATCTGCCTTACTAAATATCCAGATGCACTGTAGTTGATATTCCTGTATTTATCTGTTTTACTAAATATCCAGATGCACATTTGATTACTAAATATCCAGATGCACTGTAGTTGATATTCCTGTATTTATCTGCCTTACTAAATATCCAGATGCACTGTAGTTGATGTTCTGTATTTATCTGCCTTTATAAAATATCCAGATGCACTGTAGTTGATGTTCCTGTATTTATCTGCCTTACTAAATATCCAGATGCACTGTAGTTGATATTCCTGTATTTATCTGCCTTACTAAATATCCAGATGCACTGTAGTTGATGTTCCTGTATTTATCTGCCTTACTAAATATCCAGATGCACTGTAGTTGATATTCCTGTATTTATCTGCCTACTAAATATCCAGATGCACTGTAGTTGATGTTCTGTATTATTCGTTTTACTAAATATCCAGATGCACTGTAGTTGATATTCCTGTATTTATCTGCCTTACTAAATATCCAGATGCACTGTAGTTGATATTCCTGTATTTATTTATCTGCTTACTAAATATCCAGATGCACTGTAGTTGATATTCCTGTATTTATCTGCCTTACTAAATATCCAGATGCACTGTAGTTGATATTCCTGTATTTATCTGCCTTACTAAATATCCAGATGCACTGTAGTTGATATTCCTGTATTTATCTGCCTTTACTAAATATCCAGATGCAGTTGATAGTTGATATTGCACTGTAGTTTATTCCTGTATTTATTCTGCCTTTAAATATCCAGATGCACTGTAGTTGATATTCCTGTATTTATCTGTTTTACTAAATATCCAGATGCACTGTAGTTGATATTCCTGTATTTATCTGCCTTACTAAATATCCAGATGCACTGTAGTTGATATTCCTGTATTTATTCTGCCTTACTAAATATCCAGTAGTTGCTGTATTTATCTGCTTTACTAAATATAGTTGATATTCCTGTATTTATCTGCCTTTACTAAATATCCAGATGCACTGTAGTTGATATTCCTGTATTTATCTGCCTTTTACAGATAAATATCCAGATGCACTGTAGTTGATATTCCTGTATTTATCTGCTTTACTAAATATCCAGATGCACTGTAGTTGATGTTCCTGTATTTATCTGCCTTTACTAAATAATATCCAGATGCACTGTAGTTGATATTCCTGTATTTATCTGCTTACTAAATATCCAGATGCACTGTAGTTGATATTCCTGTATTTATCTGCCTTACTAAATATCCATATTGTAGTTGATATTCCTGTATTTATCTGCCTTACTAAATATCCAGATGCATGTTGATATTCCTGTATTTATTCGTATTTAATGCTAAATATCCAGATCTGTAGTTGATATTCCTGTATTTATCTGCCTTTACTAAATATCCAGATGCTGTAGTTGATATTCTGTATTTATTCGCCTTACTAAATATCCAGATGCATGTAGTTGATATTCTGTATTTATGACTAAATATCCAGATGCACTGTAGTTGATATTCCTGTATTTATCTGTTTTACTAAATATCCAGATGCACTGTAGTTGATATTCCTGTATTTATGCCTTACTAAATATCCAGATGCACTGTAGTTGATATTCTGTATTTATCTGCCTTTACTAAATATCCAGATGCACTGTAGTTGATATTCCTGTATTTATCTGCCTTTTACTAAATATCCAGATGCACTGTAGTTGATATTCTATTTATTTGCCTTACTAAATATCCAGATGCACTGTAGTTGATGTTCCTGTATTTATCTGCCTTACTAAATATCCCATTCTGTATTTAGTTAAATATTCCTGTATTTATCTGCTTTTACTAAATATCCAGATGCACTGTAGTTGATGTCCTGTATTTATTCGCCTTACTAAATATCCAGATGCACAGTAGTTGATATTTGTATTTATTGTCTTTACTAAATATCCAGATGCACTGTAGTTGATATTCCTGTATTTATCTGCCTTTACTAAATATCCAGATGCAATGTGGTTGATATTCTGATATTTATCTGCCTTACTAAATATCCAGATGCACTGTAGTTGATATTCCTGTATTTATTTAAATATCCAGATGCACTGTAGTTGATATTCCTGGTATTTATCTGCCTTACAAAATATCCAGATGCACTGTAGTTGATATTTGATTTATTCCTTAATTAAATATCCAGATGCACTGGGTAAGTTGATATTCCTGTATTTATCTGGGTTTTGAAATAAATATCCAGATGCAGTTTTGGAAGTTGATATTCCTGTATTTATTCGTCTTTAATAAATATCCATTTATCCTGCTGCCTTTACTAAAAATATCCAGATGCACTGTAGTTGATATTCCTGTATTTATCTGCCTTACTAAATTATAATTGTAGTTGAATCCTGTATTTATCTTCGTCTTACTAAATATCCAGATGCACTGTAGTTGATATTCTGTATTTATCTGCCTTTACTAAATATCCAGATGCACTGTATCGATATTCCATTTATGCCTTTACTAAACATCCAGATGCACTGTAGTTGATATTCCTGTATTTATCTGTCTTACTAAATATCCAGATGCACTGTAGTTGATATTCCTGTATTTATCTTGCCTTACTAAATATCCATAGATGCACTGTAGTTGATATTCTGTATTTACTTAAAATATCCAGATGCACTGTAGTTGATATTTATCTGTCTTTATTTCCAGATGCACTGTGTTGATATTCTGTATTTATCTCTTACTAAATATCCAGATGCA
Source organism: Acanthosepion pharaonis (assembly GCA_903632075.3). Classification (NCBI taxonomy): domain Eukaryota; kingdom Metazoa; phylum Mollusca; class Cephalopoda; order Sepiida; family Sepiidae; genus Acanthosepion; species Acanthosepion pharaonis. Next base: position 894,405 of record CAHIKZ030000580.1, read on the forward strand.
CTGTAGTTGATGTTCCTGTATTTATCTGCTCACAAATAATATCCAGATGTTGATGTTCCCAGTATTTATCTGTCTTTACTAAATATCCAGATGCACTGTAGTTGATATTCCTGTATTTATCTGCCTTTACTTATTCACTGTAGTTGATGTTCCCATTTATTTTACTAAATATCCAGATGCAATTGTAGTTGAGTATTCCTGTATTTATCTGGCCTTTATAAATATTCCTGTATTTATTCGCATTTATCTTTTATCAAATCCAGATCCAGATGTTCGTATTTATCTGCCTTACTAAATATCCAGATGATAGTTGACGTTCCTGCATTTATCTGCTTTACAAATATCCAGATGCACCGTAGTTGATATTCCTGTATTTATCTGCCTTACTAAATATCCAGATGCACGTTGATATTCTCATTTATCTGCTCTACTAAACATCCAGATGATGATATTCCTGCATTTATTCGTTTTACTAAATATCCAGATGCACTGTAGTTGATATATCCCTTACTAAATATCCAGATGGTATTTATCTGCATTTATCTTTACTAAATATCCAGATGCACTGCAGTTGATATTCCTGTATTTATCTGATATATCCTGCACTGTATTGATGTTCTATTTATCTGCCTTACTAAATATCCATGCAGAGTTGATGTTCCGTAGTTGTCTTTACTAAATATTCCTGTATTTATTCTGCATTTATCTGCCTCATTAAATATCCAGATGCACTGATAGTTGATAAATATTCCTGTATTTATTCATTTATTCGGTTTTACTAAATATCCAGACGCACCAGTTGATATTCTGTATTTATCTGGCCTTTTACTAAATATAAATATCCAGATGCACTGTAGTTGATATTCCTGTATTTATCATTTTACTAAATATCCAGATGCACTGTAGTTGATATTCCTGTATTTATCTAAATATCCAGATCGTCTTTTACTAAATATCCAGATGGCCTGTAAAGTTGATATTCCTGTATTTATCTGCCTTACTAAATATCCATAGATGCACTGTAGTTGATATTCCTGTATTATCTGCCTTACTAAATATCCAGATGCACAGTAGTTGATATTCCTGTATTTATCTGCCTTACTAAATATCCAGATGCACTGTAGTTGATATTCCTGCATTTATCTGCCTTACTAAATATCCATAGATGCACAGTAGTTGATATTCTGTATTTATCTTACTAAATATCCAGATGCACAGTAGTTGATGTTCTATTTTTACTAAATATCCAGATGGATTCCTGCTTTTACTAAAATATCCTGTGCTGATGTTCTGATTTATCTCTATTTATGCACAGTAGTTGATATTCCTGTATTTATTCGTCTTTTAAAAATATGCCTGTAGTTGATATTCCTGTATTTATCTGCCTTACTAAACATCCAGATGCACAGTAGTTGATGTTCCTGTATTTATCTGCCTTACTAAATATCCAGATCGTCTTATTAAATATCCAGATGTTCCTGTTTATAGTTGATGTAGTTGATATTTATCTGCCTTACTAAATATCCAGATGCACAGTAGTTGATGTTCTGTATTTATCTGCTTTACTAAATATCCACAGTAGTTGATGTTCTGTATTTATCTGCCTTACTAAATATCCAGATGCACAGTAGTTGATGTCCTGTATTTATTGCCGGGTTTTACTAAATATCCATATAGATGCACAGTAGTTGATGTTCCTGTATTTATAGTTGATGTTCCTGTATTTATCTGCCTTACTAAATATCCAGATGCAATTGATGTTCCTGTGTTATCTGATAAAATATCCAGATGTAGTTTATTCCTGTATTTATCTTTTACTAAATATCCAGATGCACAGTAGTTGATGTTCCTGCTTTACTAAATATCCAGATGCACTGTAGTTGATGTTCCTGTATTTATCTGCCTTACTAAATATCCAGATGCACAGTAGTTGATGTTCCTGTATTTATCTGCCTTACCTAAATATCCAGATGCACTTGTAGTTGATAGTATTTATCTGCCTTACTAAATATCCAGATGCTGTAGTTGATGTTCCTGTATTTATCTGCCTTACTAAATATCCAGATGCACAGTAGTTGATATTCCTGTATTTATCTGCCTTACTAAATATCCAGATGCACTGTAGTTGATGTTCCTGTATTTATCTGCCTTTAAATATCCAGATGCACAGTAGTTGATATTCCTGTATTTATCTGCCTTACTAAATATCCAGATGCACAGTAGTTGATGTTCCTAATTTATCTGCCTTTACTAAATATCCAGATCCAGATGTTCCTGTATTTATCTGCCTTACTAAATATCAGATGCACAGTAGTTGATGTTCCTGTATTTATCTGCCTTACTAAATATCCAGATGCAATTGTAGTTGATATTCCTGTATTTATCTGCCTTACTAAATATCCAGATGCACAGTAGTTGATGTTGATGCCTTTTACTAAATATCCTGTATTTATCTGCCTTACTAAATATCCAGATGCACAGTAGTTGATGTTCCTGTATTTATCTGCCTTACTAAATATCCAGATGCACTGTAGTTGATGTTCCTGTATTTATCTGCCTTACTAAATATCCAGATGCACAGTAGTTGATATTCCTGTATTTATCTGCCTTACTAAATATCCAGATGCACAGTAGTTGATGTTCCTGTATTTATCTGCCTTACTAAATATCCAGATGCACAGTAGTTGATGTTCCTGTATTTATCTGCCTTACTAAATATCCAGATGCACAGTAGTTGATGTTCCCTGTATTTATCTGCCTTTACTTAGTTAAATATCCAGATTAGTAGTTGATTCCTGTATTTATATCTTACTAAATATCAGATGCTGTAGTTGATGTTCCTGTATTTATCTGCCTTACTAAATATCCAGATGCACAGTAGTTGATGTTCCTGTATTTATCTGCCTTTACTAAATATCCAGATGTGTAGTTGATGTTCCTGTATTTATCTGCCTTTACTAAATATCCAGATGCACTGTAGTTGATATTCCTGTATTTATCTGCCTTACTAAATATCCAGATGCACAGTAGTTGATATTCCTGTATTTATCTGCCTTACTAAATATCCAGATGCACAGTAGTTGATGTTCCTGTATTTATCTGCCTTACTAAATATCCAGATGCACAGTAGTTGATATTCCTATTTATTTATCAGATGCACTTATGTTCCTGTATTTATCTAAATATCCAGATGCACAGTAGTTGATGTTCCTGTATTTAGCCTTACTAAATATCCAGATGCACAGAAGTTGATGTTCCTGTATTTATCTGCCTTACTAAATATCCAGATGCACAGTAGTTGATGTTCCTGTATTTATCTGCCTTACTAAATATCCAGATGCACAGTAGTTGATGTTCCTGTATTTATCTGCCTTACTAAATATCCAGATGCACTGTAGTTGATATTCTGTATTTATCTGCCTTACTAAATATCCAGATGCACAGTAGTTGATATTCCTGTATTTATCTGCCTTACTAAATATCCAGATGCAGTAGTTGATATTCCTGTATTTATCTTACTATTTATCAGTAGTTGATGTTCTGTACTAAACTAAATCCATCCAGATGCACTGTAGTTGATGTTCCTATTTATCTGCCTTACTAAATATCCAGATGCACTGTAGTTGATATTCCTGTATTTATCTGCCTTTTATCTGTAGTTGATATTCCTGTATTTATCTGCCTTACTAAATATCCAGATGCACTGTAGTTGATATTCCTGTATTTATCTGCCTTTACTAAATATCCAGATGCACAGTAGTTTATCTGATATTGCACTGTAGTTGATGTTCCTGTATTTATCTGCCTTACTAAATATCCAGATGCACAGTAGTTGATATTCCTGTATTTATCTGCCTTACTAAATATCCAGATGCACAGTAGTTGATGTTCTGTATTTATTGCGTTTTACTAAATATCCAGATGCACAGTAGTTGATAGTTCTATGTATTTATCTGCCTTACTAAATATCCAGATGCACTGGTTGATATTCCTGTATTTATCTGCCTTACTAAATATCCAGATGCACTGTAGTTGATATTCCTGTATTTATCTGCCTTACTAAATATCCAGATGCACTGTAGTTGATATTCCTGTATTTATTCTGCCTTACTAAATATCCAGATGCACTGTAGTTGATATTCCTGTATTTATCTGCCTTTACTAAATATCCAGATGCACTGTAGTTGATATTCCTGTATTTATCTGCCTTACTAAATATCCAGATGCAGAAGTTGATATTCCTGTATTTATCTGCCTTACTAAATATCCAGATGCACTGAGTTGATATTCCTGTATTTATCTGCCTTACTAAATATCCAGATGCACTGTAGTTGATATTCTGTATTTATCTGCCTTACTAAATATCCAGATGCACTGGTAGTTGATATTCTGTATTTATCTGCCTTTACTAAATATCCAGATGCACTGTAGTTGTATTCCTGTATTTATCTGTACTAAATATTCCGTATTTATTCCTGCCTTACTAAATATCCAGATGCACTGTAGTTGATGTTCCTGTATTTATCTGCCTTACTAAATATCCAGATGCACTGTAGTTGATATTCCTGTATTTATCTGCCTTTACTAAATATCCAGATGCACTGTAGTTGATATTCCTGTATTTATCTGCCTTACTAAATATCCAGATGCACTGTAGTTGATATTCCTGTATTTATCTGCCTTACTAAATATCCAGATGCACTGTAGTTGTATTTATTGCCTTACTAAATATCCAGATGCATGTAGTTGATATTCCTGTATTTATCTGCCTTACTAAATATCCAGATGCACTGTAGTTGATGTTCCTGTATTTATCTGCCTTACTAAATATCCAGATGCACTGTAGTTGATATTCCTGTATTTATCTGCCTTACTAAATATCCAGATGCACTGTAGTTGATATTCCTGTATTTATCTGCCTTACTAAATATCCAGATGCACTGTAGTTGATGTTCCTGTATTTATCTGCCTTACTAAATATCAGATGCACTGTGGTTGATATTCCTGTATTTATCTGCCCTTACTAAATATCCAGATGCACTGTAGTTGATATTCCTGTATTTATCTGCCTTACTAAATATCCAGATGCACTGTAGTTGATATTCTGTTGATGTCTGTATTTATCTGCCTTTACTAAATATCCAGATGCACTGTAGTTGATTTATTCCTGTATAAATATCCAGATCTGTAGTTTGATATTCCTGTATTTATCTAAATATCCAGATGCACTGTAGTTGATATTCCTGTATTTATCTGCCTTACTAAATATCCAGATGCACTGTAGTTGATGTTCCTGTATTTATCTGCCTTACTAAATATCCAGATGCACTGTAGTTGATATTCCTGTATTTATCTGCCTTACTAAATATCCAGATGCACTGTAGTTGATGTTCCTGTATTTATCTGCCTTACTAAATATCCAGATGCACTGTAGTTGATGTTCCTGTATTTATCTGCCTTACTAAATATCCAGATGCACTGTAGTTGATATTCCTGTATTTATCTTAACTTTTACTAAATATCCAGATGCACTGTAGTTGATATTCCTGTATTTATCTGCCTTATTTATCTGTTCCTGTATTTACTAAATATCCAGATGCACTGTAGTTGATGTTCCTGTATTTATCTGCCTTACTAAATATCCAGATGCACTGTAGTTGATATTCCTGTATTTATCTGCCTTTACTAAATATCAGATGCACTGTAGTTGATATTCCTGTATTTATCTGCCTTACTAAATATCCAGATGCACTGTAGTTGATATTCCTGTATTTATCTGCCTTACTAAATATCCAGATGCACTGTAGTTGATATTCCTGTATTTATTGCCTTACTAAATATCCAGATGCACTGTAGTTGATGTTCCTGTATTTATCTGCCTTTACTAAATATCCAGATGCACTGTAGTTGATGTTCCTGTATTTATTCTAAATATCCAGTATAGTTGATATTCCTGTATTTACTAAATATCCAGATGCACTGTAGTTGATATTCCTGTATTTATTCGTTTTACTAAAATATCCAGATGCACTGTAGTTGATGTTCTGTATTTATTGCCTTTACTAAATATCCAGATGCTGTAGTTGATATTCCTGTATTTATTCGCCTTACTAAATATCCAGATGCACTGTAGTTGATATTCCTGTATTTATTGCCTTACTAAATATCCAGATGCACTGTAGTTGATGTTCCTGTATTTATCTGCCTTACTAAATATCCAGATGCACTGTAGTTGATATTCCTGTATTTATTCAAATTTTACTAAATATCCAGATATTTATCTGTATTTATTGCCTTTACTAAATATCCAGATGCACTGTAGTTGATGTTCTGTATTTATTGCGTTTTACTAAATATCCAGATGCACTGTATGTAGTTGATATTCCTGTATTTATCTGCCTTACTAAATATCCAGATGCACTGTAGTTGATATTCCTGTATTTATCTGCCTTACTAAATATCCAGATGCACTGTAGTTGATATTCCTGTATTTATCTGCCTTACTAAATATCCAGATGCACTGTAGTTGATATTCCTGTATTTTATCTCTTACTAAATATCAGATGCACTGTAGTTGATATTCCTGTATTTATCTGCCTTTACTAAATATCCAGATGCACTGTAGTTGATATTCTGTATTTATCTGCCTTACTAAATATCCAGATGCACTGTAGTTGATATTCCTGTATTTATCTGCCTTACTAAATATCCAGATGCACTGTAGTTGATATTCCTGTATTTATCTGCCTTACTAAATATCCAGATGCACTGTAGTTGATATTCTGTATTTATCTGCCTTTACTAAATATCCAGATGCACTGTAGTTGATATTCCTGTATTTATCTGCCTTACTAAATATCCAGATGCACTGTGTTGATATTCCTGTATTTATCTGTTTTACTAAATATCCAGATGCACTGTAGTTGATATTCCTGTATTTATCTGCCTTACTAAATATCCAGATGCACTGTAGTTGATGTTCCTGTATTTATCTGCTTTTACTAAATATCCAGATGCACTGTAGTTGATATTCCTGTATTTATCTGCTTTTACTAAATATCCAGATGCACTGTAGTTGATGTTCCTGTATTTATCTGCCTTACTAAATATCCAGATGCACTGTAGTTGATGTTCCTGTATTTATCTGCCTTTACTAAATATCCAGATGCACAGTTGATGTTCCTGTTCTGCCTTACTAAATATCCAGATGTTTGTAGTTGATATTGTATTTATCTGCCTTACTAAATATCCAGATGCACTGTAGTTGATGTTCCTGTATTTATCTGCCTTACTAAATATCCAGATGCACTGTAGTTGATATTCCTATTTATCTGCCTTACTAAATATCCAGATGCACTGTAGTTGATATTTGTATTTATTCTGTTTTACTAAATATCCAGATGCACTGTAGTTGATATTCCTGTATTTATCTGCCTTACTAAATATCCAGATGCACTGTGTGATGTTTGTATTTATCTTCCTCCAGATATTTTATCTGCCTTACTAAATATCCAGATGCACTGTAGTTGATATTCCTGTATTTATCTGCCTTACTAAATATCCAGATGCACTGTAGTTGATGTTCCTGTATTTATCTGCCTTACTAAAATCCAGATCCAGATGTATTATTGCCTTACTAAATATCCAGATGTGTAGTTGATGTTCCTGATTTATCTGCCTTACTAAATATCCAGATGCATGTAGTTGATATTCTGTATTTATCTGCCTTACTAAATATCCAGATGCACTGTAGTTGATATTCCTGTATTTATCTGCCTTACTAAATATCCAGATGCACTGTAGTTGATGTTCTGTATTTATCTGCCTTTACTAAATATATCTGTAGTTGATATTCCCTTACTAAATATCCAGATGCACTGTAGTTGATATTCCTGTATTTATCTGCTTACCTAAATATCCAGATGCTGTGTTGATATTCCTGTATTTATTACTAAATATCCAGATGCACTGTAGTTGATGTTCCTGTATTTATCTGCCTTACTAAATATCCAGATGCACTGTAGTTGATATTCCTGTATTTATCTGCCTTACTAAATATCCAGATGCACTGTAGTTGATATTCCTGTATTTATCTGCCTTACTAAATATCCAGATGCACTGTAGTTGATGTTCCTGTATTTATCTGCCTTACTAAATATCCAGATGCACTGTAGTTGATATTCCTGTATTTATCTGCCTTACTAAATATCCAGATGCACTGTAGTTGATGTTCCTGTATTTATCTGCCTTACTAAATATCCAGATGCACTGTAGTGATATTCCTGTATTTATCTGCCTTACTAAATATTCCTAGTTGATGTATTTATCTGCCTTACTAAATATCCAGATGCACTGTAGTTGATATTCCTGTATTTATCTGTACTAAATTCCAGATGCACTGTAGTTGATGTTCCTGTATTTATCTGCCTTACTAAATATCCAGATGCACTGTAGTTGATATTCCTGTATTTATCTGCCTTTACTAAATATCCAGATGCACTGTAGTTGATGTTCCTGTATTTATCTGCCTTACTAAATATCCAGATGCACTGTAGTTGATGTTCCTGTATTTATCTGCCTTACTAAATATCCAGATGCACTGTAGTTGATATTCCTGTATTTATCTGCCTTACTAAATATCCAGATGCACTGTAGTTGATATTCCTGTATTTATCTGCCTTACTAAATATCCAGATGCAGTTGATATTCCTGTATTTATCTGCTTTACTAAATATCCAGATGCACTGTAGTTGATATTCCTGTATTTATCTGCCTTTACTAAATATCCAGATGCACTGTAGTTGATATTCTGTATTTATCTGCCTTACTAAATATCCAGATGCACTGTAGTTGATATTCCTGTATTTATCTGCCTTACTAAATATCCAGATGCACTGTAGTTGATGTTCCTGTATTTATCTGCCTTACTAAATATCCAGATGCACTGTAGTTGATGTTCCTGTATTTATCTGCCTTACTAAATATCCAGATGCACAGTAGTTGATATTCCTGTATTTACTGTAAATATCCAGATGCCGTATTTATCTGCCTTTAGTTGATATTCCTGTATTTATCTGCCTTACTAAATATCCAGATGCACTGTAGTTGATCTTACTAAATATCCAGATGCACTGTAGTTGATATTCCTGTATTTATCTGCCTTACTAAATATCCAGATGCACTGTAGTTGATATTCCTGTATTTATCTGCCTTACAAAATATCCAGATGCACTGTAGTTGATATTCTGTATTTATCTGCCTTACTAAATATCCAGATGCACTGTAGTTGATATTCCTGTATTTATCTGCCTTTTACTAAATATCCAGATGCACTGTAGTTGATATTCCTGTATTTATCTGCCTTACTAAATATCCAGATGCACTGTAGTTGATATTCCTGTATTTATCTGTTTTACTAAATATCCAGATGCACTGTAGTTGATATTCTGTATTTATCTGCCTTACTAAATATCCAGATGCACTGTAGTTGATATTCCTGTATTTATCTGCCTTTACTAAATATCCAGATGCACTGTAGTTGATATTCCTATTTATTGATAAATATCCAGATGCACTGTAGTTGATATTCCTGTATTTATCTGCCTTACTAAATATCCAGATGCACTGTAGTTGCCTTACTAAATATCCAGATGCACTGTAGTTGATAATTTATCCAGATGCACTGTAGTTGATATTCCTGTATTTATCTGCCTTACTAAATATCCAGATGCACTGTAGTTGATATTCCTGTATTTATCTGCCTTACTAAATATCCAGATGCACTGTAGATATTCCTGTATTTATCTGCCTTACTAAATATCCAGATCTGTAGTTGATATTCTGTATTTATCTGCCTTACTAAATATCCAGATGCACTGTAGTTGATATTCCTGTATTTATCTGCCTTACTAAATATCCAGATGCACTGTAGTTGATGTTCCTGTATTTATCTGCCTTACTAAATATCCAGATGCACTGTAGTTGATATTCCTGTATTTATCTGCCTTACTAAATATCCAGATGCACTGTAGTTGATGTTCCTGTATTTATCTGCCTTACTAAATATCCAGATGCACTGTAGTTGATGTTCCTGTATTTATCTGCCTTACTAAATATCCAGATGCACTGTAGTTGATATTCCTGTATTTATCTGCCTTACTAAATATCCAGATGCACTGTAGTTGATGTTCCTGTATTTATCTGCCTTACTAAAATTGTGTGTACACCATCGCAAGTTGTGAAAATATCTAAAACAAAAATGGAACAAGTCATCCACGCCTTTTTCAGAAATAATGTGATATTAAATCCTCCTGGTAGACAAAGTGTGGATATTAATATTGAAGAGATGCCAGGAAAAACAAGTAAAAAGAAAAACCTGCAATAATTACACATTTTGCAACATTTCGCAATATCACAATTAATATATCAGCGGAGCATACTTTATAGCAAATATTTCCCTTCACGATGGACGGAGTATGAATCAGTCAATTAGTTATGAAATAAAAAATATAACAAAGAAGATAGTTAAAATAACAGAATATTATCAAAATAATCATGTTCACGCATTTTTTAAAGGTAATATATTTTCATAAATGAAATTTTGAAATAATATTCTTGATTTATTAATTTAAATTGATCATGGGTTATGTTGTAGATATAAATACAGGGTGTCCCAAAATAATGTATACACTCTTTGAATCGTTATAACTTATTCAATTTATGTATTTTGACTTGTAAATAAGATTAATACAAGAGAAAGAATGCATATTTAAAGAATTCGAGAGTAAAATATACAAAAAAAAAAAACATAGAAAATTAACTTTAATAAGATAAAATCTACTTGGGGCAATGGCAGAATGTTCATCTAATGATGAGTTCACATCAAGTGCTCAAACTGGTTGCTATTCTGTTCAATACACTTTTTATATCTTGAAGAAATAGACCTACAAACTTCCAGTATCATTTCCTCTGGTATTTGAGCACGTTCTCCTTCAGTTGCTACTCTCATTTCAGCAATTGTTTCAGGTTTGCTGCTGTAACCTTTGTCTTTTTGAAACCCCCACAAAAAGATATCCAAGGGTGCCAAATCTGGTGATCTAGGTGAGTATTCAACTGTCTCTCTTCTTCCAATCCATTTGTTTTGCATATTTTCATCCATATAAGTTCTCACATCATGGTAATTATTAATATTTAAAGAGTGTATACATTATTTTGAGACACCCTGTATTATCTGCAATGCTTATATTTCTGTATTCTATCATTTAATGTAAAAAACGAAAGAAATCCTAAAAAGAAAGGAAAAAAATAGACGCTAGAACTCAATGTCATAACAGGAATGGTGAGTGCATGTTTACATACACTTAAATTTTTATTCAATAGAAAGATGATCTCTATTCTTATATCTTCAGACATAAATATTAACATGGCTTTTTTTTTTTTAATAAACAAAGTGTTTCTGATAAGAAAACATACGTAGGTTCGCCTATTGCCCGATTGACACTCCTTTCTTGTCTTTAAAACAGAACTAAAGGTGTATCCCTTGTTTCCTTTTTAGGATTTGGTTTACGGTTCCTTCTAAAGTTTTCTCATTCTCTTTCAATCCCAGTAGCCCCTTACGTCTTAGTGGCATTGTCGCCTTGCTTGGGGTGAAATGATTAAAAAAAATTCTCAAATAATAAAAGACGAAATTGAATGCAAAACAAATCTTGAATTTTTTTTATTCTTCTTGATGAGTGGTGATCTGACAGAATATAGATGGGAACATATTCCCCCAACCCCAGTTGAAGATTGAAAAGTTAAACAACGAATTAAGTGTAAAAGATAATAAAAAATTTTGTCAAATGGACATTTCTTCGGAATATAAGTAAATTGTATTAATGATATTCAACTCAACAAAAAACCTGTTATCTCTATGTTCGCTGCATGTATTGATTTTTTTTTGCAGTAAATTCCAAATCTTGCAAAATTTTTCCGATATCATCGTTTCAGCGAACACACTGTTAGAAGGTTAAAAGCCAATACTTGGTCAAATAGAGTATTCGAATTTTTTCCCTGAATGTTGGCTAATATAGCCAGAAATTTTCAGTTGACACATTTTTATTTTAGAGTAACGCAATTTTATCTTTAATCTATTATGAAGCATTATTATAAGCGTTATTATTATAAATCATTAGTAGAGTTATGATGCCTTTTTGTTATTACTTTGTTAGAATTATCAATTTGAATAGAATTCCTCTTTCTGAATTATAAATCCATGTTAATGCTGCGGGACATTTTTTAAAATTTTAAATTCCAGGCAAAAATTTATTTGATTTTACCAATACTAAAATATAATTCCAAAAGAAGAAGCATGTGTAAAACTTTGCATTTTTTTCTTGGAAAAAGAGGAAAAACAATGTAAGAAATTACGGTGATTTTCTTTTATTCGAATTTATAAAGTTGGGCATCACCAACTAGGCACTCAAAGAATCTACGTAACTTCGAAGTTAATAATATACTTGTATAATTGCTCTGAAAAACGTGCTAGTGTTCGAGAATTGTCATTTTCTAGAAAGATCATTGCAGAGATATATTTTGATGCTAATGAAATTCCATACAATCTGTACACCTTTTCTCTCCAAACACGCTGCGTCAGGTATTCCTACCTTTTGTATACAATCGGACAGACTTCAAATTCATCTGCCAGAGGTTGCAAGTAGTGTCAGCGATCACGTGGTGCGACCAAACGCGAACTGAAAGCGAGGATGGCCCTCGCCCGTTGTCAAAGTGGCTGTAGCCAAAGGCAAAATGGAGATTTGTGAAGAGGTATGGAATAGAAATATGGTGTAAGGTGAGGGAAAGATATGACAAACGTCGATCGTCCGCTATTGTTCAGCTGTCTTAGAGAGAGATAGAAAGAGAGAGATAGAGAGAGAGAGAGAGAGAGAGAGAGAGAAAGAGAGAGAGATTAAGGAGAGAAATAGCTTGTTTACTCTCTGCAACTTATGCTTTAAAGAAATTGAAGAAAATCTATTTCCTAAAGAGAAACGGACGAAAATGATAGTTTAAAGATGCTACAAAAAATGGCAATAATAACAATTTAAGACTTTATGATTAAATACTACAAAAATAGAAAACTATAGTTACGGTACCATATATTTATATAATGTATACTTTGTAGAACGACGAAAAAACATTGATATGTGAATGATTACAGTAAATATTAGCTTAACGCATTTTATACTAAATTGGTTAGGATTTATGAAGCCGTTTCAAAGAAGGATACTTTGCATAAGATAAATGAAAAGTTCGCTCTTTCTAAAATTGGTGATGACGTTTAGCAGGTTTAGTAAAAGTTAAACAATGGTTTCTTAGCAGTTGCAATTTGGGTTTCCAGACATGGGATACTTAATAAACAATATTGATTTTCTTTTTTGTACTTAACTTAATTTTGACAGCAATGACAGCGTAAGAAATGAAAGTATGTTTACGTCTATTCTATTCGCTTAATCTTTGTTTTGCAACATGATTATTCATTTCAAACAAAAATGTATAAAATTGTTCTAATGTACGAATTCATACACTTTTTTCTGTAAAAAACAATCTTCCGCCTTTCTTTGTGTATTCCATACATCCAAATTTCCTTTTTGAAATTAAATATGAATATTAGTTATATTTTGGGTGTGGTTAATATAATATTTTAAGATTTTGCTTAGGCGCTTCATAATTGTTTTTACTGAATTTGATCTTTATTTTCACAGTTAATGAATCCAAGTAACAGTGTCATAGTGGTTGTCTCCAAAGAGAGTATTGCCATTATTACATAACATTTTACGTTCATGGTAAGAGTATATTTTAATGTGAGAAAAAGGAATATTTTTATTTTGTGATTTCAGAATAAATGTATTTCAACATTCTGTTGGATTAATCCTATTATGATTAATTTAATGGTCAAAACCTTTTAAAAAATATAGTACAATATCCAGAAGTTTGAATATGAAATACGATGAGCACTTGATGATTGTAAGAGATACTCCGGCGCTGTGCATCATGGCCACTGTGTAATAAGAAGCTAAGAGAGAGCAAATTGAGAGTAACAATAGTAGCGCCTAAAGAGAGAGTATTAATCGGGAGTTTGTTAATGAATTTGTTATGGAAATCACGATTTTCACTTAATAGACAGCGAAAAAGCAATAACATAGAAGAACGACCATTATTATCACTTTAAAATATGGATCATATATTGGAATAGCTAAAAGGTTAATTCGTTTTTGTTGTTAGAACGCATTAGTAGCATTATGTTTTAACTTTGTTCAACACCGCTTTTGATTGCATTGTAACAGCTGTCATATCAGCGTGTATTTAAATATTATATCAAAATTGTCATATTTATATTTATTTATTCTAATAGTGAAAATAGAAAAAATAATATTTCCGACATTATATACTTTTTCATTAAAAAGAAAAAATATGACTAAAAACAAAGCAAGACTGCATTTGGATGAGAAATTAGTGTTACGGATCAAACGAGTCAAAACTGATTATTTTTCTGGAAAATTCTCATTGAATTTTGATTTATGATTGCGTAGACTGGTTGTGATTGATAGCGGTCAAATCAAATCGCTATTGGAGAATAATGAACGTTATTCTTATGGGAAATCGCGCGAATACTCAAAATATTCAATTCAAGAAATAAAAATCATTAGCGCTATCTTGGCTACGTAAGTCATTTTCATGTGCGGTTTCCATTTCACGTGCAATGTACTTTTCTTTTTTTAAAATCAACTGACGAGGAAAAGTGGATCCTTTAAAAAAACGCGTTGAACACCGTTGAATCGTCAGAAGGAAACGCCTAAAAGTACAGATATAACCAATAAAAATGGCAGCGAATGAAAAAGAAACAAAGATGTGAAATCTTGGATGTAACACTAAAGCAAACGATGTGCAGAAAAAAAAACTTTAAACTATCTGTAGGTTCGAAGGTTAGTCTCGATTGGATGTGGGTCTGTTCGTCTTCTCTAATCTGTCCAAATAAACAGGATTCCACTAATCTTTGTTCTCCCTTTGGTCAAGACAGAAATATGAAGACATCTCTTTCAGTATCGTCTACACGATGTTTTACCAAGGAACAAAATTGATAACATAATTAAAGAACGTATGACTGAGATGGAATGATTACAAAAATCTGATACCAATGTTTAAATATTATTTACTAATGTTCCAATCTGTTTGTTATTTCCAAAACATTTCAGCCGTTGTGTCCTCTGGCCTTCTTCACATGTCTTTGGCTTCGAGTAATATGTACCTTTTATTTAATTTACAGGTGAAAATTGTTCTCGTTCCATTAGCTACAGTCAACGACGAAATTATTCGTACACCCATCAATTTTGAATATTTTTATTCATTTCTCAGAATCTAATTTTATATGTTAAGAAGCACAAAAAATGACAATAAAACTCAATTATTAGAACAATAGGTTAAATACAACAAATTTGACTGGTGAATTATGCAAAATAGGAAAAGAAAAAATATTCGTAAATTAGAAAATATCGTTTTAAATTGATTGATTCATTTAAGTATAAGCAACTTACATAATTATTTTATCAGTGAAGCCTTCTAGACTATTTATTCAGTAGAATATTTGTGATAATTCCTGCAAAGAACATCACGTGATGCATAGAGTGTTATTCTTACGTTAACAACACGATGTGGAAGACAAAGGAGCTTAGCGTTGACTTGAGAGAGAGAGAGAGAGAGAGAGAGAGAGAGAGAGAGAGAGAGCTATTAACTTCCACAAGTCGGAAAATAATTACAGCACTATTTAAAACCTGTTAGCTATCCTCAGATCTACGGTACAATCTGTTATAAAAAAATTTAAACAGTTTGGCACGACAGAGAATTTGCCTGGGCGTGGAAGAAAACCCAAACTGTCAGCGAGAACTGCACAAAAACAGTGTCGCGAGGTTTTAATCTAAACCCAAGAGTTTTTTGAAAGACATCGTCAAAAGTTTTGGATAAGATGGATATCAGCGTAAATACTAGCACAATACAATGTTGTTTAAATAGAAGTAGGTTGTATGGAAACCGACCACAATAAACCCCTCTTCACAAACCATGCCACATTGTTGTTCGGTTTTATTTTGCTAAAACGTTCTTGGACAAAGAAAATTGATTTTTGGGAACAAGTACTATGGAGTGATGAAACAAAAATTGAGATTTTTGGACGTAATAATGAAGATTTGGTGCAAGAAAGGTGAAACATATGGTTGTAGAGATCACCTACATAAATGATCCTGGAAAACTGAAGGTAAAAGGCGGAAATCTCAGCACAGCTTGGATAGATTACCGTAAGGCATTTGTTAGTGTGCCACACTCTTAGATTCTTAGGTGTCTGGAAAGTCTCCTCGATGATAATAAATTTTCTTAAATACATCATGTAACTGAGGAAAATCACATTATGCTTAAATGACGCCAAAGGTACTGCTATTTCCAATTGTTTGAATATCCATCGAAGAATCATTCAAGGAGATTCCCTATCGCTCCTTCTGTTCTGTCTGCCCTTAATCCCCCCTTTCGCATGAACTAAGCAGTAATAACTATGAATTCAATGAATAATATCAAACTCTTTGCCAAAGACGACAATGAGTTGAAGGGCATCTTCAATACTATGAAATGCTTCAGTGATGACACCGGTATGGATTTCGGGTTAGATAAATGTACATATGTAACATTCAAGAAAGCGAGATTTTCAGAAAGACAATAAATCTAGATTGCGTTACAAAGATTAGGGAACTGAAACAAGAAGAAGCCTATAAATACTTAGGAGTTAGCGAAGAAGATGGAATACAGCATACCGAAATGAAGGAGTAAGAAAGAAAGGAATACTACCATGTGCGTCTGGTGTTAAATACCGAGTTGAATTCGTAAAACAGAATATCAGCTATAAACCCTTTGGCTGTCTATGTGGTACAATACAGTTTCAAAATCCTTACTTGGGCCATAACTGAAATTAACCGAATGGATGTCAAAACGAGAAAGCTTCTCATTTGCCACCGCATGAATCCTCCAAATGTTGATGTTGATCGTCTGCGTGTATCTGAAGGAAACCGAGGATTAATTCAACTAGAATTGTCTTAAAAAAAAACACAACAATCGGTCTTCAAAGATATCTAGAAACTACAGAATACTGGATGATGATCTGTGTCAAAGAAACTTTAATCAGTACTAAAGGAGGTCCACAAATTCAAAAAAGGAATTTCTAGTGGATGAAGAAGTGCAAATAAACCAAAATATCCCTATTGCAGAGACAAAAAAGGAAAGCATAAGCAAATGCAATGTACCAAATGCAGAAACGATTTCAAGATAAGCCTCTTCAAGGTCATTACTCTTAACGTACTAAAGAAGCTGATGTAGGCAAAACCCGTACCCATCAGTAGATACGTAGTGCAGAGTTAAAAGCTGAAACCGAAGGCTTTATTCTTGTTGCACATTAAATCATATATACAAGAAAATTGTGTTAACCTGAAATGCAGATACTGTGATAAATATCCAGAAACAATTGACCATATTGTATCAGGTTGCACAGTGTTAGCACCCAGTGAATATAATACTTGGTATGATAGAATGGACCAATATCTGCACTGCAAAATATACAACTTTTACAGGAAGGAAACTGTAAAAAACTGGTATGAACATCACTCAGACCCGGTTACAGAAATAGAACCTGTAACAATTTTATGGGACTTTACAATACACACAGACCGAACAAAAAAGCTAATCGCCCAGATATCGTGATCAAAGACCACAAGAACAGAATGTTTTTTCCTTTTGAAATGGCAGTGCTTGTAGATTGTAATATATCTTTGAAGATTTTCAAAAACTATCAAGATATAGGGATCTTGAAGTAGAATAGAAATATATGGCACATAAGGACATCAGTAATTCCAGCTGTATTTGGAGCCTTCGGATTGATTGGAAAAGTTTCCGATAGACTAATTAAAAGGATTCCTGGTAGTCCATGCCTTAAATAAATACGAAAAATTGAACTAACAAGTACTGCTCACACATTAAGAAGGATTTGTGTATGATCATAGTTTTATTTTAAAATGATCAGTGGAAAATGTCATGAAGTCCATATCTGACCTTAGATCTCTGGTTGTGACTCGAAAAGAAATGTGTATACAATAGAAATCAAAGGAAATAATAATAATGCATTTATCAGTGCAGGATCTGCGGAAAATATGATGAAACTGTCTGCCATATTATCTCAGAATGTCCGGAACTAGCAAAAAAACGAATATACCCACAGACATAACAAGGTAGCTACATATGTTCACTGGAAGATAAGCAAGAAGCACAAGATCGAAACCACTGAGATATAGTTACCCAAAATACCGATGTAACTATCCTGTGGGATATGCCAATTCAAACTGACAGGGAAATAATAGCCAACAGACCTGATATTATCATAAAAACAAGAAATTCAGGAAGTGTGTGCTCATTGACGTAGCAATACCCTCTGAGAGAAACGCCTCCATAAAAACTATCGAGAAATTGTCTAAATGCAAAACCTGGAGATCGAGATGTGGTGAATGAAGGCTGTACCAATAAAAACCGGGGCATTGGAATAGAAAAGGAATAGACAATTTTACTAACAGTGTCCCAGGTAACATCAACATACAAGTTACCCAGAAATTCTCCCTATTAGGAACACCCCATATACTAAGAAAAGTGCTATCAGTTAAAGGACAATTCTCCTATAGGGCCTAAGGAACATAGTTTGGACCCGGCTCTACATGATACAAAGCAGGAAACATAAAATGCACAAATGATAACAACAACAACAATAATAATAAGTTTGAATTACAATAAGAATGACGTTTATGTGCTTCTTCTTGTTCTTGTTCTTGTTCTTCTTGTTCTTCTTGTTCTTCTTCTTCTTGCCATGTTTCATTGAGGACATTTGTGTATGAATTTTGGGGTATTATAAACAACCATTCAGCAACCATTTTTTAACAGTGCTCACAATTTTTGCTGTTATCATTACATGTTTTTACCAGAGATCATATTGCAATTTTTTGTTGTTATTATCACTTTTCTCTGGTACTCCTTATTACTGGTTCCCATATTGTACTCATTTCTATGCTTGGTCGGCTTAGGAGAGTTTTGTGGCCTAGCATATGGGCTGATTCCGTAAGTTTATGAATTTTCCAATAGAAATTAAAGAAATAAAAAGAACTGCAACCAGAATAGGTGACTCAATCGAACATGAAAGGGAACCAGAAATGGACATAAAAAAGTACGAACATCACACAAACCACAGATCATAATGAAGAAACTGAGATACACACCAATTACTGTGAAGATAATGCTGAAAATTTAGAAGAGTTGTAAAGACAGAATCTTAGTCGCAAACAAGCTTGCAATAAAATGAGTACAAAACACATTGAACCGAATTATTTTACGGAAACCAAGAATAGTGTACACGAAGCCAAGGAAGAAATCATGAAGCATTTAAATCAGACACGAAATATTTAAATCAAGGAACGAGAACAACATCCAAAATTACAACTAAAAAAGCAGAACCTCAAAACTATTAAACAATGCAGCACTCAAATTAATTCTGGATGAATTAGACCCACATATAAATCTCAGCGAAGCAAATAAAAAATTAAACATCAAAGTAAAAAGGCAGTCACAGACATGAAGATCCAACTTGGAAAAGAAAAATAAGGAACGAAATAAGAAATGAATTATCAGTACTCGATGAACTGACAAGAGGAACAAATGTAAGGACTAGAAAAGGTAGAAGAATCAAAAGAAAATAAAAATTAGGAATGAAAATGAAGTTCTATTAGCTAAAGAAAAAAACATAAAGCAAACAAGATAACTGAAGGCTCAAAGAATGAGACGCTCTGAAAAAAGATCAACATTCAACATAACAATATCTTTTAAACCGATGCGAAGAAATTTTACAGAGAAAAAAAGCAAACAAAAAATTGAAGTGACAACTTTCTCAACAATGGAAATGAAAAATAAAACAGAACAAACATGGGCGGGAATTACAGAAGAGGATGTTGAATGTGCACTGAAAAAAGCCGCCAACTCGAAATCTCCAGAAATAGAAAATCATCCTAACTTTTGGTTCTATTATCTAAATACATCACAAAAAAACTAGCCATAGAACTTCAAGAAATGGTCGATGATCCCATTAGAATTCCGGCATAGAAAATGAATTACCTTCCTTCTACCCAAGAATGGCGACGCAAATGTTCGGAAAAACTACAGCCCAACTACATATCTTCCCACTACTTACAAACTGTTGACATCTATTTTGACAAAACAGGTATAATCCTTCTTAGGAAAAAAAATGACATACTACCTCTTGAACAAAAAGGGTGCAAACGTGGCTCGTACGGATGTAAAGACCAGTTACTTATTAATAAGATGATCTTGGAAAACTGCTTAAAGAAAAATCTCAGTACTGACTGGATAGATTATCATAAGGTATTCGATAGTGTACCCTGTGTTTAAAGTCTTTAAATATATACAATGTATCGCCCATCGTCATCAATTTAATCAAACAAATTATTTCGATATGGAAAACAATACTTCAACTCATATAAATGGAATCTATAAGTCTGGTGAAATAAACATCAACAGAGGAATATTTCAAGGTGACTCTTTGTTTCCTTTACTATTTTGTATATCCCTAATAGCATTAACCAGCAAAGTTAACAGGATAGAATATGGTTATAAGATATCTAAAAAAAAAATAAGCCATCTATTTTACATGGATGACTTAAAGTTGTATGATAAGAATGACAGTGAGCTGAAAGGTCTCTTGAAAACAGTAAAATGTTTCAGTGATGACATTGGAATGAAATTCGGTTTGGATAAATGTGCTAAAGCCACTATTTTACGAGGATCACTAACACATGACTTCTCTATTAGCTTAAACCCTGGGGTAGCAATCAAAAATTTAGGGCAAAAAAGAAGCTTATAAGTATTTCGGTGTAAATGAAGGTGAAGGAATTCATCATAAAAATGAAAGAAATAGTGCGAAAAGAGGGTGCGATTGATGTTAAGAACTGAATTGAGTTATCAGAACAGAATCATGGCAATTAATAGGCTTGCCATTCCACTGGTTCAATATAGTTTCAACATCTTGAACTGGACTCTAAATGACATCAGACAATTGATTCCAAGAATGATAACAATGCACCAATGATAACAACACGCGTCATCCAAAGGCCGATGTAGACAGTATATTCATATGCCATAAAGAAGGCGGAAAATATCATATTCAGTTAGAATTGTCATAAAAACAACAACTATTGGCTTACTAACATACATGGAAACAACAAAGAAGTGGATGATACAATTAGTCAAACAAGAGGGAAACAGAATGAAAAGATATTCAATCATGAAAGAAGGTTGTAAATACAAACGAGATTTATATTTATTAGATTCTGTAGAAAACCAAAACAGAACCCAAGAACCAACTGTTGCAGCAAAAAATATGAAAAAGAAAGTCATGGATAAAACTCTTGGACAGATGAAACAACACTGACAAGAAAAACCTCTGTATGGCCAATATCCAGAACGTGCTAATAAAGACAATATTGGTAAGGTTAATACTCATCCATAGCAACTGAATAAAAGGCTGAAACGGAAGGATTTATTCTTGCAGCGCAAGACCAAAGGCTTTTCACTCGGACATAGTGTAGATCCAAAATGCAATTTCTGTGACAAATATCAGGAAACCATAGCCATCTAATCTCAGGATGTTCTGTAATTGCGTCAAATGAATATAAAAATCGTCACAATATGTGGGGCATTATTTACACTGGACAATGTGCAAACACTTTGGAGTAGATGTTGAAAAACACTGGTATGAACAATTTGAACATCATCCAGCACCAGTTACAGAAGCAGAAGACATCACAATTCTATGGGATTACACCCTCTTTACAGGCAGCAAGATTGAAGGAAATAGGCCGGACATAATTGTCAAAAACCGAAAAGAAAACTTGCCTACTAATTGATATGGCTTGCCCAGTGGACTTTAATATAGCAACTATGGATTTTGAAAAACTGAAAATCGAAGTAGAAAACATGTGGAAATTGAAAACAAGAATAGTACCAGTCATAGTAGGTGCGCTTGGAATAATAAAAAAATAAACACAACATCACATTGAAAAAAATCCTTGGAAATCCTAGCTTAAGAGAAATACAAAAAATTGTCTTGATAAGTACAGACCACACACTAAGAAGAACTTTGTCCATGTAACACTAGTGATGTTATGGGAGTTAGAAAAACAAATCATGAAATGTAGCCATCAAAACACACCTTAGGTCTTCACGCAGACTTGTAGGTAGTTTGACCATAGCAGAAATCGAAATAATAATAATAATAATAATAATAATAATAATAATAATAATAATAATAATAATAATCCATTTTTCGTAATGCAGAATCTTTCTGTCTGAATTTCTTAGATGAAGGATTACTATTATTTATTTTATAATTATTTATTCGAACAGGCGTTCTTATCTCGGTTTTGAGCACAGCCTTTCTTTCAATGTAACTATTCAGTAACGTTCTCAGAATTCCAAACTTAACTGTTTATTCTATTCACAGGATGAACTGTCCTCACTCTGTTGTCTATGCTAAGGGAGATAACTTATATGAAATATTCTGTCGGAGTTATTCTTACGTGTAATGCGAGTTCAACTCTTCATGTTTAGACATATTTTATCTAGTTCTCATTTAGCACTGCTGTTATTGTACGCACTATTTTGACTGAGTCTAATTCTATCAAAAAATAAGTTATTTATAAATATGAATAATATATATTTAAAATAATATAAAACAATTTAAAAACAAACTTAGCGATCATGTAATGCCAGAAACTAACGGTGGAACTTTTTTTCTCACCAATCTATAAGTAGTAAAATTGATATCGTCACTGACCAACCAGATTTATTAAAGGAGTGACTCAGCTGAAAAGTTGGCATTTTAAAAAAAAAGCTAAACTGACAGCGAGATACTTTATTGTCAGTTCCCTACAAGCAAAGATGTAAATTTCTACGTTTCGTCCTGTCCATAAGTGAACTCTAAATGCCCAGCAATTACAGAAGGAAATGACCAGTTGGTCACACATCGATACTGACCTCTCCCTCATTCTTCTACTTTTTCCATTCTTGTTTTTTTGCTTTTGTTTTATTTTTATTGGGATATTAAGAAAGCTGTTCATTGTTGGCGTATTCTCTGGTCCCTATTTTCAACTTGCTCTATTCTGGTCATGCTGGGGACCAGTTGTGTAAACAGTGGTGATATAACGAGCAGAAATGGTGGGTTGGCTAGTCGTTAGAGAATTGATTTTTGAATCTCTGGTTCTGCTAATTGGCTCCAAAGATCGAAGATTCAGTTTCCATTTCGTTTTCTTCCCGCTTTATTCGTTTGGTTCATTCTCTTTTCCCTTATTCATTCCCCACCCTTTTCTTCTCTGTTCATCCTCTTTATCTTGACTATTCTATCCTAGCTTCGTTTTTCTTGACTTCTTGATCCTTGAAGGGTTTACTGAGATCCAGACAGTCAACTAGGCATTGTCCCAATTTCTCATCTTCCTCCTTCATAAATGATCGAATAATCTAGTCATTAGTGATTAGTAGAGTTGAATATCGATTTTCTGGGAAGATGGTGTATCCAGCCGTCACTTTAGTCACAGCAGAAAGGGGAAATGCTAAATGAAAGCCAAGCCTTTGGTCACTGGAAAAATTGGTTATATTCATTTATTGATTCACTGAATTCTTTAATTATTAATATTATTAGTATTGTGTAATTATTAGTGTTATTAATATTAGTAGTATTAAACAAACAAAATGCTCTTCCAATATTTGGCAACACTTAGAGAAGGGTACGATTTTAAGAAAAAAACAAACGAAAAACACTATTTAACAATGTTTAACAATATTTCGACAGTATGTCTGTCTTCTTCAGTTTATGTTTAAAAATTCCATCCAAGTATAAAAAATACAAGTCTTTATACAAACGTTGCTTGTCTTGGGAAAAATGATTGCATTAGTAATGTGACAAAATAAATGAAACGCTGCCATCGTGAATGGAATGCAACTGTAGCGTAAGAAACATAATGGTGATCGTACTCACCTTGAAATTTATTTGATTAGTTAATAAAAAAATAGTTTAGTATAAAGCTTATGAAGCTCTCTTATTCTTTTGTTCATTCACCCGGGGTGCGAAATTAGTAATTTGAATATGCAATTACCTTCGTGCGTTTTAAGGATTGAATTATTTATGGATTTGGGATATTTTTCAGAATGTGTGCCGTAATATTTATAATATTAGAATCATTTATGGTAGCATTATTAATATACAATTGTTTCTTTTCAGCTACTATTGTTAGAATTTATGATAATTTTCTTCTTTTTCGGCTTATTCTTTTTCATTCTATTTCTTCTTTTATTCTTCTACAAGGCTTTGTAACTATCATTATTTAATTGATAATTAATTTTATTCACATCATTTATGCAGTCTATTTCATTCATTAAGGCTTCATAATTAAACTTAGACCATTTTTCTCATCATGATTCACTTGATCGTTACCGTATAATCGCCATTGTTAAAGTACCGTCCTTTGTACATTTTATAGATATCCAACAAATAGTCAAGATTTGCATTCCAGACTTTCTTACTCCAAGAGAATCGATTTTACGATAACATTTTGGAGGTCAGCCGGTAATCATTTTCCTTCGCCTTTTCCTGTTCCCTGCGAAAGAGTTCTTTTAGAATTTTTTGTAAATGTCTCGTAGTCTGATGGAGAAAGATGACGGTAGGCATTCGTTAGGCTCGAGATACTATTGAATCTACTAGACTGGCTAACTAATTCCTTTTGCAGGCGCCTGCTCGTGCAAATTTGTCTTAATTAAACACCAAGTGAACCATCCAGCGGTTTTTACTAGCCTGAACAGATCTAAGTTCCAGTTATTTATAAGAAATAAGAAAAAGTATTTAACTTTTTTTTAGTAAAAACAGGAGCAGGTATGTGTTTGAAAAATGTACATCACTGGCTATAAGCATGTCGCTACATTGATGAACATATGTTAATTTTCTTTTTTCACCCAGATATGTATGTTCTAATCAAGTGCGTGTGTGTGTGAGTATAAAAATTAACATTTAGGCCTGAAGATTGCGTTTAAGCATGAAACAAACTGTTGCCGCTTGGTTTTGACCTCAGTGCCCACATTTATATTAACATACACTCTATCTTTGATATTGAGCACTATTAAGCATAAATATAGTGTACCTTACAACTATATTTATATCAAATATATATATGAGAGACAGTATTTACCTATGTTGAGCATCTACATCTTTTTGTACACGTATGTGTCTGTGCGTGTGCTTATATATATATATATATATATATATATATATATATATATGTATGAAGAAATATAGTTTTAAGATGTGGTATATTTATGGGATAAAGTGTTCAATATCATAGATAGAGCGTATGTAAATATAAATATAAAAGTGAATATTGAACTCAACACTCAGAGGCGACAGGCTGTTTCATGCTGCACGCATATATATATATATATATATATATATATATATATATATATATATATATATTTCGGACATATGTGAATATGCACATTCTTTTCTTGTTTTGTCATAGACGATTTTCCTCTCCTTCTTAAAAGAAACATATTCATATTTCATGTAAACAAATCAACGTAATTGTCAAAATTTTAACCCAAACTCAAGAAATTAACGAAGGTGATTAAAGATGAAGTGGGTAAGAGACTCTCTTGCCGGCCATTAAAATATTTTGCTTCCTGATTAATATACGGCAATGAAAAATCTTTCTCTTTAATGAGAAGTTCTCAATGCTTAATTGTCCAGTAAATAAATGAATGGTACGATAATACTTGGAATAAGAAAATAATTCAATAGAATAAGACAAATGTCAAATCTACAATACTAGGCGTATTAATAATAACAATTATCGTAACGTTGATAATAGTGATGATGATATCAGCTCATATCCTCCTGGCTTCAGCTTAAACTGACGTCTTCCTTTTTTCATATAATGTGAAGATTTTGCTTAAAGTTCATATTTACTTAATTTCAAATGAAAACTTTGAAATTTTAAAAAAATATTTCGGTGAAATTTTTGCTTTTCAAACTTATAGTTTGCAATTATAGTTTAGATATATGGGAAAGGGAAGATGCCATTTTAAACTGTCGTTAAGTGGATAAAGTTCGTATTTTCTGGATTTCATATGAAATCTTGGAATTTTACCAAAATATTTCCGTGAAATTTTCGCTTAGCAAAATTAAAAAGATGTGGAAAAAAGAAGACGTCAGGAAAATATCAGTTTTGGTGCTGGTAATGATTTTATAATAATGGTTATTATAATTATGATGACATCTATAACGACGATCATCATTGTGTCAATGCTGGTGCATAGAGTGATTGTTAAAATTGTTAGATAATGATGATTAAATTTGATAGTGATGGTACTAATATCAATTTTCATACTTATTTTAATAATTATTCTAATTAAGGTGACAAATTTAATAACAAAAATAATCATAAAGATTTATATTGCACCAGTTCTTGTAATGTTGTTGATAAAGTTCATAATTTTTATAATTGATGTGGGGCCAAAGTTGGGACCACAGAAGTAAAACACGGAATACAGATTAGATGTAAGAAATATATATTAACAACAGGTTACAGAGATAGTGTAAGCGGAGCTTACTATATGTTAGTGTCCAATACTGGTAGTCGAACACGGCTCTCACTGTCTCTCAGTGTCACTCAGTGTGTCTCTATCTAGAGTGTTGTGTCGCATACTTAATATAGACCTGGAAGAGTCTATTGTGTAGGTAGATCCGGTCTCACAATACCCTCCTTCCAAGAGTTTTCTTTTTTGAAAAGGAGAGAAATAAATAAAACTGTTAATACTTTTTCCTCTTGGTATTTACGTCGAGCGGTTGAGTAAATTTCTTTTTCCTTCCTGAGCGTCGCACTTCAGGAGAGACTTGGGGCATGTCGAGATCGAACTAGAGATCTTGATGCGTGATCCACGGCTTTTCGCGAACCATCTGGCAGTTTATGTAACCTGCAAGCACCAATGCCGTACGAGCTTGCATCACTTGCGACTATGATGTCGAGACCAGGGTCGTAATGGGTGAGGGAGAGGTCTGAAGTAAGAGTTTTCTTGTTCTTCTCGAATGCGTCTTGGCATTCCGGGGTCCATGACCATGGTTTGTCCTTTTTCAA
The DNA here is from genome assembly GCA_903632075.3 of Acanthosepion pharaonis. NCBI lineage: Eukaryota > Metazoa > Mollusca > Cephalopoda > Sepiida > Sepiidae > Acanthosepion > Acanthosepion pharaonis. The sequence goes on from CAHIKZ030000580.1 coordinate 921,704, forward strand.
AAGTTGGTTGAGAGGCCCTCTCAAATTTTGCATGTTCTTAATGAACCCTTTGTAAAAGTTAGCTAGGCCGAGGAAGCTTTGTAACGCTTCAACGTTATCTGGGGCCGGCATGTTTCTGATCGCGTTGGCTTTTTCTGGATCCGGCCGATGACCGTCTTTATTTATAATGTGCCCTAGGTATTTAATCTCTGGTAAGAAAAAGTCACACTTTGCCTCCTTAACCTTAAATCCGTATTCTTGTATCTTTTCAAATACGTTTTTTATATGGTTCCGGTGCTCTGCCGTAGTTTTACTAGTAACCAGTATATCATCCAAATAGGCTGTTGCGTAGTCAAGGTCGCCCAGCATGGTGTCCATGACCTGCTGGAAAATTGCAGGCGCAACCTTTACTCTAAAAGCCAGTCTATTGTATTTGTACAACCCTCTATGGGTGTTTATGCAGAGCAATTTGGAACTTTCTTCTTCCACCTCTATCTGAAGGTATGCGTCCGAGAGGTCGATTTTAGAAAAAAATTTCCACCATTGGGTTTATTGAAAATTTCTTCAGGGCTTGGGAGAGGATAGTGGTGATCTTGCAAGGCATCGTTTAACCCTGTGGAAAAATCTGCGCATACTCGTATTTGATTGGACTTCTTTTTTACGTAGACCGTAGGTGCTGCCCACTCGCTGAAATCTGTTTTTGACAGAATACCTGCTTGTTCGAGTCTATCTAACTCTTTGTTGATTTTCTCTAGAGCAGCGAAAAGGACATTCCGTTTCTTTTTGAATACCGGTTGTGCACCGTCCTTCATCTTGAACTTAGCTTTCATTTTAGTACCTTTCCCAAGGCCGCCAGAAAAAAATCTGAGGAAATTGTTGTTTGAGTTCCTTTTTTAGATTTATCAAATTGGACGTTGTACTTTGTATCTTGCGACAAAATGTACTCATTGGGCAATCCCAAAGATTGAATTTTTCTATCCAATCTGTTCCAAATAAGTTGTCTGAAGTTTTTAATACGTAGTCTTTGAGGTTTTTGGTAACTCCATTTAGTGTTACTGTAAGTATTACCTCGTCTAAAATGTTAATCTTTTCGCCAGTTACGGATTTTGCTGATTTATCCGTTTTTAATAAGGCCGGCTTCTTTAATTTTCGCCAAGTACGCCAGCTGGAATTTAATGGACTTATTGCAAATATCCACAGTTACATATTTTCTTAAATTCCTATCGACAATATTGTCAGATTGAGTTTGCCTAATTTTATTTTTTGGTTTTCTCGTTCTGTTGCCGTACCAGCACGAAGTTAAAGTATGCCCACTTTTATTGCAATGTTTGCAATATTATTTGTTCTTAACTGGATAGAATTTCGTCCAATCCCATTTACCACAATGGTAACATGGTCCGGGCGGTTTCTTTAACCTATTTGGGATTTGGTTACTGCGTAATTTAGGACATAAGATTTGCCTTTTGTCTTTTTGAGGGGAATAGGAGGCGGACTTGTATCTGATTTTATTAATTTGAGCCACACCTGATTCCTCGATAGTGTTTGAGTCACACTTACAGATATTACTCTTTGACAGTCCTCTGCCAGTTTTTGGAGAGTCAATCCTTGTTCGTTCTCAAGCTTGGTCAGTACCCGTCGTCTGACTTCGGCGTCTTCTGCTGATATTAGACCTTGTGCGAAAATCAAGCACTTGAAATCATCGGCAGTCAGTTCGGCTAGTTTAAAATCATTACAGAGTTTGTTTACCGATGCTGCAAACGTTAGAAAATCTTCTTGGTTGTCTTTGACTGTGTTCAGGCATTTCCAACGTTTGTGGAACAAGGTTGTGTTAGGCCCGAATAGTTCCGATAGAAGCTTAATAGTCTCTGAAAAATCCAAGTCAGTGGTTTTCTTGGGTAATATGAAGTCTACGAACCTACTATGTTCTGTAGTTCCCAGTTTTCTCAATAGTAGACGTACCTTTTTTTTTACTGGACCATTGTTCACAGTCTACGTTGAAAATATCTTCGTAGCATCTGTAAAAAGCGTCGAACGTTTTGTCGATCTTTGGTACGTATTCAAAGGTTTCTATTGAATTGTAGATTTTACTCTGGGAGAATATTGTATCTTTTTCAGAGTATAAGCCTTTTAATGCATTTACGAGTAATTCGTTAAGTTTTTTCTGTTGTAGTTCAGCATTCTGAAGCATAATTCGTTGGAATTCCATTTGTTGTTTATGTAATTCCAAAAATAGTTGTTGTTGTCTTTCTTCTGATTTTGTTGCTGGTCCAAATTTAGTTTTAGCATTTGGGCAATTACTTTTTGAAAATCTTCCATATTTAAAAATGATAGCGCTTTTTTGTTGCTTTGAAACACGTGTACTAAGAGGAGGTACACAAAAAATCTTGATAGATTTGTTCTTTTTTTTTCTTTTACAGAAAGAAAATATGGACAGACAATAGTGAAACTAAACTAATTATGTGTTTAGCTTTTTTTTTCCCCGTGGTTCCGTTAATTTTGACGTAATTGAATAAATTTTCACCACACTTATGTATTTTTTTTTTTATAGAGGTACAAAAAGAGAAAACTCACCTCAGCGAATTTGAGGGGAGATATATTTTATGCACGAGTTCAACTCAGTTATATAAAAAAAAATATTAGCTTTTTTTCGAAAACTTGAGTACAATGGTAGTACTTCGCTCTAGTATTGCCAGTTTGTTTTACGAACAAACTGCTTTTTTTCTGTGTGTGTGGGTGTGTAGAAATCGTTCTCGTATTTGGGACAGACTTTAATATTCCGTAGATGTCGAATCGCTAGTTCGTCAATGGTGTTTGGTATTGGAATATATATAGACACTGAGTGTTTAGCTTTTAAATCGCTAATGTATTAATACCAGCTTAATTTCACGTTCAACACTGCCGTAGGAACGCGTGGAGTTTGTATATTTTTCGAGTACTGTCGCTATTGATATGGTGAGAACGAAATTCTCGAATCTTTCTGTTGCCAAGGTTGTGGGACTGACAAAGTATTGCGGTTTTTCGACGTGAATGCGTTTCGCGAATTCTTCGTCGACCCAGATGTGGGATTGGTAAGGTATTTAGGTTTCGCCGTGAGTACGTTTTTAGAATCCTCGTCGCCATTGACGTGGGGCCAAAGTTGGGACCACAGAAGGAAAAAACGGAACACGGATTAGATGTAAGATAGATATATTAACAACAGGTTACAGAGATAGTGTAAGCGGAGCTTACTATATGTTAGTGTCCAATACTGGTAGTCGTACGCGGCTCTCACTGTCTCTCAGTCTCTCTGTGTCACTCACTGTGTCTCTGTCTAGAGTGTTGTGTCGCATACTTAATATAGACATGGAAGAGTATATTGTGTAGGTAGTTCCGGTCTCACAATAATTATGTTTTCCTAATGGAAGTTATGCTCACGATGAAAGTAATTATTACCTTCAAAATGATTTTACAAATTCTCATCAACCGACTTTACTACACCGATAACTGAAAATTGGATTATATTTAATCACGTTAATAGCCTTTAACCTTTATTATCAATGTTAGAAAGAAACCATAATAGCTGCAACATATACTGTTAGTAAACGTGAAAATAATCAATAATTAGAACAAGTTTCATGATAATAATGACAATGAAAATAAACTTAATAGACTTTAAAATGATATTAATTCTGCCTGTTATTTTCTCTGTGAAGCAATTTTTTTCTGTAAAGTCGATATTGTCTGTAATACTCTTATAAAGAATAAATGGATTTAGGTCAAAGCAGGCGAATGTAACCCGATGATTTGCCATTAGGAATATTTATTTCTATATATATATATATATATATATATATATATTGTTTTCAGTCGAGGTGGAAGATTAATTGTACCAGTTAATTTTTCCCGGGTTGACAAGTATTAAGTTGTTCAATGTTGATTGGCCATCCTTGATCAATTCTGCTTAATAGATCAAAGCGTCATGTAAATTTCTCACTCCTTTGTTTATTTAGTAAAAACGCAACTTATCTTGTGAACAGAACAGAATCATTGATCGAGAGAGAAAGTCGATCCTTGCCTGTCCAGGCAAAAGCTTTCCTCGTGACCCTAATGACGGCTGGCGTCAAAGGCAAACCTTAAAGTTAACTCCGCAACTTGTCACCTCCTCTTACTGTCACTGACGTAGATTTAATAGACGGAATAGTTAGTAAAGTATAGGATAAATATTTCAGTTCATGCTAATATTTATACATGACTCGACAAAAGTTTTCTTTTAGGTCCTGCATATCCCAACGGGCTCAGAATTCAATGAAGTTTCGAACACAAATCTGAGCTTTCGTCCTCTGATTTAAGTCACGATAGAGGATAGAAAAAATCGACTTGAAGATAACCTGTTCACATACATAAAATATATGACAGATATAGTGGTTCATTATTCCTCATGACAAAATCATGCTTGAAAAATGAAAGATAAAATCGTTAAAACATTTTAATTTCCTCTCATCACATGTTTTCAAAATTATCGAATCAAACGAACAGTCACATGAACACAATTTAAAGCGATAACACCATACAAAATGAAAGACACACCAGCCAATTCGCCAGGCTACATATTTTCGACTTTCTGTCTAGACAAATGCTATTCCAGAATTCACTATTGTAATCAAATTTCATCTCCTATAACCGCATGTATAACCACATATCTCGCGTTTGAATCCAATTTTCCAGTCTAACTCTGACAGTAAAAGAGGCCAGGGTACTGCTACTTCATCAATTTCAATTGATGCAGCAGCCTAGCCTTTTTTAAAACCCGTATTCATATAACGTTTTTACGCAAGTCATGTAATTGTAAGAATACAAAAATCACGTAATTAATTATGCGCTCTGTGTTTAGTCAACCTTCTGTGAAGTGAAGTTACATTGTATTTCTTCCTTCTATAGGTGCCATAAGTGATACGCGCTAGGGCAATCATGTTTCGATTCATGATTGACCTGACGGAAGAATTCCCGCAGTAGGCTACCGTTATTTTCGGCGGTAGACTAGTTGACAATGAAGATTATAGTACCCATTTGTCACATTTGAAGATGAAGAACCTTATAAAGCAGAGTGAATTTTTTTCAATCTGGCATCTTTATCACCACTAATGCTGTTAGAAATTTCTAGGATAGAAATACCATCCACCAAATATCATACAATAATTGAAAAATATTGCAAAGGAAATATTTGAAGCTGGAACCATAATGTTATTGGAGAAAAGAAAACCATTTCAGAAATTAAAAATTAACCGATTCTATTTGGTGAAATGGTATTGATTATTTTTAATTCCGCTTAATACTACGTACAGATGACCACTCTCTTATAATGTATAATTATAGAGACGCATTCCTATTGATATATAACCTTTTATCCAAATCTTGGCATTAACTCGAACGTTAAGTTTGCTAGATGTCTGTTGAGTCTGACTTCAACTGACTTTTCAACATTATAATCAAGTTAGAATCCAATTATAAAAGTAGCAAATTTGGCACGTTAAAGAAATTATTTTACAAATTTGTATGAATAAGTTTCTGTTTTTCCTTCCTCCATTTCTTCTATTTTCGATATTTTTTAAACATGGACTCTTACCCGAGAATAAAAGAGGAATCGACAAAAATAAAATTATCCGATAATAATAATAATGATGATTTGTAAACGGCTTTCAAGTTTATCACACTATCAGGTAAGAGAAAGAGAGAGTTGCGAACTCGTGTAAAAATGGGCAGACAATTATCTGCTAGTTATTTTTTTTGTTTTAGCCATTGGCAGTTGGTTGGCAAGGCGACGAAATGGCGGAAAATGGGGGTAAATGTAAATATGACGAGAATTGAAGTTTTACGTGGCGTCGGTTGCCATGGTAACGCTGTAATGCCGGAAAGCTTTAGTCGATGTATAGATGTTGGCACATATGAATGCCGAACTAAACACGTAACACACCAGTAGGTGTGATTAGAGAGCGGGTGGCCGCAAGTACGGGGATTTTTTTAATCTTGAAGTCCGGAACTGTGAAAGAATATCAAAATATATCTTGGAATAATCATTTTAAGAAGAGCAAAATAAACCCTTTTTTTTCAATCATGGAAAAATCGGTGATAGACCAAAAATGTAGATATCAGGCTTCTTGGAAGAATAACAATTGTTAATGACTTATTCATTAGTAATTAGTTTAGCAATGACTTATTCACTAGTAATTAGTTTAGCAATGACTTATTCACTAGTAATTAGTTTAGCAATGACTTATTTATTAGTAATTAGTTTAGCAAAGCATAAATATTTGTCGCATTAGAATTAATCATTTAGTATGTGTTAACAGGATATTCAAGATACCCCGTGTTTTTGAAGGTCAAATGAATATTTTGTGAAAATCTCAATTTTCATTTTCTGATTTTTCTATATAGTCTCTGCTTCCTTGTATTTAGAATTCATTTATAAAAACGAAAACGATATTGAGATAGTCATCGAGATAATCATTGAGTCAACGTTTTCCAATATAGATTATTTTAAATTCTTTATTGAATATAACAATCCCGTCTCGAATCCGATAAAAATTATTCCAATGAAATTAAAGTTAGTGACATACATAATTGCAATTCGGAAAACATAATGATCCCTGTAAATACAGAGGTAAATGAGTATGCACACAAACTTACATATCTAAAGGTCTTCAAATTAAAAGCCAGAAATAATAATAATAATATAATTTGTATATATGCATGTACGTATATATATATATTTGTATATATATATATGTGTGTACACTGATTAGTAAACGGCGCAAATTACATTTTAAATAAATAATATTTTAATTTTAGAGACATGTTACTAAGTTATATTATTTGTTGATATACTTAATATGTAATCGGTACCTATTTAGTTTTATTAATTTTTAACGCAAATCTTAATATTTTTACCTGATTCGGACAGAGCATTGGACCGTTAATAGTCTCTTATTACTGATAATGATAAGAAGAAAGAGAAACAAAGAAGAATGCAGTAGTAGTAGTAGTGATGGTAGTGGTGATGATGATGGTGGTGGTGGTGATGGTGGTGGTGGTGGTGATGGTGGTGGTGATGGTGGTGGTGGTGAGTTTGGTGATAGTGACTTATCGGTTATTTTTTGTTCTTTTGTTATTTATTTATGAAATAATTTATATAATTTGTTATTTATAATTTTGTTATTTATATATAATAATAATTTATACACAATTTTTATTTTATAAACAATATAATACAAACACTTATAATAAACTTTTCTTTAAATATTATTAGTAACTTTATATTAATTGTATTTATGAGTAAAATATATTCGTATATTCATAGGATTAGGGAGATTTGAATATAGTTTCATAATATTGACTTAAAAGAGATAAAAGAAAAAGCCAAAGAAAAATCTGTTGAAAATTGAAGTTATGTCGGAGTCTCGTGAAACACAACGTGTCTCCTTGGAATCCAAACGCTTATAAATGAAGATTTTGTCGTTGTTGTTCATAATAGCAATAGTAAAAAAAAATAGCAGGAGGAGTGGCTGGCTCCCTGAACGTGATGGCCCACCAAGGTTTGGATATGTTCTGGAGCCAACGTGCCAGCTGACACAATGAAAAATATTACTAAACCGCATCAGTCGTCACGTGGGTCAACAAGGACCGCGATCCCCAGTAAATAACCAGTCTGCAGCTGAATCAAACTCTACGCAACAAGAACTATGGGAAAACCACGCCGAGGACTGTACTCACACAGGCCCTCTATATTCATTAAAAGAAAATCCCACGAAAAGAACAATAAATAAATGGCCTAGGGAAGAATATATTGAAGTAACTATAGCATTTTACCCTGCTACGATAAATCCGACAATGACAACAACGACCAAAGCACACTAAAATATCTAGTGAGAAGAACACCTTTTAAACAGACTAAACATCGATGCCTATAAACTAGCCAATGTCAGATGTGACATCATCAGGATAAACAGAATACCTGACATAGAACTCGAAAGTATCCGTGAAAACATCAAAATAAATTAAACGTTAAGAGCGAGGGGATAAATACTAACAACCCACATGCAGAAGCATAAATAGAACCCAGTTGTAATAAGCCACCTGAGGTACACAAGCAAATCAGTTCAGTTATGTGCCATACGTAATACACGCTTAGGCAACCATGTATCTTTCGATACATGACTAACGAGGCAGATTTTTCCTCTAACAACAACAAATTCAAGCGAAGTCACAGATAATCAGGCGTTATAAAAAAGTCGAAATAGGATCTTTAAAGAAGATGTCAAGAAACTGTATCGAAGAATGGGAAAAATAAATAATAAATGACCCACCTAATATTCAGGAAGTCGAGGAGTTCTGGTTTAAGATGTGGGAAAAATTGAAAGAGCTACATGGATCAAACAATAGCAGGAACAACACACGCATATAGAGTACCAAAAATAGATGGATATCAATCTGAAACAACCGCTGCTATCTGCAGAACCAAAAACTGGAAAGCACCGAATAGCCAATTTTTGGATAAAAAAACAACTTATCTAGTACCCACCAAGACCTCGCACGGCATACAATGATATAATCATAAACTCCAAATGGCTCACGTGGGGAATAACATACCTACTCCCCAAAACAGAAGAGACACAGAACCCGAATAACTATAGGTCCATCACCCGCTTACCAACAATGTACAAGAGCCTCACTTCTATCATAAACGAGGGGACATACAACTTGCTTGAGAAAAAGCAATTTATTCCCAGCAGAACAGGCGGGTTGTAAAAGAGGAAGTTACCGGTGCAAGGACCAAATAATCATCAATAAAACAATATTGGAAGAGGCGAAAACAAAGAAAAGAATCTTATCGATAGCATGGCTCGATTACAGAAAGGCGTTCGACAGTGGACCACACTCATGGATAGAGAAGAGCCTGAAAATATACGGTGTATGCTGCACAACGGTCAAAGTTATAACGGAGAGCATGAAAAACTCGAAAACTACACTAAACCTAAACCATACAAACGAGTCATTAACATCGAGACCGATCAACATCAAAAACGGGATCTTCCAACGAGATTAATTGTCATCACTACTCCTCTGCCATGCATTAGCGCCACTCAGCTTCCTACTGAACAACAGTAGTCACGGATACAAGTCACAGAATGGCAAACTGAATCATCTATTGATGATCTTAAAACGTTTGTCAAGTATGGCAACCAGCAGACATACCTACTCTCCATTGTCAAAACCTTCAGCGAAGACATCAGTTTCGGAATCGACAAATGTGCCAAAGCCATCTTTAAATGCGATGAACTAACGAAAACTATAGATTTAGACCATGATATCAACAACAAAATGAAGGAACTAGACCGAGGTGATACATACACATACTTAGGATTTAATAAAGGAGACGGAATGCAACATTCAATTATGAAGAAAGAGATCCGAAATGAAGACTATCAACACCTTAGCTATACACGTAGTAACATACAGCTTCAGCATTATTAAATGGAAGTTGAATGACATTAAAAGATTGGACGTCAAGACCAGAAAAATGCTTACCCAAATGAGGATGCACCATCCGAAATCAGATGTTGATAGGCTGTACGTACCAAGAGCTGTAAGGTCTAATCCAACTTGAACTAACTGTAAAATCTACGACAATCGGATTGAAAGCATACCTCACAAAAACCAGTGACTCACTTCGACAAATAGTAAAACATCAAATCCACTCCATCAACAAAGAAGCTGCACTCTCAAGAAACAGCTTAATATATCTGAAACCCTCCCAACAAACAATGAAGCGAATACCGTCTACGCCAAACGAGTAAAACAGAAAGCAAAATAACTTGGTGAAATGAAATTTTAAAAAAGTGGCGATAAAAGTGGCATGGTAAATAACTAAAAAGAACAAAAGAAGTAGATGTGGACCAACAGAAAACACATTTCTGGCTGAGGAACACCGGGTTGAGTGAGAAGCCCTAATTATTGCAGATCAGGACAACTCCTCGCAACCAGATCCTATCTTTGACACATAATCAAGGATAGAGCTAATCCGAAATGCTGTATCTGCAGAAAATATGATGAAATTGTCGATCATATTTTCTCAGGATGTCCGGAACTAGCAAAAAATAAATATACCCACAGACACAAGAAGACAGCGACATATGTACATAGGAAGATATGCAAGAAGCACAAAATCGAAACCACTGAGAGATGGTATAACCACCAACCAGACAAAGTTACCCAAAATAACGATGTAACTATCCTCTGGGACATGCCAATTCAAACTGACATGGAAATAAAAGACAAAAAAATCCTCATATTATCATAAAAGGCAAGAAATTCATGAAGTGTATGCTTATTGACATAGCAGTACCATCTGAGCGAAACGCTTCCATGAAAATTATCGAGAAATTGTCCAAATACAAAGACCTGGAGATCGAGATTAACAGGATGTGTTGAATGAAGACTGAGGCTGTAACAATAGTAATCGGAGCACTGGGCCCCGTGTGAAAAGGAATGGACAATTTTACTAACAGTGTCCCAGGTAACATCAACATAGAAGTTGCTCAGATGATCGCCCTACTAGGAACATCCCATATACTAAGAAAAGTGATATCATTTAAATGACAATAGTCATATAAGGCCTAAGGATCATAATTTGGACCCGGCTCTACGTAATACAAAACAGGAAACATAACATACACAAATAATAATAATAATATACTTATACACGTGTACGCATATATGCCAATGATTGAATTTTTATTTGAGACAGATATATGTATATAAGAATTAAGATGGAAATGTAAAGCTGTATAAATAATAATTTTTTCTATAATTAATTGATGTTTAACCTTCCTGTTTTGTTTTACGTAAAATATTTGTAGTTTAACGTTCGAGAAATACACTCGGTTTAAGATGTAGTTTCTGATAATGACCTAGTCTGACAACAAAACTCGAACAAAACCAGAAAAAAAGCATAAATATGCAAAAACTTGCTTGAAAATTAGAAAAAAAAATCCAATAAGAAATTAAACAAATAGATCTTTTCGGTTGAATTCGAGACAACTTGTTTAAATGAATTTCTACTTCTTAAACCTAAACTGTTTAAGAATAGAAACATATGAACCATGTCAATAAAACATTGTGACTTCACTATAAGTGTGTCGAGAAAAACAATGAGGAAAAAGCGAAAAGGCAAAGTTAAGTGAAAAGAAACAAAAAATGAATATAGTTTTAATGTTATTTTGTCTTAATTTCTATTCGATTAATTCTTAAAATTTGCTTATAAATGTTAAACTTTTTTAACCTTTGTTTTAATCTTTTAACTGCAAACAAGACAATAAAGCCACTAAGACGCAAGGAGTTATTGAGAGTGAGAGAATATGAGAGAGAAAAAATACTAAACAGAGAGCACAATAAAAGAACAGGAATTAAGAAGGCAAAAGATGACTGCGTTTAAATTTTTGAAGATCAAAATTGACTGGGAAGCAATAATACGGAAGCAAGAAGTGTGACAGAATAGACTATTAGCATAGAATATATGATTACATATAGAAATTTCAACTGTGAAATGATGAGACCTTACCGCTAATCTAAGGTTAAATTCATATTGTCTAGTTACGAAAAAGAAACATTTAGCTGATCAATTACCATGGAAATATGTGGCTGCAATCTTCAATACATGAACAAATAGTAGACTTATAAACGTGTAAAATAAACATTCAAAATAGATTCTTGCTATAAAAAATGTCTAACACGACACAGGGAAGCAACTTTCCTAGCAGCAGAACAATAATAGATTCAATATAATCTTTCCAATTCATATCAGCAGAAAACGTTAGCCGAGAAAACGCAATGGCTCACTTTTTTGGAGGTTAGCATCAGCTATATTGATTGAAGGCAGAAAGGGTTATCTCATTCGATTAAAAAATAGTTTCATTTTGGGGTCGTTAAAATTAACAAGCCATTCCTTGCATAGTTAACAACAGGTTATAGGCCATTTTTGAGATCAGCTGCCAATTTGATAGAAACAAACCTATCAGGCCTACAAGAGTAAATAAATAGTTGCACCATCAGCATAGATACATACTTGATAACATAAATATGCATGGCCCTGTTGCTGTATGCCACTCTTACACTGGTCTGTGTTTACTGGTCAGTCTCCTGCGAGATCGCTCTGCACCAATCCAGCTCCTCCAAGTTGTGTTTCATTATATCGGCGAAGAACTGTAGAAAATCAGGCTTGACTCTTCTCTGTCCTGGCTAGGCTTGGAACTTAATTAACTTCAACAACATTGATTAACAAGTGTAAAAATAACAACTTTTATTTATGGTACTGTAACTGATTAAGATCATGAATACATAAAAGGGATTTGAAGAAGTTTCGCCATATAAGGAATTCTTAAGCTGAGAGGAAGAGGTTGACTGGCGACTGCAGTTATGGCTAAACAGTCGTTTAACTATTTAAATGAAGGCAGTTGATCGAGGGAATTCAAAAAGCGACACAGAGAATAGGACTTTAGCTGATTGAGGCACCACGGTCATCCAACAGGAAGAGTGTTGGTCTACTAGTGACGAGACCAGTTCGATCTTACTTCTCTGCTCTTTCGGCGACAGCTTTTATGGAGGTGCAAACCTCAGTTGGACTGCTCTGATTGGTCAGCCAATAATAATGTTTGACCAATGATCATGTGTCATACGCCTTGGAGGGGAGGAAAGAAAACCCGGAAGAACCCCAATACGATTGTTGGTCCAATCAAAATAATGGCCCTGTGTTGTAAGTATCAGAGGGGAAACGAGAGAAGCTTCATCCTAGCTTCTCATTGGTGGTCCAATCAAAAAATTGTGGCCTTCAGTGGAAAATCTACATTTGACTTGATTATCACAGGTGTCATCATCAATTCTAACTGAAAGTGTATTATATTCCTGATCAAAACAAACCTGATCTATTAAGATCTGCTCTGTGTCACTCATTCCAACAAACAATTCCTTTATCAAAATTAACACTAAAGTTAAACAGACCTAAGACTGTACCTAACGACCAATCCCACCCAAGCTTACACTTTCACCTTTGACACTATGCACAAACCAGGTAATACGTGGTATCGCATTGCTTTAATATGAAACTATTTTTCTTTCTTTAGATATATAAATTAGATCACCAGTCAACCTTTGACACCAGTCATGGTGTCTTACATATGTTTATATCACACGTATGCATTTTTAGAGGATGTTTAATATAATTTACATATTTAGTGTTTTAATATTTGAATGTACCTGCGTTTTCTTAAAGGGATTTGGTCAAACTTTTGTTGCATCGCGGACTTTTGAAATCAAATCTGAGTCTCATGAGCCGTGATAAGAAACATGAAAAACTTTGTAAGATGATAAGATAAAGAATAAATATCATTATTGCAAAGGCTCAAACAACTCTCGTCATTGTGGTAGAATTTCGTTGTTTAGTGATTAACACAAGCCTCACGATTATCAATGATTCTTTCACTCTAATATCCTTGAATAAACATGACATTGTCAAGACAATACATAAAGAACCAAAAGAAATCCACTTAAAATGGCCTGAAGAAAAAAAGGATTATTTGGCCTTGCTTTTCTCTTGCAAATTATCTGTTAACCACCATTTTTATGAGATGGACAGAAAAAGTATGTGAGCAAGTGAAGAGGAAAAACAAAGCAACAAATGCAAAATGAAAGGAAAAGGCAGACACAAAAGCTGAATAAATGATAAAAAGAAAATGAATAAAAAATGAATATATAACAGCAAGGAATTGAAATGTTCAAGCTTCTGAATAAAAAGTATCATAGGATAAAAGTGATAATTTCTATTTTGAAGAGTGATTGGTTTAGTAGTTCGTTATTTGATGAGAGAATATTTTGATTCTAAGGTCAAGATTCTTTCTTGACAGTGATAGTTGCCAATTTTTATACCATTATCGAGTATAAATACTTGATATTTAAATCTCGATTCATTCTGTAATCATGCTTGCAAGTTGGTTGGAAGCGACCAAAGTTTATTTCAAATACACGTTTTTATTTCATCAGTTTGTAATGTATAAAAGGACTGACTTTTAATGAATATTTTCCCATGGTTGCCTTTGCAATTATCTGTCTAATTAGTAACCAGAATTATTGGGCGATGTGTATTAATCAACATCACTGTCTATATTTCTGAGATGAGATATTATGTACATTATTTACATTATTCGGACTATCATCTTTGTTGCCATATTTATTACAACGTTCGGGCATCTTCAGATGGTTAGAATGTCGAACTGAACCATTTATTTCATGTCAGTTATCAAGTTAAGTCTGAAAGTTATCCACTGTCTTAACTATTGTACTCACACTCCTTGGGTCCTGTTACTGGATCTAACTAACGTTTTTATACACTGTGCCATGTGTCCTTGAGGACATCTGTGCATGAATTTCTGGGTATTATAAACCTAATGTCTTCAGAACATTTTTTTACCAGTGCTCATATTGCAATTATTGCTGTTATCATTACATGTTTTTTACTATAGCTCATATTTCAATTTTTGTTGTTATTATTGCTTTTCCCTGGCACTTCTTATTACTGGTTCCCATATTGTATTCATTTCTATGCTTGGTCGGCTTAGGAGATTTTTGTGGCCTAGCATATGTGCTGATTCCTTAAGTTTACGAATTTTCCAATGGTGTTCCTTGTCAATGATCTCAACCTGATCCCACAGAGGTCAGTGATCTCCCTTTTCTCTCCATATGTGGTCAGCCACGCCTGATTTTTCCACTTCCCCTCGTTTTACAGTGTTCTTCAAGCCTTACCTTAAGGGGGCGGCCTGTCTCTCCTTTATACTTCTTTCCGCAGCTGCACGGGATGGTGTACACACAGTCTTCAGTCATGTTCTCCTCTATGAGGAGGTATCTGCAAAGTGTCGTCTTGAAGGTTGTCCTGATGTTATATGGACCGCAGATCCTTTGTATTTTCTCTGATAACCCCTTCACATAAGGTAGGCAGACTGTTTTCTGAGTTTTGTTGTCCTCCTCTTGTACCCGTCTATCCCAGTTTTTTTTGGCTGCTGCCATGTACCAGGGTAGTTGTTACGTTGTAGGGTACTACTTATACTGACCAGTTCTTTATCTAATGTCTCTGGGTCGCCACTTATGACTTTTTCTCGGTGATGTAAGCAACGGACGATCCCTTTTCTGCCTATACGTCTTAGGTGTGAGTGATCCTTGTTCTTGATTAGTATCTCTGACAGTTTGCGCTTCGCTTTCATTGTAGGAGCCTTTTTTACTTTAGCTACCATTGCTAATGAGGTCTTCCAGCTTTCTTGTATAATCTGATTGGTCCATCACTACAGTTAGTTAGATCCAGTAACAGGACCCAAAGAGTGTGAGTTCAATACCCGGTTAAGGCAGTGGATAACTTTCATAGGGAAATTAACAGGAGATAACTGACATCCATTAAACGTGGAACTAGAACAGTCTACCCCAGTGAACGAAATAAAGGGTTCAGTTCAACATTCTAACCTGAAGAAGGCAACGGCCTAAAAGTTGTAATAAATATGGTGACGATGATGAGGACAATAATCAGAATAATGTAAATAATATATAATTACAGAAATTTAAATTATATTTTTGATGGAAGAATTTGTTCTTTTTGGGGTGTTTTATTTTTCCTCTTGTAATAAATGAGACAAACCTAAAGGTGTAGCAAATCATTATTCTGATGAAAGAAAAGGATTAACAGTTATATTCAGTTCTTAGTAAGTAAGAGAAATGAAAAGAGAAAGAATATAGTTAGTGTTGTAGCAGGCAAGTAAAATGAAATATGACAGAAATTCTTATATTGCAGCTTAACGGTCTGAAATAGAACTGATGTTTTTCCAAAGCGCTATCTGCTTTCCTATTCATTGTTAATGATTTATTCAGCATTCACATAAGATGTTTTATTTATTGAAATTGCTTACCGATATCGTTTATTAAATCGTTGAACGGGAACCAGAATTCCATGCAACATGTTGATTTATCAACTAATGATGCTTTATGCTAGAATAATGCCTATCTATCCAAAAATCAGCGACACGTCATTTCTATTCTTTTATAGTTATGATTTATAGGGATGAAATGGATGAATATTGTAATCAAAAGTCATGAGAGGCTGCTGAAATTTTCTCAGCCTCAATCAAAAACTTCTATTCAAATTTCTGATGCTTGACCATTTGGTTATTTTTTTTTTCAACAGGACCGAGAACCTTTCTCTTTCACTCGTGTAGTTCTTTGAAATATTCATACCGATGCATAATGAATGCCGATTTTTGTCTCATTTTTGTTTCTTCTCCGCATGTGAGTAAATTGTTCTCTTTCTATTGTCCTTGAGAGAGGATATTTTGTGCCAGTTAATTTTTTTTTCGACTTAATTCATTCTTGTGATGACACTTGTCTCATCCATTGAACTGAGCACAGCACTGATTAAGTGAACCTAATTACTTGGAAGTTGTGAGCTTTATCTCGGAATCAGATAGTACAAAAGTTCATAAACTCTATTTCAGTGGAACAGACAAACGACCAAACAACTAGGATGAGTTAACTGACCCTCTCGTAGGGATAGCAGAATGGTAACAATCCAATTTCTTGAATTAAATAAAGTGTTACGTTTGAAATTCCAAAAGGTTTACCGACTATGATTGACACTCGGATAAGGCCGAGGGATTCAACAGATGAATCTTTGGGAAAATAGAAACGATGATGAGAACGCTAGCCAGAACAGATTGATGGAAAATAAAAATAATTTTTCGTCTAAAAAATTCAGATAAAATTATCTTGTTCGTTAAATTTTCTCATTTCCTCTTATCTCGTTTCATTGACTAAAATAATCTCTGTATAAATAACATATATTTGCCTTGTTTATTGAACAAGATCCAAAATACAGGCTTTTATTTATCTACATGTTCATAAGAATAAGGAAAGAGACAACATGGATCGTTATCTATTGTTTAATATGAAAATAACAACATTTGAAAGCATTGGGTCTAAATAAATTATCGGTGTGACGCATAAACTTTTTCTTTTCTCTATGTATTTAAATATAAGTAAATAATCAAAGGCAAATATTGTACTTGTCTATGTGTATGTTTGCGTATATTTCTATGCGTGTATGTTTTGGTATATTTTTCTGTGTTTATACACGGCCGAAAATTAGGTAGACATAAATAAAATCTAAGAGAGAAAATATGCGTGTGTATCAGGCAGAAGACATAATGTGATGAAGATATGGCGACTCATAACTCATTAGTAAAGAAGTTAGGTAGAAAGTCTACACCCACAAACGCACGGGCACACACACGCGCGTGCGCTTGTATATATAAACGAGTAAGCATACACGTGTATGCAGGACTATGCATATTCTTGTATATAGAAACGAGAAAGAGACAATGTGAAGATGGCAGGTGAGTAATACATTGCTTTGTGTATAAACAAAACAATTTTCCTTCAGTTGGCCGTCGGGAAACATCGGAGCCTCTTATGCGCATGCCCATCCAAAGATGCTGACAACAATAACAATAAGAAACAAAGCTACTCATTAATAAAATAACAAGCATATCATCATCATCATCATCATCATCATCATCATCATCATCTCAGTCTTCATTAAGTATTTTAATACATTCTTACTTAATAATTGTGAAAGTTTATTTTATATTTTATCTATCTTGCCGATCGCTCACTACTGCTTTGTCACATCTTTCCAATATTTTTCTTTATTTTTATTATCCATGTCATTTACTGCGTTTTGCCATTTCTTTCTTTATCGTTTAACCCTTCTCAGTCATATTTTTCGAGCCATTCATCGATCATTTATTGTTGTTGTTGGTGGTGGTGGTAGTAATGGTGATGTCTTTTTCTTCGCCACCCATTCTTTCTTTCTTTCTGTTCCCCAGTACGAAACATCGAGCAAAACTTCAGACCTAGATCCCTTTCTGATCACTTTTCATATTCACATGTGCTTTTTGCACGCGCCACCGGTCACGTGACACCACGTATCCGCTTCCGGTAAGTCTGTCACTGCCAGATGATGTCGGCTGTCTGTTATCCAAAATCGCAGCTCGCATTTTGCCAGAAACCTTTTGTCTCCATTATATACTTTGCTTTTCATCTATTTAACAACTACAACCCGATAGTTAGAGCATCAGAATAGTGGTTGATAGATCAACCGTTTTGTGTATGTGATACACACACACACACACACACACACACACACACACACACACATACATATATATATATATATATATATATATATGACTGACTGAAGCGTTTACGACTTTATCTTCAAAGTTAACTGTCTGTTCTAGCTAAAATAAAGGATGTTGAATATCGATTTTTGTGGTATGTCGTCCTTTCCTGCACGAGAATCACTGAATTAGCGGACTTTTAAGAACAATGATACTTAAATAATCTATCTATCTATCTATCTATCTATCTATCTATCTATGATTTTGTGTTAATATACTTATCTGCTATAACGGAAGGCATATGAAAGTAGAAAGTCTAATTACATAATCCCATATTTATTTGTTTCTTTTTCTAACAAATAATTTTCTAAGAACATTTCGAGCAAATCTAACAATTTACTTTTATCTCTGTGAAGATATCAAAAGAAAAACTCGTAGAAAATTTACTACATCTTTAACCGAAAGATAATAAGCACAATAATTATAGGCCATTGATTTTTGAACGTCTTTTTGTTCAATAATTTTCGCCAATCTGTTTAGCCTGCTTTTTCTGGTACTTTAGCGTTCCATTCATTGTCATTTATGAAATTCGATACTAGATTTTCTTTCATTTCGATTCTTTTTTTCCACAAATCCTTTCAATGATCCTTTTGCCGATCCCAATACTGTATCTGTTCTACTTTCTTCATAATTTTCATATTACACCCAAACAATCGTTTCTGTTCTAATTATCTTTTCTCTCTAGAAAATGAAAGCTGTTCGTTTCTGATCATTCAAGCAAATAATCGTAGATATAAAAAGTACTTGTTAAACTGTGGCTATCATTGATGATGTGATATAATTGAAACGTTCAGTGTGAATTATATACGATATTGTTGAAGCTTGGATAAGCATGGAATAATAATAATACAACACAAAATGTACGAAAAGAAAATGTATTGAAACAAGGAAAAGGTACACAATATTTACAGTTAGTTTTGGTATATTCTTGGGAAGACTGTTCCTGTAGAATGGGTTGACTTAATCGCAGTCGGGCAGAGTCTCTCGATTCGATCTCTTCTTACTTCTTCCCTCGTCTTCCCGGTACCAACCCATATTTATATGGTCGGTACTCCACTATGTAAATTAGGTGGATCCTACCACAACAGATATCATCACTGAACTATTGTTGATTGTTTACTATTTTTTCACATCTATACCACTTCATTCTGTAAAAATAATTATCGTGGTTCCTTTTGTGCTATTGTAACATTTTTCTGATTTTCCAATTCAAAAATTTTACTCTTTTAATTTCACATTAAGCATCAAATAAATTTTTTGAAATTTACGGTTACTAGTACTTCAGCAAAATTAAGATAATGATGTCATATTGCAGAATTGTTTTTATGACTGTCATTTACTCAATACGGATGGTTGCTCAATACAACGTTGCAACATGAGCATGCTGATTAATTTATATAAAAAGAAAACAGGAGGTTAGACAAAGAAAAATGAATAGTAAATAGTAATAATACGGTGACATTGGTAAAGATTTTGTGGGCTTAAGTTCATGAGTGCTTTCAGAGCAAAACAGATGGGAGGAACCTTACGTTCACAAGGAACAGAAAGTGGACAATTTTAAGTAGATGAATGGCAGTTGTAAGCATTGCACTCTCAATCTGTTCGGCATCTATCCCTTTTCTATGTCTATGGATCTTTCTCATTTCATGTCCATTTCAGACAGTTTTATTTTTGTCTGTCAGATTTCATATCTACTTATCTCTATCACACTCTCTTTCTCTCTCTCTCTCTCTCTCTCTTTCTCCCCTCACTGTATCTAGGTATCTATGCCAATATGGTCCCTATCTATCTATCTATCTATCTATCTATCTATCTATCTATCTATCTGCGCGTGGCCTAGTGCTTAGAACGTTCGCTTTCTGACCATAGGGTCTGGAAGGGGACGATCCCAACGTACGGCAGCTTTGGAAAGTGCTTGGAAACCATATCACAGACTGGCCCAAGCCTTATGATTTAAATTGGATAGACTTGGGGACCGACGGTAGTCACAAGTCATCGTGACCGGGGGTTTGAGTGTACTGGCGTTGTTCAGATTTTTGATCATGGTAGATAACGCGCTCTCTTCCAGAAACTGTAACTAAGGTCTGCTCAGTATAGTTACAGTAAAAACACAGGTTGGCTCTGTGGGTGTTGCCTGAGCGAGTATCTGCAATAGGGATTGGCTAGCATCCCTAGTAGACGGGTATCCTCGAATACAAGTGGCCAGCTATTCTATCTATCTATCTATCTATCTATCTATCTATCTATCTATCTATCTATCTCATTCCATATCCATTGCTCGCTGTTTATATCTATCATTTGTCATATCCATCTCTATTTCTTTCTTTCTCTCTTTCTCTCTCTCTTTCTCTATCTCTATCTATCTATCTATCTATCTATCTATCTATCTTAGTCTTTTTATTTTTATTATTAATCAGTAATCATTAAATCTACATATCATTTGCGTTGCACGCGTTCGATTAACACTTACATTTATATTTTTCCACTATTTAGCATGTGAAACACATTAAATTAAAATTTAAAAGCATAATTAATTTTATATTAATGTAATTCGAGCCGTTACATCCTACTGTAGTGAGGTTAATATGTCACTAAATTCAACCAAAACATATGACCTGTTTTCTGATTTCTTTTGTTTTTAATCTTTTCTGCATTTTCTTATTTCTTATTTCTTTTCATTGATTCATTCCTTCTATTTCTTTCTTCTCTTTCTTCGAAGAACCATTTTTAATTTCTTTTTTTTTTTTTTTCTTCAGTTGTTCCTTTGTATCTCTTTTTACTCCTACTTTTACTTCATTTATTCTCATTTTTCCGTCATTTTTGCCTTTTAGTCTATTCATTTAATTCAATTCCTTTATCACTTCCCTTCTTTACATCTCTTTCTTAGCGCTAAAGTTTTCTTGGTACTTACAATCCATCTATTTTATAGGATATATTTAGTTCACGTAAATTCCAACTTTTACTGGTAACCCACTTGCATTTGTACAAATAATCTCCCATCGATTCTATCTGCATGTATTTAAGTGTGAGTATTCAGGCGTTATGTAATTGAATCTGTGTCATTACAACTTTAGATAATCGGGAAGATTCAGGCTCTAGTGAAAAACAACCGAGAATTTGTTTCGCTTTGCGATGTTTCGTCTTAACGTTGATTCGTTTTACATCGTCTCTCTTTCCTTATTAGCTCTTTTGTCTTTCGATTTAATCTGTCCGAGTTGACAGCACAACTCGAATAGAAGGATTAGATTAACCAGTAGCAGTTACAACAACTTTAAAGCAAGCCTATATTGGTCTTGAAGTTAGTCACATACACTCATAGCGTGCACGTAACGCGCGCACACACACACACACGCACAAACGTGTATAGCCTATTAAATGTTGTTGCTCACATTCTGTTTGGCGCCTATATCTGTTGCGTATTCATTTACATACACGATGGTACATCATAAACCCATACCCGCATATATATATATATATATACACACACACACATATATATATATATATATATATATATATATATATATATGCGGGTGTGTGAGTTTGCATGTGCGTATATTTCTCTTAACGTTTCTTTAAAATGATTTGATTTATCTGTGACCGTAGATAAATATCTGCATACCTATATTTTTCTTACCTATGTTGTGGACCTCGACACATGTAACAAGGTTATCACACACGCGCGCGCACACACACACACTTCTATTCTATCTATCTATCTGTCTATCTATCACACACACACAAACACACACATACACATTACATATGCACATATGAGAGTAACTAGCACAAACAAATATGCTTTGTTTGATATTCATTTCCAGATACCAGTGGATTGGCATCCTATTTTCTTTCGTAAAATATTTTCTTTTTGAGAAGTCATATATACAAAACTATAATTGTTTAGGTGTGCTTAACTACTTTCCGAGTTTTATATTTTGTAAAACAACTTTAATTCTCCACAAAAGTTGTTCAGTGAAATTGAGACGTTGTTAAAAAGAAATATGCATGACACACACACACACACACACACACACACACACACACACACACACACACACACACACACACATACATATATATATACATATATATATATATATAATTATTTATTCGAAAATTATAACATAAATATGTTATAAAATCATTACAAAAATAGTCATTTTGTTTCAACACTTCTGGTGTGTTATCAAGTGATGGTGTTGAAATGTAGAATAAATCTATCACTTGATAAGACACCAGAAGTATTGAAGTGGTGATTTTATAACATATTTATGTTATAATTTTCGAATAAATAATTATATTTGCTCTACTCTGTATTGATCACTCTTTTAAGAATAGTATTTGTTGGTTATTGGAATTTATTCCGTATATACCAATCGTATACTTCGATATATATATATAGATAACCAGGATCGAAACCCGACCTGGTATCCATCCCCGAGCCATCGGCAAGGAGAAAGACAAATTCTAGCGTCTTGTTTTTATGAATGTAAGCAATCGCCACACAGACATAGTACTCTAATCATTAATATATATATAAAGACATTTTTTATGTTTATACGTTCTTTTTATAGATACAAATATTTAAGTAAATTGTCTGTTTATAATAAACAGTATTAACGACATTTACCGGCCTGAATGTACGAGAAATTTTCATAGAAAATATGCGTCCTCCGACAGGAGTCGAACCTGTATCCTATACGTAACTGTCATATAGCCTGACGTGCTTTTACCGATTGACCCACAGAGGAGCGTTTCGGTTAGCAAGGTCGATTTTACTGTTTTCAAACTACAATTCTCCATGATTTTCTCTCGTGCATTGATATCTGCTCGATGCGTATCCAACTGTAAACAAATGACGTCACACATTATGAAATGGACAAAGTCTGACAATTATTTTAAGACATTTTTATGTTTATAAAAAGAACGTATAAGCATAAAAAATGTCTTAAAATAATTGTCGGACTCGAGAATTGTACAAAAGACCACAAACAGTACAGGAGAATTATTGTATCCAAGTGTAGCATGAACACTGTTAGATGTTTTATTTTGCTTTCTCGTTTCATGTAATCGACTGATGCTTATTTCTCATTGCAGCTTATCAATGTTGTACTTCTTTAGCTCCAATGCAACCAGAGCTGTTTTTCTTTCTGGTGCTGAGTTGTTGTCATGGAGACTTCGTACATTCCAAGTGCCAAGATGAAGTTGATGTTGTTTCGTAGAGTTTTTCGCAGTAGCCGGATATGTGTAGAACTAATTAGATGTAGTTGTCACAAAACCAACACAATGATTTGTTTCAAATGGTGAAGGCTTGTGTCGGACCATCGACACTTTTTGGATCTGTCGATAAAAAAAGTAACGGTGCAAAAGACTTGCCACTGAAACTCCGAGGACATGTGTTATTATCGTGGAGTTTAACCTCTCCGTATCACAGTCAATATCAGACAGTACACGCCTCTCGGCAGACACATGCAATATAATGACTGGGTTAAGTTCTCAGGAGTTTTCCTTCCCATCTGAAGTCTTTTTATCATGAAACCAACACTAAAAGAATTGCTAACCAAAGCTCAGAGAGACTCCTTTCACCCTCATCAAGGGTAGCTAGCCCACGCCAGTTCTCAATCTGGTGCTTTACATAGCTCCGCGGGATAAATATATATTTTACACTGGATGCCAGAGTAAACATCGTCATCAATGTGCCAATATACTTCTATACTAATAATAAAACCGTATAAAATTATTATCAATTATATAAGAATACTTTATTATTATTATTATTATTAATATTGTCATCATCATCATCATTCGATTTCTGCTATGGACACACTACCTACCAAGTCTGCGGAAAGACCTAAGGCAGGTCGTGGTGTGTTGTTATGGCCACATTTCATGTTAATTTTTTTTTTTTTATCTCCGATGAAGTTGCTAGCGTTACATAGACAAAATATTAATATTATTATTATTATTTATAATAATAATAATTATATTATTATTTTTATTATTGTTGCTGTTGTTGTTTTTAAAATATTTGAAAGTAAAGTAGTAAAAAACGAAACCAAATAACATTATAACTGGGAATGCTTTTTCAACAAAATTGAAATTACGTTACTTTTCAATTAATAAATAAGAAAATGTAAACGAATAAAATTCATACCAAATGTTATTAAAATAATCTTTGAAAATAGATAATAATAGATAAAGAAATCAGTGATAATGAGCCACGAGTCAAAGATAAACAAAATAAACATTACAAATATGCTTTCCTCTAAGTCTGAAAATTACGACCACTTTCGCAAAAATAACAACAGAGAAATAAATGTTACGCTTGAACATTTTGAAGATTAGAATTATGCCACTATAATTAATTTAACAAATACAATACATTAATATATCTAACTCTTAGCGAGATATCCTTACACTTGCTAAACAATTTTTTTAAATAAAAATAAAAAAAAGAATAAGGAAAAATCGTTGTATGCCACGGCTTATCTTATAAACAAATATGAACAAAAGATTATAAAAATATGTATATTAATTACTGTAAATAAATAATAACTTATTATAATATAATAAACAAAGAAAAATTTAAGAATCATTGATGATTAAAAGTAAAACAATCAAGACTTTCCTTTATATATGACATTGCTTTCTTTGAGCCCCCCAAAAAAAAAAACACGTCCGTTTACTCCGACATCAGCTTATATATATATATATATATATATATATATATATATATATATATATATATATATAATCTCTAGCCACTTTATTAGGTATACTATTCTAGTAAGATTGGATTCTAGAACCGTCTCAGGTCTTCTTGCCATGGAATCATCGATGTTCTGAAAACACTCTGTCGACATCCTGGTTTATGCTATTATTATTATGCCACAATTCTTCTAGATTGATTGGCCATCTCTCTCCTTTTCCAATGCATTCCAAAGTTCCTTTTAAGAGTCAGGGATGTGCGGATGGTGTAATGCATAGCAGCTCGGTATGAGAAACCAGAGAACCGACTTCGAATTCCAACCGGTTTAGTTGCATTCATTTACGCGTAAATAACACTGGGAAAGGTACGAATCCATTTAGTCCCTCCAGCTCTGAGTTAAAAAGTAATACTTGTATCTGCAAGTTATTCTTAATGCAATATTTAATCGCAAAATAATTATTTTTGCAATCCAACATTTGTGTCGGCTTTAAAGAACACAAAATGGTTGATAAGCCGTATCAATCAAATTTTAAGGAAATAAAAAACAGTTTATTCGATTAATCTAATCAACTGGAACATGTCTAGCCATTCTCCTCCCAAATCTCCCATCGTGAACGAATTTTCGCCCATACAATTGCCGCTCACTGAATTTTTAAGGTTTCTCTGACCATTCTCTGTATACTCAATGACAGTCCTAGTAGATTAGCAAGTTTTGATATACTCATATCCACCCGGTATCTGGTACCAACTGCAATTCCGCGTTTAAACTCATTTAAAATAACTTTCTTTCCCAT
The DNA here is from genome assembly GCA_903632075.3 of Acanthosepion pharaonis. NCBI lineage: Eukaryota > Metazoa > Mollusca > Cephalopoda > Sepiida > Sepiidae > Acanthosepion > Acanthosepion pharaonis. The sequence goes on from CAHIKZ030000580.1 coordinate 947,488, forward strand.
ACTAAAGCGTGAAATGAAATTCATGATTGAAGTTGCCACCATATAATTAGCTGGTTAGGGCACACCGAGGTGGTGTAATGGTTAGCAAGCTTGTATCGCTAGAATAATTACAGCTGAGTAGTGAGTTCAATCCTCATTGGGTGCCCCATACTATCGGCTTTGTGCCACATCTAATGTACGCTTTGAAAATCACTATAATTAGTTGGTTATAAATTTGAATAAAAGAACATTTATTCATGCGTACTTAATTAATTGGCTATTGAGTGAGTATCGAATATTTATCAGGTCATCCCATAAGTTCTGTCCGAATTTTGAATAAAGAAAACAAGTGACCAAATGTTACATTTAATTACAGATTCAATCAACAATGTATTTTCCCTGATTATCTATGACTTCCTTCCATCTATTAACAAGCTTACTAATTCCATTACTGTAAAAAATATTTGGCTTTGATTCAAGGAAGTCACAAATGTCAGTTTTAACCTCTTCCTTTGTTACAAAAGCTGTTTCTTCCAAATGATTCTGTAAGCTATGAAACAAATGGTAGTCTGAAGGAGCAAAATTGGGAGAATAAGGTGGATGAGGAATTTTCTCCCAACCAAGTTCTTCGATCTTTTGTGACGTGATTCTTGCTGTGTGGGGTCGCGCATTGTCCTAATGAAACGTTCAAACGTTCTAATTGCTGACAGTATATTGGTGCATTAATTGGAGAATTAGGTGGTAAGAATTCAAAGTGGATTATTCTTTGGCGACCCCACCAGATTGAAAGAAGAACCTTTTTCCTATGAAGATCCCTTCTCAGCTGTGGCTGAGGTCCTTCCCCGTTACCAAGCCACTGTCTACGACGCTTAACATTTCGATAAAAGATCCATTTTTTGTCGCCAGTCACAAGTCTATCCAAAAAAGATGAAACAAGTTGGCAAGAATGGAGAGAAGAGCAGATGTCAACTCGGGATTTGAGGTTGTTTTCATGAAGCACCCGTTTTCCAAGTTTAGGAACTTTTCCAAGTTATAAGATGACGATGAACAGTTGTATGGTTTGAACTGAAAACCACTGTCAATTCCTCAACTGATAAAGCAGGATTTTCTTCAAGGGCTGCTTCAAGAAGCTTTTCATCAAACTCAACTGGACGTCCGGTTCGATCTTCATCTTCAAGGGAGAAATCTTCACCTCTGAATTTTGCTATACATCTTCTGCAAGTTCTTTCATTCACACATTCCTCTCCATAAACTGAGTGAATGTTTCTAGCCGCTTCGGCTGCTGAGTTTCCTTTCTTGAACTCATAAAGCATTATGTGCCTCAAATGATTCTTGGGTACTTCCATGTTAGCAGGGTTTTAATCAAACAAAATTTAATTTTATTGTTCTGTGAAATAAAATTTAATCAGTATAAATGCATCTAAACATAAAAATAATGTTCAGCTCCATTAGACATTATAAAATACTCTTTAAATTTCGTTCATTTTAAGAAAAAGTTAAAATTCGGACAGAACTTATGGGATGACCTGGTATATAAATTTACATGCGGATAGTATTTAACAATGGGCCAATAAATGATTCTCCTAGAAGAAACTTATATGAAAAATATTGGTATGGCATAAGATGTAACATTGAACCTTACTTAACTCCGATTTACTGCTTAATAAAAAAATATTACATATTTCAATGAAGGAAATTAATTTAACGCAAAAAATAAAAGTTTGAATTCTGTAAGAAATATGGCAAATAAGTTAAACAATATAGAAATTTATTGAGACAATAATAAATGTCTTGTCCCATATCAATTGTAAATGAATTCGTTGGACATTTGGTGTTTATTCTATTAATTCAGTTCTCTAGGAGTTCTTGTCGCTACGAATTATTTGCTAATAGAAACATTTCGAAGAATTCTTAAAATGATTTCCACCGTTTATATACCTGGTAAAATAATAATCGTTTATCAGTGAAATGAGTGGAATATGAATGTATTGTACGATTAAATTGTTTAATAATTTGTTCCTTAAATAGTGTTAAGATTTTGGAATGAACCCAATGCATAAGTTCAAAATCGAACCTGCAACATTAATATCAGAGATTTGAAAACAACGTGAAAATATATATGAGGATAATAAAGAGTCATGGTACTAATAACATTTATCAAAAGTGGATTTTGAATATAAATGAGAAATGCTTGATGGAAGTTGAGATACGACTGGACTAGATTAAGCCAACGCAAGTTTAACTCTCAATGTTTATCGAAATGAATCGCGTCATTATCTTTAAGCATATATGCTTTTATGTCGGTATATATGTCTAGGTTTGAACAAACGAGTACACAATGTATGTCCATTTATACTTGTATATTTATATCATAGTTGTGTTTGTATGCACATGCTTATATATATATATATATATGTATATATATATATATATATATATATATGTTTGTGTGTGTGTATGTGTGTGTGTTGTGCGCGCGTGTGTGCGAGCATGCAAAATATATTTCTTTTTCCTTTTTTTTGTCAAAATATTCGCCATTTGTATGTCCTCATCGCTGCAGGACGATTGTTTTTAATCAACTGCGGTTGGACACGGGATGAGTTAGTCACAGGAATTATTCTTGAAAAATGGGAAAAGTCGTGACTTCATTTAACTGACCACTTGACAAGGAAGGCGAAGGGTCAAATTATAAGAGGAAAAGAGACAGGATGGACACAGCTATCATCTGAGGCCGGTAGAGACTTGTTGAGAAACAAGGCAACGAAGACCATAGTAAGAGGATTAAACCTGAACACCCGAAAGGAAAAATATGTCAGGGAAATCAACAGACAGAGATGAAGTAGGGAAAAAGAGGAAAGATGTTGACGGAGGTTGAGATGGGAGGCGCGTAAGATACGATATAAATAAACTTACAGAAAGAAAAAGTGCACAAAATCTAAAAATTAATACTATATATATATATATATATATATATATATATATATATATATATATATGCGTCGTCTGTCTGTGTGCGAGTGTGTATTACTGTTTATGTGCAAGTATAACCCATTTTGTGTACAGAGAAAAGGTTGGATAGATAATTAGGAGAGAGTTAAGAGAAAGGCAGATGGAATCTTACACAGGAAGGAAGAATAACTGAGAAAGGAGAAAAGAAAATAGAAAAAGCGATAGAGAAAAAGAAACAACGAAAAGAAAGAAACAGTGACAGGTTGAAAATGAATGAAATTGCGAAAGACAGAACTAGAGAGTGTGAAAAAAAACGGAGAAAACCTTTCAGAATAGAAAGTCTTTTAAACCAATTTCAAGTTGAGTCAAAGATATAAAAAAACAGAATCAATGAAATAGAGATAGCGATAAAATAGCGTGCCAACGAGAGAGAGAGAGAGAGAGATTAGAGAGAGAGAGATTAGAGAGAGAGAGTGAGAGATGAAAGAGAGAGAGAGTGAGAGATGAAAGAGAGATGAGAGGGCGAGATAGAGATCAGAAAAGGAGATTTAAAAGTGATCAATCTTCAAGTGTTTCTATGATCTCAAGAAAGAATCCGCTTTATAAAGTAACAAACGTCGTTTTCAGGTTGCAGCCATATTGCCCGGACAGCATATAAGAGAGCCATTCAGACGGCGCTTGTTTGTTCTCTTCGTTGTTTTCTTTTTCTAAAACGAATAAATTTTCTTTATTTTGATGTGTGTAGGGATGAGCCTCACCAACTCATCACTTAAAGATAGCGTTATGTTTCGAAAGATTTGTATTCAGCTCTAACCATTTTCGAGAAAATATTATTCATGTTATATGCTTTGATTTTCATGCCTGCTGAGCAAATTATTTATTATAGCTATTATTAATATAACCATTATATTGATTTGTAGTATTTTTAATTTGAATTTCAAAGCCAATATTTATATATTAGTACATTTATATTTATTCAACCACATACGTGCCATTTTGTTACACTGCCTTTGACCATCTTTGAAACGGTTCCATGATTCCATCTTTCCAATACTTAGCATTTTTCTTGGTAATGAACTGGTTTAATTAATTTTACAGGCTATCAGAAGGGACAATTGAAATTCTCATTAAGAGAATTTTGTAGGGATCTAAAGAAGTGGTAATCCGAAGGTAAAAAATCTGGGGAGTAGGGAAGGGTAGTCGGACATCCTATCCAAGCTGTACTAATTTCTGCTGGGTCTGCAAAGAGACATGAGGCCTGACATAGATGGAACAAAACACCCTTCCGTTTTAGCTTTCCATCGATTGATACTTTTAATCAATTCAGCTGGAACAATACTTGTCTGAGTACTACACATGATTTTGCAGAAGGAACTCGTAATATAGAATGGCCTTCCAATTCCAACAGATTCATATCACCTATGCTACAGATTTTATTCCAAAACAATAGAAACGACCATCGACCTCCTCCTCCACCACCTTCACTTCTTCCTTCTCCTCCACCTGGTTCTTCTTCTTCTTCTTCTTCTTCTTCTTCTTCTTCTTCTACATATAGTGTATTAATACAAAGAAAAGCCTTTTGTCTCAAAACAGAATCCATATTTGGTCCAAATGTAATTCAGAATTTTAGAGATTACAAACTTTGAAAACTAAATTATTTTCATCTCTTTTTTCAATCTTTTAATTGCTTTTCAAATCTCATTCAGCTTATACGACCTGTCAGTAAAGTTAGTAAACATGACTTATATATACTATACAAGAATTTATCTATAAAAATTCAGTCTATCTATTCAGTACAAGAATTTATCTATAAAAATATTAAATTTAAAAAAGTGAGAACTAAATATTAATAAAAATATATATATATATATATATATATATATATATATATATATATATATTCCAGCAGAAACGATCTGAGACTAGAGAATATTAAAACATTCATTTGAATGACACACATATGGAAGATGTTGATTTGTTTCCTATGATTTTTGCTATTCAAGCTATATTTAATGGTGCCTTTAGTAGTTTGACACAATTAATGAAATTCGATTTTTTTTATATAACTGAGTTCAGATTTTTGTTATTCAGTGTTCGTAAATTTAAACTTTATTTAAATTGTTTCCGTGTAAAAATCTACACAAAAATTGAAAAGATTTAAAATTACACATTGAAGCAATCAAAAACTAGATTCTTGAAACTAACTTCCAGAGTTTAAAAATTCACAATTAGATGAATTGCATAAAATCTTCGAAATTGCAATTATAAAAGACAATTCTGAGAATTCACTTATAACAAATAATCGAAATTGACGAAAATGCAAACTAGGTTATTATAAAACTTTAAAATTCAATAATTAAAGACAGAAGTTATTTTGCATTGTTTCTTTTAAAATTAGAACTGATTTCAAATGCAATATTCTGTTAAAAATTGATTTCATTCTTCGCTTAATTTTTTAGAAGGTTTCAAAATAAACGACATAGGAAATATTAAGAGAAGCAGAGAAATATTCTTTGTTAGTTTGACTCTACCTGAGTTCCCAAAATTAACTGAATATATTGATTTTGAAAATTAGAGGGTGACCGATAAATTTTGCAGCACCTGGGGGGGGGGGACAAAGACACAAAATGTCTATCTTTTCTCATTCTTTCCATATAATCAAGTCATTTCGATGTTTAATAACCAAACGGATTTTATCGCATACAACTTTCCTGTGATATAACTGTTGCTATATCTTGGTTTGTGCGGCTTACTTCCCCAATTATGGGTTAAATGGCAGATCAGAACGTGCTCTCGAGTTTTGGGTGGTAGCCAGCTTAGGAGAAGAACAGCTACGTATTCAGAACAGTGGAGAAGGCAACGGGAAATCATTCCACTATCATTCCCATGAACTTATGGCAATTGACAAATGATAAAAAAAAGGAGTTTGTGAAATGCCAGGATCATGATATTATGAAAACGACATAGACTATTGTCTTAGTTCTGATGAAAGCTTTTATGTTATCGAAAATTGATGCAAAATAGCTTTCCTATTTTCCTCGATTAGAATTTGTCTCGTGTTAAGCTAATCTGATATCTCGCAATATCTTTGAAAACATTTTTAAAACAATATTAAGTTGAGTATTATCTAAAAAATATTAATTTTCTTGAAACTGACTTTCTTTAACAAAACAGAGCTGACTACAATTAACTTTTATTTTAGAATCAAGTATGACAAGCGATTCTACGTTCACATTAAGAAGAACTCGAACCTCAACATAATCCAAAGAACTGATAATCAATAATTGATTGCAATCCGCCCACTAGGATTTGAAGGCTGACTTTTGTTTGAAACTGTTTTTTTATTATTATCCAGACGTTCGTAAAACAGCGCGGGAATGTGACATGTCTCTACAGCGAGGAGTTTATCAAATAGGAAGCAATCAGTAATACCAAGTCTTTTGATTTCGGCCATAAAAGGAAGCGTTAGTCTGTATTCTTTGGATGAGTTCAAAGAGGCTTAAGTAGCTTCAGTTGATCTGGACATCTCTTGGTCTCTGTCCGTAGCACTTGGCTCTTTGGACAATAGACGGACATTTATGTTTGAAGAGTAACCTTCTAAATGTTCAAATAGTCATACACACACAACTCGCGCGCAATACAGATACAATGGCAATCTTACGTATAACATATATATATATATATATATATATATATATATATATATATATATATATATATATATATGTGTGTGTATGTATGTATGTATATAATCCGTATATATCAATATTGTAGCCAATCTCTTTATTAATCTATTTTATATTCTGTTTTGTAAAATATCCTTTTGTATTCATATAATATTTTATTTAAATTCCTTCAGATTTCAACGATATATTCCTGTGGTATATAAACTCATAGCTATTATATATATATATATATATATATATATATATATATATATATATGTGTATGTGTATATATATATATATATATATATATATATATATATATATATATATATATATATATATATATATATATATATATATATATATATATATATATATATATATATATATAAATCATCTTTAAATTAAAATTCCTATCGTCTCTCATGTGTAGTAGCTTCAACGTAAACAGAAACTTAGTCCGATGAAGTCCTAAAGAACGAAACGCGTCGTAATAATTTCTTTCTACTTTGTCATGAATCTTTCTTCCCAAATTGTTCTTGATATATATAAATTTATATATTGTTATCGCATTGCAACCTCTTAATTCATTAATTCCCTTATTATCTTGAATCGTACTTCCTTTGATTGACTGCGAACGGAAGCTATTTTTCGTCCGCAAATGAAATGACTGTAATAGATTTGAAAATTCTTTTTTAACTTAGTGGAAAATAGACTATTCATAGTAGACAACCCATGTTTAAAGTTCTTTTGAACCACAGTTATTGCCTTAAAATTGAATTTGAAAGAATGAACAGAAAGAAATAAAATACAAAAGGTAGAGTGACAAAATATTAAAAAAATGATTAATTAACTAAAAAGTGAATTAATACTTAATTTAATGACTTGAGAAATAACATAATGTCCGAACAAAAAAGAAAAAGTGACTATGAAAAGGAAAAACAAACCAAATATAAAGGAAAACAAATGACAAAAGCAAAGAGATAAAAATAAAAGAAAAAAGAGATGTTGACAAAAACAAAAAAGAAAGATAGAGAAAAAAGAGGAGAAAGAGAAAGAAGATGATGACAAAAACAAAACAGAAAGCGACAAAGAAGAAAGAGATGTCGACACATAAAGAAAGAGTGAGAAAGAATAAAAAGAAAAAAGTTCATGACAATAAGAAAGAATAAGGAAAGAAAAAAGAAAAAAAGATGATGACAAAAAAGAAGGAGAGAATGAAGAAAAAGATGACGGTAATAAGAAAGCAAGACGAAGATATGATAGCAAAATAAAGAAGGAGTGAAAGAAGGAGTGAAAGAAGGAGATGAGAACAAAAAGAAAGTAGGCCATGAAAGAAGAAAGAAAAAACAAGGAAGTAAAACATCATCTAAAGAAAGAAAAATCAAAGGAATAAATAAAGAACAAAAACATATATGAACTGTAAGTTTGGGATGCGGAAACGATTAATAAAAAAAATAATTCGCAGTAAACAAACAGAAAAGAAGAAGGAGAACGTGATTATAGTGAGAAAAATTGAGCGAAAAGAAAGCTAAGATAAAATGAGTGAATAAATGAATCGATAAGTGAGTTGAATTGAAGTGATTAATGTCCTCCCGAAAAAACTGAAACGTGATAATATAGTGTTTTTCGCGTCACGTGCAAGTTGGAAAAGAAATGTGAACTTTAAATAGGCAGAGGATTGAAATTTCGGCATAAAAGGGTGGCGAAAAATAAGATGGTTTCGGGGAAAAAAAAAGAGAATACACAAATGAATGTAGGAAGGAGATGATAAGGAGGAGGAGGAGGAGGAGATGATTGTAAAAAAGAACAAACTGACAAGTTCCAAGTGGAAACAGAATTTCGATTAGTATTTAAGATCTTTTTTTTTTCTTTTCTTTACTTTATTCTTTTTTGGATTCGCTATTCAATTAATACAACTTTCTTCTGAATCCTGAAATTTTGTCATTTATGCCAGCTTAAAAATATGTCAGATTGAAAATAATGATACCTTTCATTTAACTCATATAGATGTTACTTGTTTATATTCATATTTAGGCATTTCCATTCCTCTTTTGCCAACTGTTCTGCAGAATTTTTGTAATGTTATCGCTGTAACGACTAATAAGAATAAGAAACCAACTCTTTCATACGTAAAATAATTGTTTATTCACTTGATGGACTTCGGCAGTTAATATCGACGTGAGGATGTATGGATTCAGCTCTTAAATTGAGCGTTGGTCATTTTTCGAGTATGTGATAGACTAGACTTTTCCTCTTGTGTGGAACGGTTATATAACTTTGTCATCTAGTTGTCCCGAATGTACACATCATAATCTTAGATTGACCTTCTATTTATATGTCGGTGTAGCCACTCATATCCTTTGAGGCCCGATTCTTCTCCGTGTGGCTATGAAGATACCTTTCAGGTCAACTTTCTACACTTGGCACTTTTGATGTTCTAGAGTGACAAGGAATGCATAGCCTACTTTGGTATCTCTTGGGGTTAGGCCACTACATATATTGGGGTCGCTTCAGATCAACTCCTCTTAAAACATTGGTTCTTTATTGACATTAAATTCGATTCAAACCTCTGTTATTTCCTCGAGTGACTCATACTATACTTATTAAAAAGGGTTTAGAAAAACTACTTAAGTTAGTGAAATTTCTTTTATGTTTTATTAAAAATGCCGTTTATTTTGTTAAGATTCGATTATAGTTAAAAGATTTAACGTGTGTATCTTTATATAATTAGTAAATCGCCAGAATAATGTAGATTACTACAGTGAAAAATTAGACAACATTACCGACAAAAAACATTTGGTATATTATATAATAAATATTAGATATTTTAATTTGATTATAGTCTATGTCTATTTACTTTAAGACTTTCTTTGATATACATTTATGTTTACGCAAAGTAAATAGACATAGACGTAAACGTTGATTTTGAACAAATTTATATAAATAAAGTTTTGTTCTCTTGGAGTAATGAAGCCCACAAACCTGATTAATTGTTACTCTTTTAAAACATACTCTTTGTAAGTTCCTAGTTGATGAAAATTTTTTGGTTGCACAAAAGTGGAGTAATGCAATAAAAGTTGTGCAGTAGAGACTGTGACAAATTATAGGATTTTTCGCAATTTACTTCAGGAAGGAAGAAAAACAGTGGAATCACAAGGAAATCAGTTATGTCCAAGAATAACTACGAGATTGTCTAATGTGTAATTTTTCTCTAAAGATGCTAAGAGAACATGTATTTCACTGCATACACAAGGAAATATTCTGAATTATTCTTTTACTAAAGCTGAACCTATTCTTGATGGAAAATTTGAGAAAATGCTTAATACGAATTATTGTTTTCATTAAAATCTTTTAACCAAATATTTGAAATTCGTGTTTTAAAATATTACACAAAGCAATCAAAATTTTCTTTATTACATTTCTATGGCGAATTTCACGAAGTCAGAATCGGTTATAAATCTGAGAAATGTTAACATTTATATCAGCAAATGCGTTGATAATAGAATGTGAAATAAAATGAAATGTAAATCATAGGCGTCGTCACTGACGTCGACATTACGAACGGTGCCAACATAAGTGGCATCACTGTTACCCACATTTCCCTCTCAGGTTCGAGAGGATTTCTAATTGTTTAATGAGACTAGAATTACAAGCCGTGTGTAAATGGAGAATGTTTATTGGTTGAAAATTCTTTAATTAATCTGCGAAGTTGTTGATTGTGTCACCAGGGAAACCAGAAAAAAGAACAGAGGACCCCCCAAAAAAAAAAATAAGAGAAAATGAAAGACGAGAAAGACAAGAATGGGGAAAAAGATAAAAGTAAGTGCCAAAAGGGGGGGCGACAATGAAGAAGAAGAAGAAGAAGAAGAAGAAGAAGAAGAAGAAGAAGAAGAAGAAGAAGAAGAAGAAGAAGAAGAAGAAGAAGAAGTAAGGTAGATAGAGGAAATGAGAAAGTAAAAGCAAGAGACGCAGTAAAGAGGTATTGCACAAAGAATATAAAGGTTAAAAAACAAAAAAAGAGAAAAGTATAAGAACAAATTTAAGAGGCTAAGAAGGTAGTAATTACAATACAGCAGGGGAAATGCGAATCATTAGGCAATTTCTTTGGAATAAAAGTGGCAATAATAATAATAATAATATCATGTAAAATTACAAAGAGAAAAAAATGCGAAGACGATTGAAAGGAGGAAGTAAATATAAAAAAATAGGTAGTAGACACCCAGTCCGCAAAAAATGGTTGCAAATAGGAATGAAGTGGGATTTAATTTCATCTGAATGCTTCTTTTGTTTCTGAACAATCCTCTTGTTTGCCTTTGCCTGGTGAGAAGACGGAACTTGTGGAAAGGGAAAACAGATAAAATAAAAGAAACGAGACTAAAGAAGACAAAGGTTGCAGAATGTGCATTCGTCATTGTGTGTGCATGCATTTGGCTTTATAATCCTTTTCTTTTTCAAATAGTTGCGTGCATTTCAGTCTGTATTAATAAGTACGTGTGAAAAGAGAACAGAGTGAATATTGCGACTTTGAATGTTACGTAAATGTGCATTTATACCTATGTTTAAAACCAAAAATCAAAACTTAGTAGATTATACATTAGAGACAAGTTCCCGTTTTCTCTTTGGCCTGCGCATTTCTCTATTGCAATAATAAATAATACAAACGACATCTTCCTCTTACATTGTATGTGTATGCTCATACTCTTGATTATTTCAAATGTGTTTATGTTATATTTATATAATGTTTATGTTATATTTATATAATGATCAGAAATAATGCAAGTCAAATTTGGGAAAAATAGTCCCAGTAAACAATTTTCTCTACAACAGCAATCTCTCACTCTGAACTCAGATTATTTATTGTTACTTGATGTTGAGATTTCCAAGCTACAATTAAAGCATTTCAAAAAGATCGAAAATGTTTCTGAATAGAGCAACTGCTTCATATTCTCTGTCCGAATGTCTGGGATGAGGCGTTATCATTATTTATACTATTTATATTTTGACAACAAAGATGAAGACAATAGTGTAAATAAGGCTTTATATTCATTTTATATTTGGTAGATAATATAATAAACATAATATTAGCAAAGGGAGAACACCTAAAAACACAAAGCTAATGTTCGAACTAGATTTTAGGCTTATGGTTAGGGTAAATTCTAAGGCTACTCTTAGGATTATAGTTTAGGATTGCTGATTACTTTAAGTTGGTGTCATTATTAGGGTTAGTGTGAAAGTTAGGTTTTAGTACTGATCACTGTGTTAGGGTTAAGGACAAGGATTTAGGTTATATTTCTTCTTTTTTTTAAGGGATGGTGTTAGTATTAGAGTTTAGAATTGTTGATAACATTATGGAAGGGTAGGTTCTGGGTTATTGTTAGTTTAATGGTTAATGTTAGAATTAGCATAGCGGCTAGTAATTATGATTCTTGATAGGGTTAGGTTAGGACTAGTGTTCAGTAGTTAGTGTAAGTTTTGGGTTTAGTGTTATATTTAGGGGAAGGGTTAGGGTTTAATGCAAATATTTGAATTATAGTTATGGATATTATATTTGCTTACGGATGGAATTAGAGGTACGGTTAAACTTTTGTTTAAGGTTAGTGTTATAATAATAATAATAATAATAATAATAATAATAATTATAATAATAATAATAATAATAATAATAATAATTAAAACAACAACATAATGGCCTCTTAACAACTAACAAAACCATTTATAACAGTTGCATAAAAATAGAATAATATTAGTTGTTATTTTTCGATTGGGGTTAGGGTTAGTGTATACTGTTGCTATTAGGATTAAGGCAAAGATTTCGAATTGTGTACAGGATAAGTGTTAGTGGTTAGGAGTTGGATCAAGTTTAAGGTTATGGTTTGGATTTGATGTTATTAATCGGGTTAGGTTTTAGGATTATTGATAGCGTTAGTGTTAGAGTTGTTAAAATTAAGGTCACAGTCAACAGCAACACCAACAGCAATACTACTGTCACTTATAATTTAGAAGCAATATAATGGCGCTTGCACGAGAAAATTACATTCATAATAGAGATATGTTATTTTGTTTGAATAGTTTGTGAACACTTAATGTTAGAGTTATGCTAGTGTTAGGGTTTAGGTTTGACGATAGATTTATGGTCATGTGTTTAGGGTTAATATGAATGGTAACGATTATTGTTAAGGTTATCGTTAGGGCTAGGATTAGGCTTAACGACAACAACAACAACATGATAAATACTGCTTCTTCTACTTATAAAAATTAATTTGCAAGCATTTGCACGCACAGTTTTATTGAATTTGACTAACAAAATTTATCTATTCAAGTTTTTATATTTTGGCAGTTTACATTTACGTAACCGTACATCCTGGTCACATTTAGAAAACAACTATGATTCGTAATCGTTTTACTCGATTACGTTCGACCATCTCGAGTCATTTTTAAGAATGCTAATATTATCAATTGCAATAAAGAAATGTCTTCATTAATTTCGTACTGCTATTCTTTTAGAAATGTTAGAATTTTGATTTAAAAGTTTTTGTGTATCGAATGCAAGTGATGTCATATGTAGAATGGATTGTAATTATATTTTTAAAGACTAGTCAAATATTAAATAATAATCAAATAATTTGACAGTGACTTAGGATCTAGTGATCATTAAATGTAAATGTAAACATATTTTAAAATACCGTACATACTCATGTATAAGCCGAATTCATGTATAGTGCAACCCCTGAATTTTTTGTGAAGAAAGTGATTTTCTTTCATATAGTTCGTATATAATGTGATCCTAGCTTCTGAGTAATACTAGTGGGACTACCGTAGTCAAATATTGCAGTACTGAGCATCATTCTAGATATATTTTATGGCAAATAAATGGTATTTATTCTGTTTTGTAAAGAACTACTCCAAAATGGTGAAAAAACTACTTACCATAAAATATCTGAAACGAAGATTTAGATACCGTAGTTTTATTTTCGTTCATGCCTGACTCCACTAACTCTTTTACCCCGGTTCTGCCTCCTACGTGGTCTGAGTTTCTTCTCTTTTGTAACCTTTTCAAGAAAAGTAGCTATTTTTACATAAAAAATTGTCTTAAAAAATCTGATTATGTTTGACGATAGGGTTTAATGCAAATATTTGAATTATAGTTATGGATATTATGTTTGCTTACGGATGGAATTAGAGGTACGGTTAAACTTTTTTAGATTCTTTAAAATTAAATATATTTGTCGATTATGATTTTTTTCAAAGGGTTTGTCTTCATTTGAAATCACAGAACAAGTTTCTTCTGGCCTTTCTTATTAGTTTTCAGTTTTGTGCTGCAGATTTCATTAACACAACTCCAATTCATACCATACAATAATCAAGACGTCAGCCTTTTATTTTCTCCTTACTCTCTCTATCTCTCCCTTTCTAACCATTTCTCGTTCGCTCCGAGAACCCGCTGTTTAACTATACGTTACACACATACCAAATAGCATATCTGTATCTATAAAAAGAATGTATAAACATAAGAATGTCTTAAAAATAATTGTCGGACTTTGTCCATTTCATAATGCGTGACGTCATTTGTTTACATTTGGATACGCAATGAGCAGATATGAATGTACGTGAGAGAATCATGGAAGATTGAAATTTAAAGGCAGTTAATTCGACCGTGCCAATCAAACGATTCTCTGTGGCTCGATTGGTTAAGAGCACGTCAGGCTAAATGACGGTTCGATATAGGATACAGGTTCGAATCCTGTAGGAAAACGAATATTTTCTATGAAAATTTCTTGGACATTCAGGCCAGTAAATGTTGTTTATTATAAACAGAGGTTTTACTTAAATATTTGTATCTATAAAAAGAATGTATAAACATAAAAGTGTCTTAAAAATAACTGTCGGACTTTGTCCATTTCATTATATATATATATATATATATATATATCACAAGTTTGTATCCGTTATCAATAACACATTTAAGAAAAAAACATATTTCGATTCGTATCATAGTTTTTCGTCTCGGATGCTACCTGAATTTTACGAAAAACAAAATAATTTCCATGCCTGAGGAAGACTGAATGTACAATCGAAATTACTTGCGTATTTAAGAAAGACCTAATACAGCTTGTAATTTTAAAAAACAAGGATCATAACATTTATCGAGTGATTGATAGATTAATGCATCTTTAAAATTTTGTTAAGAAAGGGATTTCGCCATTTTATATCATTAACTTTACTAATTTACTTTTTGTATGAATGATTCATTGTAATATAAATTGAAATGCAACACGTGTTTGATTTAAAAGAACTGATCCGATGTGCAAATTTTTGGGATAACAACTGAGACATTACTCTACTTATTGAACTATTTAGTTCATTCCACATTGACTAATAAACTCCTACAAAAAAAAAAAATTCTCAAATTACCATATTAGTAAAAAATTCAGTTAAATTTTCAAAAAAAATTCAGCCTTAGCGTTGCGACTGCACGCTCCACAAGTTTGCATCCGTTATCAATAACACATTTCAAATATATATATATATATATATATATATATATATATATATATATATATATATATATATGAGGGAGAGAGAAATGAAATAAAAATTAAAATGCATGTTTTGATTGTTCACTATCCTTAATCCATGATCTATATCTTTTCCTACCCATTTTTTCATTGTTTTCTATCAACCCGAAAATCTCAGAAATCCGCCATTAGTCACCGAAAGCTCAATTCTGTCGTGATCAGTCGAATGCTTCCGACAACGAATAAAGCTCGACTCCAACCACACCCTATTCCCTGGTCTGCTGCCCCTGTTTGCCGCATACATTGCCCACTACCACCCAATATTGCGTTATCTCCGCGCCAAATTAACAGTCAATTAGTTTATCATGGCGGAATCCCTATTAGGCGGACATTTCATAAGTGAGTCTCACGGGAGAGATGAGATATGCAAGCGAATTCCCACATTTCTATCGTCGAGATGATTTTTGCTTTTTTACTCTTCAAAAGCTTAAATCTCAACATTTATGGACTCATTTAATTTTCTTTCTTTTCTTTCTTTACAGTCTTTTTATAACTCGTTTTTCCCCTCATGATAATTTATTTTCCGCTTATGTATACATTTTATATTTTATTCTTTCTTTTTCTTTTTCTTATTCGTTCCTTCTCTCATTTTTCTTTCTATCTCGAAGTTACTTTTTATTGCATTTTTTTAGTATTTAAATTTATTTACAAATAACTGGAAAACAACTATTTTGCTCTTGATTAATAGATAAATACGTGACTATCAATGTATTTTTCTATTCAGTGTCATATTTCTGTTCAAAAGTTTGGCAGCCATACAACCTGTTTTTCTCTCATCACTTCTTCTTCTTTGTTCCTTTTAGATTTCTCTCGTTCATGCATTTATTTCTATTTACGTTTTCATCTCGTTAATTCTCCCTTTGCGTGATGTTGTACGTGATCATCATAAATACAAAGATACAACCGTGCAAGTTCTCTGATATCACAAGCGATAGTCTTCCTTTCTCTCTCCCGTGTATCTTCGATTGGTCAAATTTTGTGTCGCCACTCCATCCTACTTCCTATGTAAAGCAGCACTCAAGCATTAATATATCCGCCTGATTAAGAGCTTATAATTTGATAAGGACATGATACAATCAAACCTCTAAAAGTATGGACATACTAACACAGACAATAACTTCATAACGAGATAAGTAATCTTGCAAATGTCCGAAACAATTGTGTGGAAACACTTTATTGAAACAGATATTTTCATTTGCAACAGTTCATTGCAACAAAATGGTGAGGATCAAAATCTACAATAAATGAAGCAAACATTCTACAATTTCAAAACCAGAAAATATTGAAGTTATATTGTAGTGTTATAAAACACTGCACATCGATAATGCAGTGTTTGCATGACAAATAAAGAAATAAGTTGAAATTAATTTTCCGATTTGTTTTCGCCTGAATCTTTATTAAGAAATATTTTGAGAATAAATGTATCAGTTTATATGCCAATAATAATATTTTTCTCTTACGAAACTCTTTTTCGTTCATTATTTTACTTAAAGTATATTATCGAGACAGGAGAAATACCACTTGAAGGACAGATGGGGATTGGTTTTGTTCATCGACGTAACACATAAAGTATAACATCTTTTTTTTTTAAAACTAAATATCACTTAATACAAGGCTCAAAAGTCACCCAATTCAGAGGGTTACATTAAAATGGTAATGATGAATGAGATAAGTGATATGAATGGAAGACAGTAGGAATTTTGGAGATTATGTAGATAATGAGAAAAATGATGATTGACTCCTGACTTGGCGAAATCAAGATTAAACTTCTTAGCGAAGCATTCAAACGGGAGTGACAGTTCTTGAGAAATATATATTTGAATGGAATTTCCGACTTAAATTGAAACGAGGGTGAATTGGCTCTGTGGAAGAAACTTGGCTTGTTCTAACCGTAAAGTTCTGAACTAATGGAACTAAAGAATGGAGCTCTTCTCAACATCTGCCATGGAAATAGCGGTAGGCTTGCAATGTTTCATCTGTCGAGAAGAAATTATAGAATGGAAAATAAATCATCACCAACATGACTACGCTAACCATTTTGAATATTATCAAGGGAAGATTGAGTCGTTCCAGGTTAGATGAAGCATCAATACTAAATTCTTGACCTAATTTGACTCTAGTAGAAATCCTCAGATACTTCCTACTAGTGAGTCGACCATTTTTCAGTTTCTTTACAAATGGACATCATATATGAAAATAAAGCTTACAGTTGCTTTAAATATGATTATTTTTAATAATTTTACTCAAAGTAAGGCAGTAAAGTCATTAAGACTCAAGGGCTTACTGAGTGTTAGAGAATATGAGAATAAATATTATTAAAGTGAGAGGGCGAGATCAATAAATGAACAGGAATTAAGAAGACAGCGATTGATATTTTTTGAAGATTAAAGCTGACTGGAAAAGATTTACTTTTATTAAAGATTTCTTTTTAGAATTATTTATAGACTAACAGAAAGAGGTTTCCACTTAAAATGAAATTAAAAACAATCTCACGAATCTTGATGTATCTTCAAATAAATTCTGTAATAACTTCATTTGATCTTGACAAGAATATCTAATCAAACTGACCAATTGTTCGAGAACTCAATACGATCTTTTAGGAAAGAAAGAAAGAAAACAAGTTTAATCTGGCATTAGCGATTAAGAATTCTTGCTTCAAGGTTGAAAGTTGAATGAACACGATTTATAAAGTGGATGGACAGGAAGGGTCAAGCCTTTAAGGCAAACTGCATTAGATTTGGTATTCGCCAATCGTATAAATGTGTATGCGGGCAAAATATCCCTATGCAAATAAGTCGATATGTTGACACATACAACTTGAACATTCTCTTACTTAGAACACACGCATAAACTGATATTCACATTGATATGATCTTTCACTTCAATTTGAAGATCCTAAGAATCATTCACAAGTGTTTCAGTAAATAGAAGTGGTTTTTTTTTCAACAAGTAATATCGGTAATAGTATTATTAAGAACGAAAATAGAGCAATGCAAAGTGTAGATTCCGAATATTCATGAATCACGCGGAAGTCACCAACTCAACCATGTTAATCCATAGAAGACAATTTATCACAGCACCGAAGGAAAAAAGGCTAGATTTTTTTATAATCTGTTATATCACCATAGCATAGATGCTTTTTTTGTTGCTATGTGTATATCGAAAAGCAGGTGAATCTACATGTGTGCCCATCAGCCTGTTTTAATGCGTTTGCAAACGTAAACGTTTGTCTATACGGGAAAAAGGCAGATATTTTCTTACATGATGAATACCATCGAGGCACGTTTCTTTCAACGGTTTTAGTAACAGTGAATTACAGTTAATGATGACCTGGGCGAAGACAGACTTATGGCAGCTCATTCAGTCTCGATGACAAGTACAGGGAAAGGTTTTTTTCTTTGTTTTTCTTTAAGTTTATTTTTGCAGTAGACTTGCACAAATTCATATCAAATGCAAACTGATAATAAAAGATCGTAATTCTTACCAGTACGCGTCTTCTTTCTTTCTTTCTTTCTTTCTTTCTTTATTTTCAACATTTTTATTTTTCATTTCGGATCATTTCTTACACTTTGTCTTCATTCTTTTATTTCCCTTTTTCTCTTCCGTTTTTTCTTCTGTGTCTTCTTTTTTTTCCCCCTCCATCACTTTCCTTTCTTTTTCCCTTGTTTCTTTATCTTTCTCGTTTCATTCCATTAATCTTCCGCTTCTTCATTTCTTTCTGTTTTTTCTTCTAATCATGAAAACAAAATTGATCGCTTTTATGTTTTGTTTTTCCCTTTTTCTTTTTTTTCACTCCAAATGACTGCATTCGTATTCGCTCTTATTTATTTTTTAATTTTTACATTTCATTCATTTTTCAAACAAATCTAAATGTTACTCCCTTCCCAGCTTAATTTCTCTATCGAAGAGTAGATAATCAAACTGTTATTGCCAAAGCAGTTCATTCGCTACGCAACACGATTTCAAAAGTATCTCAGCAACGTTTGTAAACGCGTATTTGTAAGTCTAGATTAGTGGCAGAAGATAGAATCTTGGCTTTTATGTTAAATGCAATGTTTGTAAGTTCTTTATTCCCAGGCGCAGCATGGAGGAACCTCCGGGTTGTAACAAACTGAATCAGTTTGTAAGTCACAGCATATCTGTTGTTTCTGTTAGACATAAAACTTATAAGCCATCTTTAAGTTTCTTTGACTTCTGCCAATAGCACTTTTCATTATATATAATAATAATTAATAGAAGAAAAACTTAACTTAAGAGTGTAAATATGAAGATGGATGAAGTGGAGGGGAGAAATATTTTTGTTTTTCAGCACTTTCTTAAGGACATTTTTTACAGTCAAAAACTACACTTGAAAATACAGCTGAAGCTTTATAATTAAAAGCATGATCTTCACTTCGGGACTGCTGTGGATTCCGGGATGAAATCCAGTCTCAAATGAATGACAAACGCAGGAATGAAATATAGGAAATAAATGTATTGACGTAATAATACAATTGGTAATACGGTTAGTAGATCCAGAAATGCGGTTAGTAGCAATAATAATATATATAGAGTCTGGGAAATTCAGTATCGAAGTATGACTTCCTTCTGAGTCAACGTGCTCGCAACTGTGACTCCTACAAAGCGGTTACGTCACACTCTCACTCTCTCACTGCCGGGTATTCACCGGCAGCAGTACAGGTACACAGTGGGCGAGTCCACTTGTATAAAAAGGGGTGGACCCCTTAACAGGGACAAAAATAATGCAGATTTAAATTAGGATACTTTCATTTCAAGTCCTTTTTCTCTAGATTGGAAAATGTATATTTCTGCAGCATGTGTCTAGATTCTGGTTAAAACTGTTGTATTCTTTATACGCTCAGATCATTTAAAATCTGCACCAACATCAAGTGAGAGGATAATTAAGCTTTATTTTTTATTAAACACTCTTTATTGTCTTAATCATTTTCTTAATCTCAGACTAGTTTGATATAGTACTGAATAGAAAGAAAAATAATATAGAAAGATTATGTTGTACCAATCTTAATCTTTTAAGAGGGAGTTATGTCTCTTGTAAATTCAACATCTTGACCTTAAATTGTGATTAATTCTGATCGCAGCTCGCTTCTAAATTCTTTCAACCACGAAACATTTCATTATATGTCATTTCTCTACCACGAAATATTTCATTATATGTCATTTTAATTTATTCCTTTGCTGTAATATAATTTACCATTCAAGAAACGTAGATAACGCAGAGATTAAAACAATATATGTCATTGTCGACATCTTGAAAAGAACAAACATACACTGGCAGAGTATCAGAGATGCAAAAATAAACATTGGCATATCCAGATCATTCTGCATAGAATTTATTTTGCTTACATCTTCAATTCTCTCTAGATTTATTTTCACAATCTTTGCTTCATACGTTTTTATTTACTTAGATTGAGAATCACATGAGCTGATTTTTCCCTAATCCATTGCGTCATTTTTCTTTTTTCCAAACCATCATTGGCTTCTGTTTGTTTTTTCTATTTCGTTCCTTTGTACATTTTTACTCTTCATGCAATGATGTGTTTTTTTTTTTATTCTTGTCGTTATAATTATTTTTTATTTCTTGGTCTTCTAAAAAAAAAATGAACACATATTAATATCGTTATCTTACATGTTCACACCTGAATTGTCTGGTGGTCAATGGGGGTCAAGTGACAACAGGTCTCCTCAAATCGCTATGCCCTTGTACTGCTGTTATTTGGAAACACTGAAACGTCTTCTCAAATATCCAGTTTATTCAAAAACATTTTTGTAAATATCTGAAAATTCTTAGTGAAAAGTTTTTGAATGGAGTTATCTGTTTGAATCTCGAAATCCTAGAGTATTTTATTTTTTGCATTTTCTAGGACACACTATTTTGCATTTATACAATTTATCAGCAATTTGTTTGCACAAATCTCCTTTCTCTTGTGCCTGTCTTACATTCCATTTGGGATAATTTGCTGAATTCCCATATAATATTGAGTTTCGTCTCCTCCATACAAACATCATTTCCTGTGTTATGTGAATCCTCGCCTTAAAGCAATTGATATATTGAAGATATATCTATCTAGGTTTCTAATGATAAGAGATTTTGTTTCTCTTCAGATAGGTTCCGTGTAGCGAAATCTAAGTTGTTTTTCGTTCGTGATTGTTTCTCTTTGTCTTTTAAGACTTCTTTCAATGTTTTTTTTTTCTTTTCAGGTTTTTCTTTATTGGACGAGTTTCTCATCATTTCCTTGTGTAATAACCGTGTATATGTTGTTATGACCTTTTCTACTGTGTTGTGAATTGTTTCCGAAACTAGCTAATTGGACAAGTCTTATTATTTTACACATGTTGGCCTAATCTGACTCTAGCAGAAGGCCTCAGATATTTCTCTGAGTGATATAGTGAGTCGACCACTTTTCAATTTCTTTAGCAATTGACATCACATATAAAAATAATGCTTAGAGTTGCTTTAAATATGATTTTAGTGAAATCTAGTGACAGCAAGTCTTCATAATACTCCAGTAATCTTCATACGTCTACATATTTCACAACATTTTCTTACTTTTAACCGTCCATTTACATTATGAACACACAGTCATTTGCAGTCATCTTTCTGGTCTATCACCTTTCCTTCACAGCTATGTATGTTTTCTTTTGTTTTCTTTCCCAGTTATTTTGCGGCTTTCATTTATAATGTTATTTGGCAATTTCAACTTTGCCTCTGCAAGGTAATATTTACCTTTTTTTAATAGATGTTAACCCTGGTCACCTCGGCGTGGTGTAATGTTAACAAGCTTGTCTCGATAAAACTGTTACAACTGAATTGTGAGTTCGATCCTCACTGGGTGCCCCATACTTTCGGCCTTGTGTCACATCTACGCTTTAAAAAAATCATTATAAATATTAAATCTACAGTGTGATTGAAATGTAACTCTGCGTTTTAAAATACTTATAATTTACTTATTAACTATAATTTTTACAAGAAATGAATATGAGAGGAAAGCGTTTAGCATTATGTTTTATTTAAAAATCGGTATGGGAAACAGATTTCTCTATCAGCTTCTCACCTCAACTGATTTCACCAGGAAGACAACTTCTTGTATTCGCCCTTCAAATTTGGAATAATAGACTTTTCAATCACTCTGCATTTTAACTTTAGCGTAATTCTAATTTGTTTTATGTTATTTTTATTAGATATGATGTTTCCATTTTAAAATATTCCCTATGCAAACGAATTTAATCTGTCATTCAAATTCTCAATTAAACTTTTTTCTCCTTTTGTCCATTGCATTTTTCTGTTCCCTTTGTTCTTTGATCACCTCACTCACATTTCTGTCCTCTTTATTAAAATTAAATTATTGTGAATTCAGTGTCTAGTTTTTCAAATTAGACGGTAATTTTTCACAAATCTAATAAATGAAAGTCCTTTCGTTCTTTTTTTCTTTAAACTTAAAATAAAGATATGGATACTGAAAATTCCTTTACCAAACCAATTTACTAAAATCTAACAAATGAGCAAGCATTATACACGGTGCGATGAGTAAATTATCGTCATTTCAGATTTTTAATTTCGCGCATGCGCATTGTTTGTTTTCGATTTTATCGGCTGCACAATATAGTGGGGTCAGTTTGGCACCGTCTGTGAGATAAAGAGCCCAATGACGCAATTCATTCCGCCAGAAATTTGGAAGCGGCATGCTATATAGCTTGACATTCGTGTCGGAAGCTCCAATACGAACATTTCTGAGTGTTTGGGTGTCAATCTAAGAACAGTGCAAAGGATTCGGAAAGAGTTGGGTGTGTATAATAGTGATTACGAAGGTACGGCTACTCGGAAAACTCACTCTGATTTAACAATCAGAGTGAGTTTTCTGATTTTTAATGTTTAATGATAAGAGAAGAACTCCTAAATTCAACTCTGACAGCATGTATCAAGTGCCTTAACGAGGTAGTGGCTGTTGGAAAACCCAATATCTAACAACATTACTCTGCCTCACAAGCAGGAGAACCCAGTCACTGCTGTCAGATAATTTCTGCGACTACATCACCCCTTACATGTGGTCACCTAATTCCTCAGTCTGCAAACTCCTTGATTATTATATTTGGGATGCAGTTGAGCGAGAGACTAAAAGAACTTCTTGTAACACCAAAGATGAACTGAAGACAAGGATTATGACACCATCTTAAACAAGAAGACAAGGATTATGACACCATCTTAAACAAGAAGACCGTCCAGAAGCCAATGGCGATTTTATTGAAAAAATTTACTCTTTAGTATTTCAAGACGTTTTTGAGTAATTTTGGTAAATATATTTATTAAAATGAGATGACGGTGTTATTTTCATTTTTGTGGGAATTTAGACGACAATTTATTCATCGCACCCTGTATATCTTATTGGCAGGACAGAAAAACTTTCAGTACTCGATTTTTATGATGTTTTTTTCACTTTCTTTCTCTCTCTCTCTCTCTCTCTCACACACACACACACACACATACACACACATGCAGGCACACACAACTATACAAAAAATTATAAGAAACCGAATAAATCGATAAATATTTACAAAAACAAGCAAATTAATCACTTCTTAAGAAAAACTAAAAATCTCTAACATGATCACCACAAAATCAAAACTTCAACAATTATTATTATCTATGGATTTACTTGCTTTCTTCGAGAATATATTTCTGATAATTCAGACCACATATACATTCGATAGAGAACTACTACATTATCGCTCCGATTAAGTTATAATTTATTCAATAACTGTACAATTAAATTGCATATCACCAACTAAAATGCAACAAGAAATCAAACAAAAACTGATAATCTGAATATGCTATAACATATAAGCAATGAAAACGACTACAATACTATAAATATTAAACATAAAAACCAAACCAAACCAAAACACATTTCAAAAGTGGTTGAACTACATGAATTCCCTTCGCGCTAGTACGATTATATTGGCTGGTGTTCACATTGATTTAACATATCGGTCTGGGCATTTCTATGACTTACTTGAACCTGTCGATGGTATTATACTAATCGAACACAATAAAGTTTAGTGATAGGCCTCGAAACTATGTATAAACAAAATATGAATAGTATCCATATTCGTATTTTTGTTCAAAATGTTGTCTCGTAAGCAACATCATTAAGTTGCAAAATGAATGTGCCACAAGTCTACTCAGGGAATAGATGATATCAACACCAATTTTAGATTGTAAGCTTATAAATTCTTTTTTAGGAAAGTAGCAAGAATGCATTCACAATACTGAAAATTATTTATGTATCTAAGGAAGAGGCATTAGGATTCGTCTTTGATTTAGGAATATTAATGCTACACCAGTAACTATTGATTTCTGCACGGACTAAAATACGTGCCTATATTGAAATTATATTTTCTTCCTTTTTTTGTAGCTGCATGTTCGATATTGTTTGATTTGTGAAAATAATATCTCATTATCGTTAAGAAGGTTGACTCAACAAGAAATCAATGTCTGCCTTTCAAATTACGATTTTGAATATAGATTGATATTGTTTATGAATTGAGAGAACAAAGTACATTACCTCATTTATAATTAATTACATTCTCCAAAAACTAAAATAAAATAAACATCTATAGTATTTATATTTTTCCCACGAGGTAAATCTGTTGGTCTTTCTTAAGCACCAATTTTAAATCATTTAATTCAATTTAAAACATTGCCCTGGATTTAATGAAATCGAATTCTAACAGCGTACAGATGAATGAATCACTCATTAAAATCGCTAAAGCAACATTTTTATTCGAAGTGCTAGCAATACGAGGAGCTGGATGACTCCCTTTACAAAATATGACAAAATTACCGATGAACAAAGAAAAAAACCATAAAATATCTATTTTTTAGGATATTGATAAACAAAGAACAACCATAAAAATACCAATTTTAGTTTGAAAAAATCAAAATTCAATTTCCGAAATGTTTAGCGTTAGTCTATCTATATGATAAATACTACTGAATATAATAATTTACCATTATTCTGCATAGATTACAGTGTCTTTCTTGTTTATACAGTTATTTATTTTAGGTGTGCAACTGTATAAAAAATATTAGTTATTGATTTGCTCTTGAAAATTAATTACAAAAAGAAAAGACAAATGAACAGTGGGTTTGCTGCCGAATGAGGTTCTTATACTTTGGAGAAGAATGCGCAAAAGCAAAACTTTTTCAAAATCTAAATCTTCTTTTTAAACGAACCTGAATTCGTACACAACCATAAATATATGTTCTATTAACGACATGTTTGAAGATTATTTTTAAGAAGGAATAGGTTTGTGAAGAGAACATAAAACAGTTAATTAACTGATATTTCTTCGATTTCTTAAAATTCTTTAGTTCCTGTGAATGCATAATGTGCATTTTTGTCTATTAGCGATTATCATGGGAAACATCATGACCGGGTGTTGAGAGGGTTTTTTTTTCATTAGGACCTTGAATAGGTTCTCGATGTTTTCCAACAGATGGCGTTCCTAGAACTGCGTATGAGTAGTTTCAGATGGTAACGCATCTATAAGGAAGTACTATAAGCAAGCTTGAAATTCAGTGTATGTCGTTTCGCCGAAGTGTAAACAACTTTGTTTTTCATAGCATTAAACATGTCGGATTTCGTGTCAAAGAAAGTGTATTTGTGGGGAATTTTACTGCACTACTTTATTCAAACGAAATCTGCAGCTGAATCAAACATAATTCTTATTGAGACTTATGGCGACCATGCTCTGCCGATAACAACATGTAGATATTGGTTTAGACGCTTACAAAATAACGATTTTGATGTTGAAGATAAAGAACGCTCTGGCACACCGAAAATGTTTGAAGACGAAGAATTGGAGGCTTTACTTCATGAAGACTCATGTCAGACGCAAGCTTAACTTGCTGAATCACTAGGAGTTGAGCATACAACAGTTTCGAAACATTTGAAACCATTAGGAATGATTCAAAAGCAAGGCCATTGAGTGCCGTACGAACTGAAGCCGAGAGAAGTCGAACATCACGTCTTGTCACGTGTTAACAGCTGCTTCAACGGCAGAAAAGGAAATGTTTTTTGCATCGTATCGTGACCGGCGATGAAAATTGAATACACTGCGATAACCCTAAGCGTAGAATATGGTGGGGTAAGTTCGGCTATGCATCCATGGTTCGAAGCTTCTGCTCTGTATTTGGTTGGATCAGCTGGGTGAGCTGCTCAAACCGACCGAAAACCATCACGGGAGATCGCTATCGACTACAATTGATGTCTTTGATCCGGGAATGGAAGAAAAAACGGCCGCTATACGAGCAGAAACACGACAAAGTGATTTTGCAACATGACAACTCTAGGCCACATGTTACAAAACTGGTGAAAACCTACTTGGAAACGCTTAAATAGGGCGTCCTACCTCACCTGCCGTATTCACCAGATATTGCCACGTCCGATTATCACTTGTTCCGATGGCACATGGTCTGGCTGAGCAGCTCTTTCATTTTTATGAAGATGCCAAAAGACTCGTGGTTAGTCTCAAAAGACGCGTCATTTTTCCGACGTGGAATTCAAATACTGCCAGAAAGATGGGAAAATGTAGTGGCTAGCGATAGACAATACTTTCAATGACATGATTCTTACTAATTTTTGTGAATAAAACATTACTTTTTATGAAAAATCATCGAGAACTTATTCAAGGTCCTAATAATTTAAAATATGAGTCAACTAAGGAAACTTGGGAGCCACTTTTAGATACTTAGGGGTACTCTCAATCGGAGAACATCTGCACAGACTAGGTTACCTAACCTGAAGGCTAGAAGTGACCCATCCGCAAGATTATGCGTTGCTTTTATGAAATACCTATAACCATACATATGGGGCATATTTTGTTCCTGGTATACCCTTATCTGATTGGGTATCATGATGGGTATACACATTCGTATCACAGTTTGACTTTCATAGCGTTCTGTTCTACTACTAAGTTACGTGTCATACGGGATACAAACATAGGCGATCAATGTCTCTTTCGATTAATGACGTCTAGACAGGAAATTTTCACCCAGTAGGCTGCGGTTTCTTTCTGCGCTAGACTGGTTACCACCCAATGCTATAGGACCCAGTCTGTTCAACTCATCGTTGGGGTGGGTAGAAAAGATGGATTCATATCTTTCACAAGAGCATACCAGTGCCACTTTATTGGTCTTTCCTCTTCTGTCATTCTCTCTATTAAATAATGATAATAATATTATGAATATTAAGTAGACAAAAGGAAAACGTAGTGAATCACGTGGCTCTTTGACAAAACCATAATGCTGGCTGGAAAGATTCAAAGAAAACAGCAAATATTTCAGTGCAATACATTTTTCTGAATGATTATCCTTTAAGCTTTAGTTTCTCAACTTTTATGTTTACTGCATTTTCTTTCTCTCTTTTTTTTTTAATACTTCAACACAAAATTGCATTGAAGCATGAAACAGAATGTCGCCGCTTAGTGTTGACCTCAGTACAAACTTTTATATTTACATACGGTCGATCATCTGATATTGAGCACTTTTACCTATAAATATAGCATATCTTAAAACTATATTTCTTATCACACACACACACACACACACACACACACACATATATATATATATATATATATATATATATTAATAGTGTTTTTATAGGTTATAACAAGATTATTTTCGAAACAGTTGATATTCATTTTAATAAAAAAATCATCTCAATCTAGGCAACAAGAGATTATTGATTGTGAAAGAAGCAAAGAAAGGATTATTGAGGAGAAAAGGAAATAACGGAACGGGATTCAATTACAATTAATGTTGCATTTAAGTTTTTGAAGGGAGTAAGAACACGGAAGAGAGTTCCACTGGCGATAAGTACAAAAATATCATTATTAGTATAGAACTTACGATTATACGAATCCCTACATCTATAGCAGAAACATCAGACCAGACGTGGTAAAAAATATTTAATGTACGAGCGAAATGCTGACTGAGTTGAGGAAAACTAGAATTATAAACGTATAAGATAGATTCCGACGAGAAAAATTGCTGATGGAAAGTAAAAAAGGCTTCTCTAAGACTACTCGGACCTTAAAATTAAGAAGACGATTAACAAGAAATTCAAGTTCATTTACGAAAATCGATGTTATCTAGAATGTTATTGATAAAAATGAGGAATGAAGTAGGTCCTAAGATAGACACCTCGAGACACCCAGATTTATATAGAAAGATCTAGAAAAGTGGCCGTCGAAGACAATCTTCATTTCAGGATTTGATAAGAAAGATTGGATGAAATAAAAAATTCGAACAAAACGCTATAACCCTTCAAATTGTGAAGAAGGCCATCATGCCAAAACCGGCCAAATGTGTTTGAGATATCGAAAGCAAGAGTTCGAGCCTCGCCATAAATTATATTATTATTATTATTATTATTATTATTATTATTATTATTTAGCCAACAATCTAGATCTCCGTCTATTGTTTTAGTTTCTGCGTCTTATTTCCGTCATATGCTTTTATGGTCTGATGTGACAAATTTTCCTCATATTTTAAAGCAGAACTACACGCAATGTTGCATGTTCAGTTCTTTGTCATATTTTTTTAAAAGTGTATGCATGACGTAATTAGGGCAACTGAGGTGACTCTGACCGGGTGCTTACATATCTTCCTGTCATCCGTTTGGTCCACGTGTGTACATCCTAAGCGCAGCTGTGTTGATCACCTGTTTACATGTAGGGAAAAAAACATCCTGTGAAGCGCGAATCTGGTAGCTATTGAGGTTTACCTTTCAGATCAACACTCTGATGTATCTCGTTTCTCTGATGTTGGCTCTGAGATCAAAATCTATTTCGTCCGCATCTGGAGAGAGCACAGTATATATTGGCGGTCATGGCAAATGAAGTTCTCTTAGAACAAAAGTTCCTGAAGTTCGATTCAGACTATCTTCTATGAATCACATAGTGCAATGGTAATCGTTTTTGTTCACTGTATGTACGAAATTAAATTCACTTATATTCAAGGTTCTGACACGTTTCAATATCAGATAATGTTTCAATTTACAAGGAAACATTATCAATAAACATCGAAAAATCCGATTAACCTTGACAATATTAAGGCTGGCCAAATGCACAGAAAACAGAACTTGTGAAAGTTTGTTGCTCTATGAATGCACCATATTCAAAAACTCTACAGATCCTTTAAATAGAAAACGGAACAGAAACAAATTCCACACCAAAGTAGCTGTCAACATCAGTGTGTTATATTACTTCTGATTATTTTGTGCAGATTAAATTGATAAAAGTTACATAAAGATCACAAACATACGAGCAGAGAGAAAGAGAGAGCAGCGGGGTGGGGAGAAGAAGAGAGATAAAATCTCCTAAGGTGACATTTTGAAAGGAGGAACAATTTCTACTCATGATAATCCAGATTAATGCAATAGCGTAATACGAACATCAGCCAAAGGTAAAGCCAGCGCCATAATGAGAAAATGGAACATTCTATCAGAAGTTGAAAAAAAGCTCCAGATTCAGCAACATAAATGTTGATTTGTTAAATAACAAATATATTTATTTTATTTTTTATAATGACATGAACCTTCAGGACGCAGACGATCATGCCTCTTTACAGATTCCTTTTCTTTATTATGTTTAAACTGCCAAACATTATTGGGAAAAATACTTGAGTTGCTTCCTGTTCTTCTCCATGCTTTTGAATTCAGAATTTTTCTATTTTAGAATGGTTGACACATAAGATTAGAAACTCCAGTCTACCCAGCTATTTAACCTATTACTGGCGGGGCGGAGGAGAGGAGAAATAGATTCATATCTTTCGCAAGGTCAGTTTTACGATAATCAATGTAAAAGACTAGCACGGAATTTGAACTCGACTCTCGCTTTTCGAAGTGATATCAGTGATCCTACCCATATATCAAATCTACTAAACATCAATTCACCTATATACTCAACTCCATCAACAAGACGATGAAATAACTGACATGTACAATTCTCCATGACCCCTTTGTATTGTATTCCATTACGGTATTTTGTTATTTACGTTTGAGTTGAATGTGTTTCAGAGTGAGCTAATTTCAGATTTATTTGATTACGACGCAGTGAAGAATGTCACCAACATTTATAAACTTATTGATTCATTTTGTTTTTCTAATCAGAAAAGAGCTTGTTCTTTTTCGAGAAATAGGTAGCATAGATAATATGAACCAGTTATCGAAATTCCAACAGACCCCGTGAAAGACTGGAGAATTAAACATCTCTTGGAGAATAGACAAGCAATTCTGTAGAATCCTGATTGCAATTAAGTTTTATCATTTACTGGAAGATTCTTATAAGATTATTATTGTCGTTATAGATGACAAGGATCACAAAGTAATATTTTCAAGAGATATACTTAAGCACCTTATCATTAGGTCCAACCATTTTGGATTTGGTAAGTAAATGTCATCCCTTCCAGGCGTCACCAAACTAGTTCTGGAAGAACTTTATAAGATACATTCACCATGGATAATGGACGTAGCCACAAAACTACCTTTTCTGGATGTTCTGGATAATTACATATTGTTTTGTGTGTTCAGTACCAATGTATGAAGTTTGACGCGATAATTTACAAAAAGAAAGTGCAACATACGCTTAAGAAGAAAATAAAAGGTTACAATAGAAACTCTCGCAAAACATGTCGGTATGTGATGATGCATAAATTAAGAATGTTGAGGAGCTCAGAAGTTAATAGGTTTCAGTCGAATTAACAAAGATCAGGATGCTTATCTGAATAGTTAATACACTAAAAATTATTCTTCTAAACTATAATTTTAAATATAATCAAAATTATTAATAAATATTCCATCAAGTCAAATATATCTAATATCTAATAAACTGTAAAACACTTAGAGACTTTTATATTTACACAAATTCCTACTCGTAGCAGTAAAAATCGATATTGCAAATCTAAATAAATAAATAAAAGTAAAAAAGTAAAATTAATAATTAGGTAAATAAAAAGTAAGTAAAAAATAAATAAAATAAAAATAGTTAAATAATTACAAAATAAAATAATTAAATAATAATAATTATATAAAAATACAAAAAGCAAAGTAGAAACTTAAGTGCATGAAATAAAATAATTATACCAATAAAAATAAAATAAAACAAATAAATAAAAATGTGTTTGCTCAATACTAACTGTAACTGTAGTTACTACTTACGAACTACAAATATTTTGACTATTACGGTAACATAAATAATAAGTATTTGAAGAAACCAATTTTATCTGGTATTAAATAAACTATAAATATCACTATTTATTATATTTATTTACTTGAGATTTTCTTGGCACACATTCCTATCAATAAAGGAAAAAAAATTTGATTATATAACAATTATACAACACGAATAATCGAACCATTTTAAATGAGATTTGCTTGTGTAATAATTTCTTTAAGTGGTAAAATACTTAAATAATTTGACATTAAAATGTTACGTAGCGGCATTTAAATAATGCATAATAAATTCAATTGAATTATCTAATCCTCTGATGAGAGGATAAAATCTGTAAAGCTTGAAGCCAGGAAGATTTTTATTTTATTTCTTTACCATTTAATTACATATATAGCTTTAATTAATGTGACACTGAATGTGTATATTCTGAAATGCCGTATCTATCAAACTTAACACCATACGCGACACACATTATAATCTGTAGTTAGCAGATTGAAAAGGAAAACAAAAAGAATTACTGGATAAGGTAGTCGAGGAAAACTAGAATTAAATACTGACCATTAAGACGGAATGCATGGTAGTGAGCAAAAGGAACAGTTCAGGATATGATTTATGCATCGGGGACGTCAAAATTGTAAGACGTATAGGAATTCCGGAAGATACTTTTCAGGAATTGGGTAAGGCATTAAGCGATTGGATATATATTAGAAACGAAAAGAGTGCTAGATTCTATATAGTGGTGGAAGCTGAATAATTTCGTTAAGACATGAGGAAAAAAAGGAAACAAAAGTGAGTTTTACCGTGTTAAGTGTTGAAAATAGTATGGAGAGGTCTATGAAAACCAAGACGTTCTTAGTGTGATAGAAATTACAAAATCCTACTCATAATCTTCAGAGACAGATGACATTTCTGGGTATATATAAAGAGGAAAGAAGGCTTAGAGAATGTAATATTAACAAGATAACACACACACACACACACACACACACACACACACACACACACACACACACATATATATATATATATATATATATATGTGTGCATACATACGTGTACAACATCTACAGAGAGACAAAAATATTTACACGTACTCATCAACAATACCGTAAGCTGGTCGCCATGACTCATGTCATTTTTCGTAATATATTCAAAGTTAGCGTCAGCCATTTTGCTTTTCACCATGGAAGAAGAGCTGGAATTGTAGTGATGACAGGAAAAAGAAACCTATAGTAGACGGGTGCATTCTGTTCTCTTCTGATATATGGAAACATTTTCGGATAAAAAATCAATGGAGTAGGGAAAATATGAACGATGTTGAAGACAAAAGAAAATGAAAGAAAAGGAAAAGAGAAAAAAGAAAGAAATACAAATGTGAGGAGGAAAGAAAATAAATAAGAAAAAGAAGAAAAGTCGTAGGAATCAAAGGAACGAAATAAGATGAAGGAAAAATTATTCTGACGAATGAAACAAAGAATGAAAGTGAATTGACTGAGAAAGAGTGAACATGTAAATGTTTTCTAAGATATTAATAAATTAATATATATATATATATATATATAAATTAACATATATATATATATATATATATATATATATATAGGGGTGTATATATATAGACATAATAGATAGTTACTGATCTCTGTCTATGCAGAGTTCTAGTGAGTGTAGAGGGTAAAGAGAATGATGGAGAGAAGAAAGAATGAGATTTTATTGATTATCAAAATGGCTGACATGTGCGGACATCTTTCATCTCTCCACTGTTTGTCTTCATTATTTCTCACAAGTCAATATCCTTCCCCGCCTTTCCTCTCAACCACCCCATTCCCCATCACTTTTCCAACCCTGACATCAACAACACTATTGCCACTGGAGTGCCCAGATAGTAGTACTCCATGTTGATTTTTCCCTTCCTTTTCAGTCCCACTTCCGCTTCGAAGTTTCCTTTCTCCTTACAGCTGTAGTCCAAGACAACACAGTCCAATTGCCCCGTATAAAACTAGCCTTATAGATCGGACTGTCAGTTGGCGCAATTTCTGGAGTCTTTTGCCGCAACTATCCAACGATGGTATGTCTGGTTTGTTTCTTTATCACTGGAAGGTCGATGGCAAAATTCTTCTACTGACTTTGCTAAAACTATTCGTCGTTCACCAGTTCCTTTGTTTTTAAAGCGGTCTTCAGAGGGCGTTGTCTTTTAAATTAATTTGTTAGATCGATTGGGGTCATATTGAGAGTCAGTCATATATATAATCAAACTAAAAGATTCGCATTTTACTTTTACCAAGATGTCTACCAAGACTTTTCGTCTGTATCTCGTCGTTTATATGAAGTGAATTCTTTCTTTTAACGCTACACGACTTTTCTTGAATAATCACCACATCTTCTATCTTTATTGCTTCATGTTTTAGTTTTCCTTCTCGCTGTTTTCTCTATCTCTGTTTGCAATCTCTTTCCGTTGAGTCACAGTTTTATGGTTTTTCTCTGTGTGTCAGCATCTTACTGTTTATGTCTTGCATGAACGTTACATTTAGAAATAGATGAAACAGTAAGAGTAGAAGGAATATGAATAAAAACCAAGAAAGCAGGAGAAGGAAATTACTAATACTACTACTGCTACTACTACTACAACTATAAGCAGTACTACTTATAAGTCTAGATTATTATCATAAGAATAAAAACCAGCAATTGATAATAATATTATTCTTCGATTATATAATATACATCATTTAGAAGATCAACGTAGACAAACTGACGAAAATTGCTAATAAAAAATAAGATACTCTGCACCATCGCCACAAATATAACAATACTAATGAAACATGAAACTAATAATAAAAGAACAAACAGTGCAAAAAAGCAGTATGGTTTTAAGACAACTGGTTGCTTTCTTTTTGTTAACTTAACAGAAGAATTTTTTCATCTGCAATTTGGAACTGATTGCAATGTAAAAGAATCTTACATTGAAAATTGCCTATGGAATCACACAGTAAAAACGATACCAACATATATAAAAAGTTTTAGAATTTTATGGCTTGACCGTAAATCAAGTATAAGTTGAATAATAATAATAATAATAATAATAATAAACAAAATGATTGACATGACGCTTCTAATATTTTCAACACGTAAGAGAAGAACGAGATTTAAGAAAAGAAAAAACAGCGTTTGACACTGTTCAACAATATTTTGACGACAACAAGATGAAATAGAAGATGAAATATCAAAAAATAGGGAAAAAACTCTAGTAAGAGTAAAAAATTAAAGGCCGAACTAATCGAAAGTTAACTGGGAAGAAAACCCGTAATATGGCCAATACACCTTCCGAGCACAGACCATGATATTGATATCAAAAATCCCCTGATCCATCAGTGGTTACGGAGTTCTGGGTTGAAACCAGAAATAAAAATAATGGTTTATCCAAACATCTCAAAATCAACGCCTGCTCACATAGTCTTCTTACCATAAATGTGAAGTGTTATTTCTGTACACATGCGTAATAAATTGACGATTATTTAATATCTGACTGCAATAACCTAGTACCAAATGAATTTATAAATAGACATGATAATGAAGGGATAAAATTGCATTGGAAAATATAAAATTATAACCAACTCTACATAGAAAAATCGTGTGAGAAAAACTAGGCACCAATTCTAGTAAATTATACCATTATTTTACTCTGAGACATCACCTACACAAGTACACAGTATACAAGATAATTAAACAGTTATTGTTCTGAAATATTTCAACCAGCATAAATATCATCTTATCAATGTGATCCTATCGTCTTATAGAAACATTTCAACGAAAGAATTTTATAAAATCCCTAAATATAAAAGCCTACAGAAATATAACATTTAAACACAAACATTATTCTTGCAGTTGGAATACAACGGGTTGAATTAAGGAGTATTGTATGATACTTAGAAGGTTCTTTCAATAATCCGTTGAAAAAAGCTTTCAATTGCCTTAAGTCTCGGCTCAAAGTCTTGATAATTGATTTAATGAAAAGACAAATCAAAAGTAGTAAACAACAATAACAGCAGCAGTAGTAGCAATAATAATAATAATAATAATAATAATAATAATAATAATAATAATAATGATAATAATAATGCCAAGAAGACCATCATGATAGCAGACAAAGATGGTATAATGGCCTGACGATGGTGTGAGCAATGTCTAAACAGTTAATATATTTGTAAGAGATTTTTACTCTCTAATCATATATTGATTATATCCGATGTTTTTGAAGATTCTTTGCCTACGTAAATGTTTTAAAAGCTCTTGAATCCAGTTATGTCAGAAATATTGTAATATGAATTTCTTACCCATAATTTCATATAGCACTGGAAAAATTTAATACATCACTCCAAAAATTGTGTATTGACACATTGTTATAAAACTTCAGTTATGAACTATAACCTCTTCATTACAGGACACAAATGCAATTGGACATTCATTAAAATTACAACCTGAAAAGCTTTCTTATATATATATATATATATATATATATATATATATATATATATATATATATTTGTAATGCATCAGAGAAATGGAATATAGTTCATATGAAATTTAAAAGAAAACATGTTCGTGTTGAGCATAAAGTCTCGTCCACTTCTTTTTAGAACAAAATATTTTCCTTTTCATCATGAACCTATTTCAAATATTTTCCGATAGTCTAATGTATTTACACTAATAGTTTAGAGACTAAAATAGTTTTGAGATATAACTGATAAATTGATGAAGCTGTGAATATTAATCATCGCTAAGCTACCATGTACAAAATCCTGACAATTTAAAAATATATTTGAAAATCACTCATGAAGAGCTGAATAAAAAAGAAACTTGTTCAAGTCTTGCTGCATTAACGTATTTGTTACAATTTTAGAGAATGCATATTTGCTATGTATTATGAGAGAAAATGGGCGGAGATTGATAGCAAAAGATTAGGGTTGAGAGTGGACGGAGAGGAAATATTACTGTCATGTATTGTCCGATGCGCTAATGAACATAATCGATATATTGATTTTCAACCGATACTGGTCATCCTCGTGAGAGAGCAACAAACTGGTGGCTAATTGATCAGTTCCAATCTGTTCGTGAACTCTACAATGTTCCCAATTCGGTAGTCATCACTGACGGGACCATTACTTGCATCATTATCAGCGTTTATATCACCATTGTTAGTGTCTTTGTTAAAGCCAGGCGGTAGAATTGACAGCAGTGTTGTTATACTTGTGTCTGTGTGTATGACCATGCATTTTATTTTCGGAATGTATTGCAACCATTTTAACCATTTCTACAAGGGAAGAGTTATATCTTGGTAGTACCAATATCTTAGATACATTTTAGCATTTTCATAATTCATTTAATCAATTGGTATTATTATTATTAGTGGTGTGAATCATGATTTTCAAGTTCTGGCCTTTTCAAAAAAAAAATTCATATAGCTTTCATTAAATCTGATTCTTTTCTACAACAGGGACATAAACATTTTCATTATCGTTTTCATAGTAGCTCACTACTATAAAGACTATTATGTAAACTATCATTACCATTGTACTAACTCATTATCAGCATTATCATGAACAAGAACATCGAAACTACGAATGTCACCATCATCATTGCATTCATTAATACCGCTTCAATATATTTGATTGTTTTGCACAAATGCGCTTCCACGGAATAACTAACTTATTATCTACATTTACTTTATTTTACAATCGGTCCTTATCTTTGTTGTTATTATCGCAACTTTTCAACCGCTGTGCCTTCAGACCATCGTCAGGAGTATGTGTATCCGGGTAAACAAAGAATTACTAATCACTGATGTGTCATTTTTTTTTATCGATATCAGGATTTTGTGATCACAATGTATATCGGTCATGTTACGTTTTCTTCCTATTTGAATTTAAGGTTGGTTCGGTCATGGATTCTGTTTTTGCTCTCCCGCTTGATATTATTTTTTCTATTTCATCTTACTTGTTTAGTTGGGGTCAATTCTCGTCCCAGTGAACAGGTTTAAGGATATCATATCCAGTTCTTATTTAGCATTGCTCAGTTATTAAACGCTCTGATTGCATTGAGTCTAAGTCTGTTTTACTCGGTACAAAGATTGAACTCACAGTCATCAAATTCCGACTGAAATTAGTATTTATTATTCTATACTCAAACTGGTGCCAGATAACGTACTTGCTTATATATGGATGTAAGTGGTTTCTTCATCGATCGAACTATTCCCAACACAACTGTGTAGACGAAGACTTAACAAGTCGGCATCAGCGTTTAAATTGACGCATCGATCATCGCGAAACAAAAGACACACACAAACACATACACACTATCGTACACAATTTCTTTCTTATATACAACATAAATACATTTGCACTCGAATTCACACTGACAACCTCGAACATACGTGCATACATCCATACCCGCATAGACATATGAACGAGTCTTTGCTGGAAGGTTTCGTTCACACCCCCACGTACTGATGACTATATTGGTACCAGCGCGATTCCAATAATCTTTGCACCAACCTGCTTTGTCATGACCAGCCCTGTCATCACATGGTCACGTTCCTCATCATGGCATGTAAGCCAAGGCAAATATATGAAGCCTTAAATGCACGTTCCTAAGAACGATACAGAGACTTTCTGGATAGTTCTCACCCGCAGCCCCCAGCGCGTAATAAACATGTTGTCAGTGTGAAAGGGCCCGAGACACAATCAGCGAATACAGCACAAGTTGTAATCAATGGCTTCGACCAGGAGTTGTCAATCTGCCCTCGCTATAACCTAGTATTTCTTTTAGAGATCTTCGTTTCATAGATTATCTGTATCTACTGACGTCATTAGGTTCAAGGATATCATTGTACTGCACGATATTTTCCTAAGATATACAAGAGTTTTTAGCGGGCTGGCTGTTTTAATTATCTATCTAATCTGATAAACATTCCTACCTAAGCAAATATGGATTCCTCAGACCATTCCGTTTATACTCAGTTTTACGTTAAACTATTTCTCTTAACATTTACATGTTTTTCTCAAATGAATTGAAATGAATGAATTCTGCTTGTTTTTCTCCTTTATCGTTTCACCCAAGCAAAGCGGCAATGCCAGTGGAACGCAGGGTATTACACGGAACGAAAGAGAATAAGAGAAGATCTTTGTGAAACAGAAAATGGGGGGGGGATTGATGTTTCAATTAAATTTGAAAATGGTTGGTGGCAGGAAAGCAAGAAAGCGGAAGTGAGTTCCACAGGCGAGAAATGCGAGAAAAGAAACTATTAGAATAAAAGTGACGCTTGAATCAAGTTTGTTCAAGAGTAAAATGGTGAGACCTAATTACCAATCTAGCAAAACGCTTCATTATGCCTACAGAAAATAAAATGATATTTTTTATCTTAAACTCTCATCTTTTTATGAGTAAAACAAAAATATACCTACATGTATACGTCCATTGAAGCACACACACACACACGCTATATACAATATATATATATATATATATATATATATATATATATATATATAACGTTATTGTTCAACATACACCTAGACAAACAAGTATTTCTTTTTATACACACTCATAGACTTTTACCCACATTCATCTCCAAAATGTTCCTCACACATATTTATATATTATCTATTGCATTAATACACATGACACATATTTGACTAATAAGAACTAATCAAAAATCATAACATACCATTACTCTGAATCTCTTTGCTTTCTTTCATTTCTACCTCAGTCTCTGACGAAACTTTAATAGAAGTGAGACATGTTAGATACATTTCCTAATTGTTTTTTATTTTAATTTATCATTGTTAGATTCCTATCCATATCTAATCTACATTTGATATTCAATCATATATATATATATATATATATATATATATATATATATATATATAATCAACTCGTACATAAACACACATATAGTATTTGATTTTTATATAGCTCCGTTAATTGTCATTTCAAATCGCAACAATATTACGTACATCAAATGTTCGTAATATATACACATGCATACACATACATACATACGCGTATACGCACACACATATATATGACTATTAATCCCTACATCAAAAGTAATAATTAGAATACAGAATAATGATTCAAATAATAATAATAATAATAATACTAATAATAATATCATTGATAATGCGTGGGTGGTAGATTTGCTTGGAACAGTTTATGTGTTAAGGAAAGTGTTGTTATTATATGCAGCGGGAAGGATATTTATTTTATTTGTTTGTTTAGCGGCATATCAACTCCTTATGAGTCATTTAATGCCGAAATTTACTTTTCTTTTAATTTTTAGTTATTTCTTTGACAAAAATGTATTATTTTACTATAAAAATATATTGCTGGTATTTTTACTATAAAAATGTGATAGTTTCATAGTGTTTTGACGTCAGATTTGTGGTTTCAGTCGAGTCGCCCGTAGCTGGGACCCTTATGGTGAACCTGGAAATAATAATAATTTAGAGGGTGGTTCTACGCTCCTCGAAACCTCCCGATCAGAGGCTTTGTGTATGTGTGTGTGTGTACACATTATACATGTTTCATTAAAGACGACAGACAAGTTATTGCGAGTAAGGCCA
This sequence comes from Acanthosepion pharaonis, assembly GCA_903632075.3. NCBI lineage: Eukaryota > Metazoa > Mollusca > Cephalopoda > Sepiida > Sepiidae > Acanthosepion > Acanthosepion pharaonis. The sequence goes on from CAHIKZ030000580.1 coordinate 987,538, forward strand.
TTATTTAATTTTTCTTGTGTTCGAACAAGTGTATTCTTTTTTGAACACAGAGGGTGTAGAAACTATCCAAATATTCTTTAATTCAGAGCGCTTTCGGCTATACGTTTAGCCATTATCAAAGATGATTTTATTTTTACTTTTTAATTGAATGTATGGGTTGTGTGTATATATCTGGAATTATAGGGATGTTTTATTTTCCGAATACAGCACATTGTGAAACAGATATATGTTCGGGTTTTTTGTCCAAACCTGGCTTACGCCATTAATTTGCAGAAAGAGTGTAGATGATAGCGGCACCAATTTTAGATTGCCAGCTTGTAAAATCTTTTAGGAATGCAGCAAGAATGCTTCCACAGTCGAAGATTACTTGTATATCTAAAGAAGCTGCCTTATGATTCGTTTTTGATTTTGGAATATTAATGTTACACCATCAACAATCGATTTCTTTACGGACAAATATTAAGTAACTATAATGAAGTTATTTGCTTGATTCTTTTTTCGGTAGCTGCATGTTATAATTTATTTGTTTTGGGGAAATATTAAATAGCTGTTTCTTTATGCTATGATATGCCGAGTAGGATGAATGAAGAAAATAGATCAACATTTTCATTCACTGTAATGAAATACTGAAGTGCTAGATTGAGCCTGAAAGAATAAGACCATTTCTGTTTATGCGCCAATTGCATTTGAACCTGATATATGCAGGCAACTTTTCTTATCACGGTCGGCTATTTTACCACTGTCTACAGTGCAATCAAATTGTGGCCGATCGTGGCTCTCTACAGCTTTTTGTCAAGTAACATTTGACCATTTACCACACCGCTTTGACACTATTCTGCGAACTATTCACACAAGCTCGTTAAGTGTATTAGTCGCTGATTCGCCCTTGCCTTCTCTATAGCCTGTGGGTATGAAATTCTCAAGGTCCACTTTTCTGATTGTCTCAGAAATTTCAAATGTCTTACTCTAATTGTACGTATAAGTTTACTAGTTCTTATTTTCCTTAAGACTTCTACATTGCTCACATATTCTGTCAATGTCATTATCAATATTTGTCTGTCGTTTCACATTCTCCTGTATCCAAAATTCAAAGCCATATAGGAGATTAGACGTTATACAGGAGATAAAAAACTTGTTTCTAACGGTGTTTTCTTATGTTTTAATATTTTGCTTAGTTTCCTTTTTTATTCCTACGGGCCTCTGGATTCGTGTCCCCATTTCTCATCCTCTGTTACTCTATCCAGATAGTTAAATATCTGTACCTACATGATTTTGACACCTCCAATTACAGTAAACATTTTCAGCTTTTGCTTATTTTTGTATCTTTAATATCTTTTATATACTGTATCTCTATTGTGTATTTTGATACATAACATATCTTTCGGTAATAAAAATATTTATGGCTCAGGGGAAAATGTTTATATACAGGATGCTGCAAATTGTTTTAGCAATTTTCTACATTTAACCTGTATACTGTATCTTGACAGAAATGGGATTGTCAGCGGTGAGAAGTAAGTGTAAATATTACTGAAAGAAAAGGGCAGTAATATGTATTATATCGTCTTGCTGTGGGCATTGAATTAGCGAGTGATAATATTGTTACTTAAAATGATCAGCTGCATTATCAGCATCCATACGTTAATAGAGTTCATGGAAAAACATTAACATATTTTGATAAGTTCTGTCATTGGCGACATTCTCAAAATATTATAAACACACATGCACATATTTCTATGAGGTTTGAAAAATTTAACGCATTTGTAATAGAGTATGTTAAAATCACTATTTCAATATTTTAAATTTTTTTATTCATATTAACGCCTATGAGCTATACTAAAACTACGTTAGAAAGCCCTAAATAGTCAAATGTTTTCTTCTTTCTCACTCTCGATATATATATATATATATATATATATATATATATATATATATATATATATATATATATATATATTCAGACAGATTTCGTTGAATAATTTAGGCACGTTCTGTCTACTTATTTTCAATAAGATCCTTTCATATTCGCGAATAAGCTTTTTGTGTGGTTTTCAAAAGACGAGAGGAAAACACCGTGTTGGCTCATATTGTATTTATTCCGAGTACTTTCCACATAGCATAATGTCATCATTAGGATATTGTTAAATATAGAATTTAAGTATTTAGTGTTTATGGTTGTGAAGGACAACAATTGTTGTGGTCATCCGAAGATTACCATTTTCATATGTAAAATCATGAACGCTGTGTCATTGCTGGCAGACACCGTTTAAGGAGAGGCAACTAGGTATGCTGTAGAAAAGTTTCAGGTTTGAATAGTTGCTAGATAAAGGAAAAAAATATTAATGAAAAGCGCTAACATTTAAAGACTATCTATTGTACAGATTTTAAAATGTTTGTGGAGTATTCATAATTAATTTTATTGAGGTTTGGTTTCAATATTTTGATTCCGCGTACCTAGATATCTTCCCTTAAACGGTGTCTGTCAACCACAGCCTTCTAGGAGCAGAAAAGAGACCTCAGAAAAAAACAACTTAACTAATTCACTAGTCATACAGAGAAATTAATTCAACCACAATTTTGATTTTAAAAAAGCTACACTCATAAAAAAAGAAAATAACTCAATCAGAAGGAAAACTTCGAAAGTACCGCAAATTGAATATCAATCTACGCCCAGGCTTTTTCCCTATTTCAACTTTCCTAACAGAATTACTACTCTCCCAAACAAACGTAAACAACTGTGTCAAGAAATCAAAAGAAAATAGTTGAGTTCGTTAACACAACAATAAAAACAATATTTCCACACATGACACTACTTGACGTAATTTGACACTAGACGAAACGCGTCCGCTAATAATACAGTTTTCCTATTGTTTTTTTACCTTTGTACATTTTGTCTTTTTCTACAGGTTAATATATATATATATATATGCTGTGTATATTTAGGCAGCAATTTTTCATTAATGCATGTTTCATTAAATAATATAGAGAAGTTTTGTCTCTTTATTTTAAGTAAGTTCCTTTCATTTTGTCTGATAAGCTTAATAACATTCTCATTAAAAGACGAAATGAAATCACCGTATTGATACATGTTTAAATCCAATCTAAGCTTTCGGCTTACATAAGCCATTATCAAAGATGAAAATTACATTTCAATATATCACTCAGTACTTCTCGTTTTCACTCTCGCGTAGTCATGTGTGACGTCACGACCTGAAATGCGATTTTCGCTTCCGCGTCTCGTATACACTAGTTTGTCGTTGCTTTGAAATTTTTTCATGCAACAAAAATAGACTATTATTGCTTTGTCCGTGTATTGTTTGATATATTGAAATGTAATTGTCATCGTGTAAAATGGGAAAAGTCATAAAACAGTATCTATCTATCTATCTATCTATCTATCTATCTATCTATCTATCTATCTATCTATCTATCACAGAAGTTCTCAACATGGGGATTCGCCACCAGGGGAGAATTCACTCCATAGCCAAATTTCAGGGGTGGGGAGGGAAAAAAACTTTTACTTTTCTTGTTTTTTATTCATAAAGGTTGAAGCACATCATGAGTTTTAAGAAAAAACCCCACTATAAAAATAATCCATGTAAATTAGATACCTTTAAAAGTTTTCTAAAAAAGAGCATAACATTAGGAAAAAAGACCTAAACTTGATAAAAACAAAGATTTATTGTCAAAATAACGATGATTGTTAAATATACTTGAGATAGGAGGATGTTCACATCAAATGCAAGAGAAGCAAAAGGAAACTGTAAGAAATCTATTTGTAAAATCTTTTTAAATTAATGTAGGAATCATAACCGGGAACATATTGCAGAAAGAAATTTAAAAACACTTCAGAAATAGGAAATCGTGGAGAGATCTAATCACCTTTGTCAGAGATAGATAAATAGACAGATAGATAGACGGACAGAGGGAGAGAGACATCATTTAACAATTCTTCTCAATTGATCATTTAGTACAAGAGTTAGGGTGTCCACCACTTTTGTTTGGCTGCGTGCAAAATGCTCTCGATTATTATCGAGGGCTTTTAGTCACTGACGTCGTCCGCTTGCATGAATTAATTTTCGTTTTTTCCCTTAGATCAAATACCTGGCATTTATATTAATTTTTTATATAAGAAAAATACATAGCATCAGAAAATGAGAGCAATACTCAGATCTCCTTCCGATATTTTGGACTTTATAAAGCAAGAACTCGAAATCTAAAGAAACTTCTGCATCGTCAAATATGCGCTCCATACCGTGAGATGTGGCCTTGGGAAAGCCAATTCGAAATATGTTTACAAATTTTTGTCAGATCTTTGATTCAATGTTTGTGGCTTTGTCAATCATTTCACTCTGCAAAATGAAGACACGAGGTGCATATGCAAAATATGTAAAGTTCGAAACAATGTCAGAAGGAAAATTCATCGTCGGTGTGTATGTATGAGTGGACGGATATCTAAGGATGTAAAAATATCAAGAAGTAGCCGCTGGAGGGCGCTATGAAAAGCATAATAACACTGTCATTTTTCTGGGCATGAGTTGGCGTTAATTATCATATTTCAAACTTTATTTTTTAATATCTTTTTTTTTTTCTCAGCCGATTTGGCGAGTCTCACATTCTCATTGCCAGTTTTTAAAAAAGGAAAGAAAGAACGCCAATAAATCCATCTGTGGGTGTTCTCAGCGTCTTCATCTTTTGTCAGACAGTGAATGCCAAACGTTTGTAGCGGTCAGTAAATATTTGACCTCGTGCAAAATTGGTCTGGTTCTCAGACAATCTAGTGAGCGGCGGAAAATAATAATAATAATAATAATAATAATAATAATAATAATAATCCGAAGAAGTAGAAGAAGAAAGCTGAAAGGATATGTCGTATGCCTAAACACATTGATCGATTCGCCTGAAATCCTTTTGAGCCTACGTATGTTTGTGCATGATGTTTAGAAAGAGAGAAAAAGACAGACGAATGTGAATCGAATAAAATAACAACCAGTTTTTTTTTTTAAATGGAAAGATTGTTATGCGACATAATCTAACATTAATTTCAGCTTTATAAGAAAGACTACATTTTAATATTTTTAAGATTATTTTCAGATCATAACTAAGAACCTCTCTGTCCCTTTTTTTACACATGTAAACACACGCACACACATACATACACACACATACATACACACATACACACACGTACAAACATATCTAATTGTATATATATATATATATATATATATATATATATATATATATATATATATTATTAAAAAAAGAGGAATGATGATTTGTGTTTTGCCTACGAAACACTCCTAATAGATTATGAGCAAGTCACTCGGTATTAATTCAGTCGTGTTAATTTCAATTCAATTTTGCTATATTCTCGAAATGTTTACATTCAGGAAAGTCATGAAAGCAAAGAGGATAGTAAAAATTCGAAGTGGGAACAGAAAAGAAAATAATGTAGTTATTTTGGATTATAAAATCCGTGACGTCGTACTTAACATATTCGATAAATTATCTTCAAGGTTATTTTAAACTGGGAATAAAACAAGATAATTATAAGAAAGAAACATGGAAACAATGAACGTAAAAGTGATCCGTACAGAGAAAAGAAATAAGCGATGTAAAAGAACGGATGAAAATAATGTGTCCAAAAAAAGAAGAGAAAATTAAACGGAAGAAAAAGAATAGATAAGAAGTAAAAACATAATTAGAAAGACAAAGGAAGGAAAGAGTTGAAAACAAAAGAAAGAAAGAGAAAAATAACATGAAGGGGTGTTCAAAATGAACGAGTGTAAATAAGAGAAAGAAAGTGGATGAGATTTGAATAAAGAAAGAACAGAAAACAAAAGACAAAACAAGAAGAACGAAGAGAGAAAAACAAGAAGACTGAAAACTAGAAATAAGCAATGGAAAGAAGGAGAAAACAGGAAGATGACATTAGAAAGCAAAATTAAAAGATGAATCTAGAGCAGGATCTTGTGTTGATGTTCTGATGATGTCAGAAGATCTAATTGACTTTAGTCCACTTTCTGACACGTCATAAAGCAGACACTTGATGACAAAACAATCAGTGTATTGCCGACGGGCCTTTACAATAAACTTGCCTCTGGGCATAAAATAGTTCTGCATTAAATACGAACACAACATACGAGAAATTTAACATTCAAGCCTTTTACAATAAATGTGTTCAAATCAAAATTTAAATATAAATAGATAAATAGAAAAAAAATCAATTTATAAAACGAAATAGAGACCCAGTATTTTTCATAAGTGCTATACCTTCATGACTTTCGACGTTTGGTAGTCGATGTTATAGTTAGCTTGACATTACTGCGCGTGTGCATACTCTACAGACATTCACGGATTTAATTATCTCTGTGCATACCAGAATACTAATGTATGGATAAATGGTACGTAGAGGAATACATACGCGTATATCTTGTTTAGGATTACAGCTTTTCTAAGTTATTTCTATTTTTAATGTATTTTCATTGTTACGTCTACTGAAGCATGTTTATGACAATGAAAATTACAAATAAAGTCGATTAGGTTCAAACAACTGTGCAAACAACTATATATTATATGGGCATATACATACACACACACACTCTCTCCCCCTCTCTCTCACATACACACGCATATATATATATATATATATATATATATATATATATATATATATATATATATAGGACCTGGTATCACCCAACCTATATCCGTTACTCTCAGTTTGCTTTTTTGTTAGGAAGGTGACTGTTTCCTTTTTGACTAGGCATTGTATTGTTAGGGTTTGTTTTTTGTACTTTCCTCTCACTTTTTACTTCGTTTATTCTGGACACACACACACACACACACACTCTGGCCAAAAAGGAAACACTAATGCCGATAGAATATAGAAATCTGTTATGGGAAACCATACCAAGACAGCGGCTGTAATGAGAGTCGTCTAATAATCGCAGTTGGCATTAAACTGATGGTAACGGATATAGGTTGGTTTCTTTTTGGTTTCCTTTCTTACTTTTTTCTTTTGCGTCTTGTCCAGGAGTTGAATGAAGAATAAGCTGAATCTTTCTTTTCCTTGGTTCGCAGGATAACGTATCTTTCTTTGTTTCGTTGTATCTGCTTCTTTTAGCACACCAGAGTTTGATTTCTTCGAATCAACACTTTACTGAATTTTTTCACCTCAGAAGCCTTAATAGATTTCTATCACTTCCGCACATCTAAATTTATAGCAGATCATAGCAAGTTTAGCTGGACGTCCATTCAGTTTGAATTCTGAAGAAAGACTTACTTTGTGGCAGTCTTTATTTTCGCGCTTCGATTCTTGCATGTGACCCAAGACTTCCAAACATGTATTTCTACATGTGTGGGTGAAAAGAGCTGACTGGCCCTTTTCCTTTTCTGTCAAGAGTTTAAGGTTGCTTTAATGCCTGGATAGTATCCGGTCAAATCATCACGCTACCATGTGACCAAGAGAAAGTATACTTTTCATAGAATACATAATCTTTGCCCGGATGCATGCAAGTTTGATCAAAAATCGTTAATTGTCAATTTCACTTTATTTATTTTTCATTTTCACACTTTCTGAAAGTACTGGGTCCTCATTCAGAGTACTTCTAAATATAAAATTAGTTTGATTTTAGAATTAAATTAGGTAAGGGTTCGTAACAATATATATATATATATATATAAAATAAGATATACTTTTAAGGTATGCTATATTTATAGGTTAAAATGCTCAATATCAGGGATTGAGTGTATGTAAATATAAAAGTGGGCATTGAAGTCTACACCTGGAGGTGGCAGTCTGTTTCATGCTATACATGTATGTATGTATGTGTGTGCGTGAGTGTGGGTGTAATAATGGTGCAGTCCTAATAAAAAGGAGCTATAGAATATTTGAAGAATAAATAAATAACATAAAATTGAGTTCAGTATTAGATATAGTGTCCAGTGTAGAACGAGAATTAAAATCGCCCCTAAATTCATTTCAAATTTCAGTCTTCGCAAGCTTCCTGTCATAACTTTCAGTTTGACGATTTGAATTGTCGGGTAGTGAAAAAGAGGAGAAATCTGCAAGCCGAGTTCAAAATCTGAACGACGTTCACTTTCGCACAAATACAAATGGGAAAATGGGTGAATACATCATTTTCACATACATGCATATCATAAATAATATGCTTCAGAGAATTATCTTGTCTTAAGATGGCAACTATCTACTTCAAGAAGTAAAAATCAAAAACAGCTTGAACCAGGGTGGACTCTTATCTTGTCCTAGACACACTACTATGGCTGCAGTACATGTGGTGCCCCGAGGAGCTTAATGGATTATGTAACTCGTGACGTAACGAGATATGACATTTGACTCTCCCTCTCGACGTATATATATATATATATATATATATATATATGTAAACTGAATGTATTCCAACATGTATAAGATACGGGCAATACAGGAAATGTTTATAAATAAAAAAAACTGACTTGTTGCAATGTGTATCATTTATTTATTACAATAAAAACCTTAGAATTATCAATTACCATGACAAGTTTAACACCTAAACTAATTATTCCAAATTACTTGAGATCTCAAAAGTCACCTCACGGTAAAAGCAATGATGCCTATGGATTTTCGTGTCCGTTTTCATTAATTTACATATTTTGTGGTGTAATTTTAATGCAACACACACACACACACACACACACACACACACACACACACATATATATATATATATATATATATATATATATATTATATGTGTTTGTATGTAAACACACACACACATAATCTATGTGTGTGTATTTGTGTCCAGAAAATAATTCACTTGTACAAATGAAAGAAAAATTTAATAAATCACATAGCCTTGTGAATCGTATCGTCTTCATTGAAACTTGTATAAAAGAGGATTGCTGCCCAAATACACACTTACATATATATATATATATATATATATATATATATATATATAATAGATTTTTACATACGGACAAAAAAAAATTACTACAAAGATGCATTCTTGTTTCGATGCATTATGTGCATCTCGACTATTGAGAATCAAAAATGATTATCTATGGATAACCATCTTATATATATATATATATATATATATATATATATGCAATGAGATTGAAAAGAATATAAATTCAAACGTTCATAGCATTAATTTAAAAGTGGGCTCAATACCAAGTGTAGAGCAATAGTTTTAAATTTTTTTTTAACGTCATATTTTAAATCATATTTACGTGTTCTCTTTTAATTTTTCTTAATTCTTATATTTCTCATTCTTCTTTTCCTTTTAGTGTCTTCTTATCCTCTTCTCTTTGCATTTACCTGTTTTCTTCTTCTTCTTCTTCTTCTTCTTCTTCTTCTTCTTCTTCTTCTTCTTCTTCTTCTTATTTTTTCTTTTCCTTTTATGGAAACCCTTTATATATTTCTTTTCCTTTTGTGGTGTTTCTCCTAATGCCTTTTTTTTAAATGAATAGTGAAAAAAGAAAGTGATGTTTTATAAGGAGAATTTTTAAATAGAATCGTTTATAACCATCTTTGTTCCTCACCGGTTGAGATGCCTTCGCATCAAAATTAAAATGCATCTTTGTCGTAAGTACTTATTTGTCCGTATGTAAGATCTTTATAATATATATATATATATATATGTTTGTCTTAGAAAAGTTTGTCCTAAAAACAACTTGATTCTGACATCGTAACCTAATGATTCCAAATAACTTGAGACCACAAAAATCACAACTTGGTAAAAGCAATGTTGCTTATGAATTATCGTGTCCGTTTTCATTAATTTCCATATGTATGTTTGTCTTAAAATAACAACTTGATGCTGACATTGTGCTAATGTCGAAAGTACTAAGAATAAATGAATATGTATCTATATGGTAATTTTCTCTCTTCCTTTAATAAAGATACTAAGCTTGTCCGTGAATATGAGAGTGAATATGAAATTTTGCCTACTTATTAAAAACAAGTAGGCAAAATCTGTCTAAATAACTCAATGAGACATGTCTTTATATATATATATATATATATATATATATATATATATATATATATATATATATATATCAATTTAAAATACAACATAAAATATAAGATAATATATTGTAAAAAGAGACTTTAAGAAGGTGCAATTCAAAAAACGCTCAATATGAAATTCAGGAAAATTTGAGTTGTAGAGCAAAATGTAATTAGGAACACCAACATTCAAGCTATCACGTTATTCAGGTTTCGACCGATAAGTCTCCTCAGGCAGGTAGGATGAAAGATTTTAGTTAACTCCACCACCTTTATATACGAACACCGGAAGTTAGGTGAGGGGAAACGGAAGAGGAAAAAATACAAAATATTTTCATCCAGGTTTGTACATAAACAAAAAATATTGGCCAATGTGTCTGCACTTCGATAACACCACCGATCTTTCATTTAACAGTTCATCCTTGTTTGGGTTTGTGGCGATCGTCCATTTTTCCTCTTGGCAAAGCTTACAGTAGTTTATTCGGACTCTGCCCGGCTTTTTTCTATGATTTTCCACTTTATCTGTGGGACTCTACCATTAACTTCTTTTAACCTCTAAACGCAATTTGCCAATTTTGTATCATTTCTACGGTTCTCGAGCCTAAAAGAGGTTGTATGATTGTAATATCTCCTTTTAAATGGGCCCTCTGTGCAACCAATGTATGTTTTATTAAATTTTTTGACTTCCGCTGTGTAAACCACACCTTCTGTCAGGCACCCGCCATCCAAAGGACAATTATTACTGTCTCTGCAGTTGCATAGTTTCGTTTTTACCTCCCCAAATCTTTCTGCTTGGAATAGTTTGGTGTTGTGTCTTTTCATAATGTTGAATAAGTTGCTCGTGCAACTCTAGCTGAGCTTTAATTTGCTTCTGCTAAACACATTAGCTGGGACAGAATTTCTAGGGAAATGCCTATCTAAAAGCTGAAAAAATTCTTTTTCGATTTTGGTTTTCAATTATACGTTGAATGGATGCTTAAACCAAATAACGTCCCTTCTCTTGTTTGTGCGCTTAGGACTGATGGGTGGTGAAAAGGACAAACAAATAAAGTTGAAAATCTCCTCAGTGGATGAGATTCTACTTTCCATCCCTTTAGGTATGTGCTTGATAACATTTGCTGGGTGGTTGAATTTAGTGTTTACATATATGATATTGGTATTCGGCTATAAGTACGGTGAAACAGCTGAGGTTAAGTTCTACATCTAAAAATTTGATTATTTTCATATTTATTTCAACAGTGATTTTAAAACCCAATTTTTTTAATACTTCGAAGAGCTTCTTTCTAATGACATCGTTAGCTCTTGTATTGTCAGGTAGACACATTAGATCGTCGTCCCTGTATAATCCATGGTTATCCATATGGACTAACTTGTTCATTTTACTTAGTACAATTATTACCTATTATTTCGGATACCCCTGCTCCTTCAAAAGACCCTTGGGAGACGTTGAATCCATTATTCCGGGATTTTTTCACCTAGGGATCACCACTGCAAAATAATACAGACTTCCTACAGTGGAAGATAATTTCTAAATGTTCAGGTTTTATTTCCACGAATAATTTGGCATATTACAGTGCATCGGCGAATCCTTTTTCGGTAATTGACGGGTAAAAGTCGCATATATCATATTTTATAAAGACTAAACTTTTTTTGTCTTTAATATTTTTAAACCAGCCTAAGCACTCGTTAGTGATTTTCCACTGGTTGACTTGTGTGGTTGTTCTCAGCGAATCACAAATATTTTGAATAATAACACGGCTGATGACACCTACCTCCATCTTAGACGGGTTTGGGAGATAGAAGGAAGGATGATTGTGAAAATCCTCTTTATGGTCTTTTGCGGCGAGGAATGCTTCCTTTTCGAGTAGGGTTCGAAATTTGTTACCAGTACACAATTTATTTGAGATATTTATGGCTTCCTCGTTGATGGTATCAATATATGTGTTTGGCACTTTCTTATACTGTTTCGTAACCTCATTGGCAATCCTCCTCTTATATTTGTCTGAGGATACCTAGCGGTCAAAACCTGGGTAGCGTGGTAACTTGAATTTTGGTGTTCCTAATTATATATATATATATATATATATATATATATATATATATATATATATATATATATATATATATATCATTCCATTAATATTTTATACTCTTAATGATACGAGTCCACCACAATATTTAATCAAAAATTAATAGAATCAATTTGGTGTGCTAAAATACCTTAGCGAGGCAGTTTTCTAATTCAGCTATAAAACACATTTAATTTATAATAAATGTTACTCATTTTAGGGCATAGTTTAAAGTTATATAAAATTTATATAGAGAAGAATCAGTGCACCTATCAACTGTCTTTGTTACTTTGTTACATTTGCCAACATATTGACAAGTCAGAAATTTCTTTAATGATTTACGAAGAAAGTTTTCCATATCGTTTTGAAATCATAGTCATTTTGGAAGCTGTGTTCATTCAAGTAATTTTTCAAACACCATTTTATGGGTCGTTCATTGAAATATGTGATCTAGTACAAACGTAACAAACGGATTTTATGGATGAGTCTGTAAATGTTTTTCAGTGATTTATCCATCTACACTCAACAGTGATAGTCCTGTTCTTACATAAATGTCCTCAATAACAAGGCATAACTTGATTTAATACTTCTAGTTTTGGTGTAGATACGGTAATATACAAGTATAATTTTCTATATTCTTTACTGATGGCGGCCATACAACAGAAAGCAGATTTAAATATTTATAGTTTTAAGTCTTTGCCGTTTGTAGACGCAGATATGTGAGGGAAAACTATTTTGAAATTACTATACCAGTTCTATAATGATTAACTGTGATTCCTCTCCTATTATCTGGCAAAATCTGTTTTAATTCAATTCCATTAGTTTTCAACATCGACCTTTGCTTAATATTTCGAAATCCTCGACTTTAAACATGGTTGACTAATCAGAATCTTCCCCATTTATGGCTTCCTATCAGCATATTGATTTCAATTCACTTAGGTCCTCTTGCAAGAAACTATTTTCTATGATGTTTGAAAGGCTCCAGCGAGAAGAAAACTTTTGATGGTCACCATCAATTTTATATACAGGCTGGATTCAAATGATTTAAATATTCTACACCTAGACTGTCAAGTTATTGGCTAATGTAATAATCTGTATTCGTAACGGTTTGTATGTATAAATATGTTTGTTATCAGCTTTTCGTGGTAAACTTTAACTTAATATAAAATAATCTAACTTGAGAAATACGAGTATTTTATTTCCAGTTTAGAAATTAGCAATAATTCATCATTGTTGTTCACATCAATAATAATGATCCGATTAATGCATGCCTATGTATTTCTTGTAGATAGGCGCAAGATATCAAGTTTTAATAGCATTCCTATATCTTCATTTTTTTCTAATCGTAACCAAAGCAACAGTAAATCTCCTCGATTTCTTTTCTTTTTACAGGTATGGCGAATAAAATCGCCGAGTTCAACGTTGGCACCTATTTCGCTTATGTCCTGATTTTGTCTCTATAAATCGGAAGAAATGATTTTAATCTCAAACTATATTTTGCAGAATTCTTATAATTATATTTTTTTTTACTTCCGTTCTATTAATAAATGAAGCTTTTTGCTTGACATTGTTTATTTGTCTACAACAAACTCAATTCTTTGGCAAGATTCACTTGATTTATGAATTGATTTTGCTTCTTGCGTTCTATTCCAACAGCAATATTAATATAGCCTTCTGAAGTTTCAAAATAATACCTAATAAAAATGGTATGCGAAGTTTGTCGGTTCTGATATATTATTCATCTCAGTTATTTCGTATAGATCATCTCAAGTTATTCATCACAATGTACGTTATACAACAATAACTACTACTGTAGTAGTAGTAGTAGTTATTGTTGTATAACTATTACTACTACTACTACTACTACTACTACTACTACGACTAATAATAATGATTATAATGAAACTGGTTTCCAAAAACAAAATTCTCTGAGACAAGCATGCGAACTGATGTTTTTACTAATTCTCATGCATTGAATTCAAATTTCTTTTTCTCTCTATTAACTTTTGCTTTGCTGTCACATATTGCATTTTTATTCTACTGCATATAAATTCAAAATATAAATTGTTTTTTCATCTATTAAAAAGACATATTACAAAAATCTCAGCAGAGATACAGAGTATTGACGGGCACTAAATTACTTGAATAATACCATACATACAAGTCATAATACGGTCAGAAGTTAGTTTTTGAACGAATTTGCATCCGGTTTGTCACTCATGAGCTGTGGTTCCATTTTCCTTGGTAGTTTCTTTCCATCTTAATAACAACTTGGTGGAACCTTTTTCTATGCTCATCACTCATTGCTTTGACGTTTAGAGAGAAGAAGTTAAATGTAGGCGTGGAGAAACTGAATTTGAGTCACATTCGGCATCCCATATCCTTATAAGCCTGTAACAACTTCTCGATACACTCTTAGTAATCTGGTACCTCTGTATTACCAGGGAAGCCATGGAAGACTGACTTATATACGTCCCATGCACGGAGTTCATTTAAGACAGGACTTCTGCAGTAGTAAAACCTGTTTTCTATGTCGAAGAATGAGGCGAAGTCCTTGTTTGTGTCCTGAATCTGGTGACCCTTACATCTACCGTGACTAGAATCCAATGTTTAAACCGGGATGTCATGAACTCTGACTGCTGCTTAGATATGTACAAATCACGGGAAATGTCATTCGGGTCTTTCTGGGTGATCTAATGGGGATGATTGCCACTTGTTCTTGAATAAGCAGGAATATTTTCTTCAGAAGAGACCGACTTGGCAGAATTTTCCTCTCAAGGCAATCTTTCATATGATGAAGGAATAAGATCTTTATGTCCTGCGGGTGTAGCGACAAGGAGATCATCTGCGTAAGGAACATAGCTGAAAGAAGAATGGAATAATTAATTTTTTTTTGAAGAAGAAGCATTTAAACCAGTTGTAGACAAAAATAACAATCATCTGCATGGCTTCGTTGTTTCATCGGATCAGCAAAGTTGAAACTCTGCAATTATTCTATTGTAGCAGAGTTTATAAGAGATGTATGTGACCCAGAATTTGTCTTGATCTTCAATTTTTAACTGTAAAAATCATGAAAATCAACAGTTCTCAGGGGAGTAATTGCTCGGTGCTGTGCAACTGTTGTGAAAGAATGTATTTGCCTTTTGGGTGCCTCCTCAATGTTTTGAAGTGACTGAAACTATTGTAGAAATGTGTATTAGCTCACAGAAATATGGAAAACAACATAAACATTGATTATATATATGGTTATGTCCATATGTACCAGGCTTTCGAATTTGAAGAGAATTTCATTTCATCACAATGAAAATTAGCCCGCAGGGCCGAGTGTAGGCTCCCAAAAGCAGCCATTATGTAATCTTTTTTTTTTTAAATGAATAAAATTCCTAAAATAAAAAAAATAACAAAATGTCCTAAATAGAACACATCTGGCAGGCTTGGATGCATGTCCCTTTCTTGTTCTAACAGCTCCATTAATTTCTTCAATTACTATTCCTCCTCCTCCTCATCTTCCTCTCCTACTACTCCCCCTGCTACTACTACTAACATTGCTCCTGATTGTTAGTTTCTGAAACGTTGGTATTTCTTATGTAACTTAGTGCCTTTTCGTCGCCTTTACATTTCTTTTTCTTAATCATTTCACCCCAAGCAAAGCGATAATGCCACTAAGACGCATGGGGTTGCTTGAAGTGAAAGAAAATGAAGGCACTTTATTTAGGAAAAGGAAAATAAAATAACAAGATTAAAGAAGACAGAAGATGGCTATTGACATTGTATTTTTGAAGAACGTAAATGGCAAGGAAGTGAGAAACCGGAAGAGAATTCTACAGGCGAGAAGTGCGAGAAAAAAAACTATTAGAATAGAACTTATGGTTATCTCCATATATTTCCGCAATAAAATAATGATGCCTATTTGTCAATCTAGTAGTACGCTTAAATTGATGCAGTGGAGGGGGGAGAACAAATACCATAGAAATATTTATAGAAAAGACGGGCGGTGAGAAAGTAACTGAATTCGAGATGCCAGGTCAGCACCAATAAAATTACAGACCCTACTTTGGATTTTGTCAAGAATCTTGAGATATATATCAAAAGCACCAGACCAGATATGACCGCAATATTCAATGCACGGACAAATGGTAGATGTATAAATATACAAGATGGATTCTGGTGCGAAAAATTGTCACATAGGAAACCAAATTTGCTAGCAGCCAATCTAACAATTGATTCAATATAATCAATCTACTTCATATCAGTGGAAAACGCAAGAAAGCGCAATGTGTCACTCTCCTGGAGGTTAGCATCAGTTATGTTTAGTGAATTTAGGATGGTTTTCAACAATAATCACAATAGTAAACAAATTCTCCTGGTGATCGCTGTCAACCTCCAAACTAACAAAATAACGCCATTGACAATAACGTCATTGTTATCATGATTCTAGTTTCAATTAATATCAAGTCAAACATTGACAACTCTTTCTCCAGTAACATCATCATGGCGACTATCGCATAATCAACGTCTCTTAATCCATCTATCTTAACCGATATATCTCACCGCCGCTACCACTAAATCTGCCTGTGGACTGAGAAATCGTCAGGTGTGCTGCTTTCTTTCTTCATTTTTCATTGTGTTCATTAGAAAAAAGTTCTAAAGACACTTGTTAATACCGCCGGGTATATTTAGATTGTCTTTTCTTGATTAAAGTTGAGGATTCAGGCAAAGGATTTTAAGGATAGTCTTGAGTGACGTCGTTATAAAAAAATAAATAAGATCTACACATTGAAACATGTGGAGATATTGTGCTAATTAAGGAACTGAATCCAATCTTTCTGAAGAATTCGATTAATGTTTCAAGCGACAGAAATTCTCTTGTTTTGAATGTTGACCTTTCGTGATTCGGTAAAATTTCATAGAAATAGGCTAAACAATCAAAAACACAAATCAATCAAGAATTGCTATTTACATGTAAACACGTGTGTGCGCATCTATCTATCTATCTATCTATCTATCTATCTATCTATCTATCTCTATATATATATATGTGTGTGTGTGTGTGTGTTTGTAGATATATAATTTATGTTTACGTGAATGTTTCAATAACGTGTACGTTTGTGGCGTGTAGAAATTGGTAATGGATAGAACGTTAGTTTTCCGACTATGAAACCTGAGTTGGAAGGATCAGGGAGGTGACTTCTTGATGTAATCTATACTTGTAAGGCGATCCCAGTAAGTCATCATGACCGACAGTTTGAGTGTACTGACTTTTTCAAACTGGTGACCATCTAAGTATATGTACACTCTTCCAGAAATTGTAACTAACGTTGACTTAGGATAGTTGCAGTATAAACCACGAATGAGCTCTGTGGGTGTCGAACAAACACAAATATGCCTGATCTGATATGCTTCTTATTATTAGAAGTTTGGCGTGCATAAATTGCTACAGAAAGATCGAATCCCACAGAGAGCAAAAGTTTGATTTTGTTTGAGTATTTCAAAGTTATATTGGATCAATATAGCATATCCTTACGTTGAATTTGAATCCCTGCTGAAAGGATTTTTAATATTATTCATCTTACATCGTGTTTAATCGATAATTAATCGATCATAAACCTTGATTGCATTTCTTAACAACTGCTTATACAATTCTTAACAACAAAACTGAATAAATATAGATGGAATGATTGGCATGAATAGCGAGAAAAGGTTTTATCTCATATTAGGCATCGAAAGATATACAGTCGCCTCCATTATTAGAGAACGAAAGTTTAAATATGAAAAATTTCTATTTCGATAGATTTGATGGAGGATAAAAATTGTAGTCAATGTTCTTCAAGACTTCTTCCACGCGATTCGGTTAATTTGCATAAAAAAGAAAAAAGCATAACGAAAAATATAGAAAAGAAACTGTTAATCACAATAAAAAAAGTGCAATGCCCAAAATTAGAGAACAAAATTGCAAATTTTCAACATTTTTATTTAATATTAATACAAAATATTAATTAGACATATAAGGAATAAAGAACATTCAAATCTGTTAAGGGTGAGGCATGACTGATCATGTATGAAAAGTGTGTTCACTATTCCTGTGGAACGGAGCAAACATTTTAGACAGAGAAGAAATTAGAGTTACACTTCTGAAATGAATCAACGCATATGTTAGGTCATGAAGGCCTCCTCTGTGACATCGAAATAAATACCATTTTGGTGCCATTAATAAAGGAAGAGAAATGATGGCAAGGCTTCATTATCAGCAGCAGCAGTAAAAAAAGAGATTGGCAATCAATGCAGATAATTCCGACGGCAGCCACAGCAAAAAGGTCAACGACGATTAGAAAAGAAAACCGTTGGGTTTAAGACTTCATGTTTTAGATTCAGGATTGTCCCACAGAATAATAACCAACTGGATTAAAGCGCTGGTTTGTGAGTTCAATCCCTGATATGTACAGAGCTGACTTAGACTTGGCAGGAACAGGCCGGACGATAACTGAGGTTTGATTTCATCATGATCTCAAGTGTTTCGGGTTTTTGACTGGCGGATAAAGTCTTTGAAGCCGAATTTCTAAAAGATACTTGACCGAAAGAGAAGAAACGAATTAAGAAATGAATAAATTTATGATTTCGGGTTTGTGATGTATATTAACAGATACAGTTGAGATATTTTAGTCTGCCTATGACTTATCCTACGGGTAGCTGGGATGCCTCTCATTTATGTTGCCAGCCACGTATCGGGATGTTGAGATGGATATAGTGTCTGTGCTAAGAAGAGTCGAAAGAAAGATCTAATTTGTTCGTCCTACATGGCAAAACGTGCCAAGAGACATCTACCTATTAATACAGATCGAACAAGCGAAGGCCTTAAGGAAACACCTAAATATATTGGAAACAGAGTTCGAGTTTTGGGTGTACATCGACACGAACGAAATTGGATACTCATTTGTCGGCCGGTGGAAAGCTAGGTGAGTGACATGTTAGATCAGTATTAAATATGAAGGAAATATTCCGGGACATGGGCACGCGAACAATTTATCCCCGTAGATTAAATAAAGGGTTTAAGTATTATCCCCGAATATTAAATAGTATATGTCGCCTGGTGGGTCCTAAAATATCTCAACAGTATCTGTTCAGCTTGAAATTCCCTGAAGGTTACTCGGATCGACAGATATTGTGATAATTACATCAAAGATGAGGCCATTTATAAGAATGTAAATATCATGTCATCCCATAAGTTCTGTCCGAATTTTGAATAAAGAAAACAAGTGATCAAATGTTACATTTAATTACAGATTCAATCAACAATGATTTCCTTCCATCTATTAACAAGCTTACTAATTCCATTACTGTAAAATTCTTTTAGCTTTGATTCGAAGAACTCACAAATGTCAGTTTTAACCTCTTCCTGTGTTACAAAAGCTGTTTCTTCCAAATGATTCTGTAAGCTAGGAAACAAATGGTAGTCTGAAGGAGCAAGATCGGGAGAATAAGGTGGATGAGGAATTTTCTCCCAACCAAGTTCTTCGATCTTTTGTGACGTGATTCTTGCTGTGTGGGGTCGCGCATTGTCCTAATGAAACATCACCCCATTTCGATTCACTAGAGCAGATCTTTTTTACTTCAAAGCTTGGTTCAAACGCTCTAATTGCTGACAGTATATTTGAGCATTAATTGTTGCATTAGGTGGTAAGAATTCAAATTGGATTATTTCTTGGCGATCCCACCAGATTGAAAGAAGAACCTTTTGCCAATGAAGTTCCCTTCTCGGCTGTGGCTGAGGTCCTTCCCCTTTACCAAGCCACTGTCTACGACGCTTAACATTTCGATAAAAGATCCATTTTTCGTCGCCAGTCAAAAGTCTATCCAAAAAAGGTGAAACAATTTGGCGAGAATGGAGAGAAGAGCAGATGTCAACTCGGGATTTGAGGTTGTTTTCAGACAATTCATTAGGCACCCATTTTCCAAGTTTAGGAACTTTTCCAAGTTGTTGAAGATGACGATGAACAGTTGTATGGTTTGAACTGAGAACCACTGCCAATTCCTCAACTGATAAAGCAGGATTTTCTTCAAGGGCTGCTTCAAGAAGCTTTTCATCAAACTCAACTGGACGCCCAGTTCGATCATCATCTTCAAGGGTGAAATCTCCACCTCTGAATTTTGCAAACCATCTTCTGCAAGTTCTTTCATTCACACATTCTTCTCCATAAACTGAATGAATGTTTCTAGCCGCTTCGGCTGCTGAGTTTCCTTTCTTGAACTCATAAAGCATTTTGTGCCTCAAATGATTCTTGGGTACTTCCATGTTAGCAGGGTTTTAATCAAACAAAATTTAATTTTATTGTTCTCTGAAATAAAATTTAATCGGTTTAAATGCATCTAAACATAAAAATAATGTTCAGCTCCATTAGACATTATAAAATACTCTTTAAATTTTCGTTCATTTCAACAAAAACTTAAATTCAGACAGAACTTATGGGATGACCTGATAATATAATATCATATATAATAATAATAATAATAATAATAATAATAATAATAATATTTCTTTTAAATAAATTCTTTTTCGTTGCCGTTTACATTTGTGTAAGCGGTTTACAGGTAACGTCATTCTAGATTAATCTTACTGTTTCGGCTGCAGCTTGTTTAACATACAGTTTTTACTATTGTTTAACAAATACAAGGGCCAAGAGCCACTCAAGGTAGAGGTTACTAAATAATTTCGTTCTAAAGGCGTACAAAAAGGGACCAAGAGATGTGTATATTACAGGAATATGTAGGATACGTAACGGTTGACCTTAGACTTGAAGAAATTGAAATAGTAATGATCGAGGAAGCATCATCTCAGGAGTCTGTTCCACAATGCAACAATTCTGGGGAAGATGTTGTCTGAGTGGAACTTTCCTCCCTATCAATGGAATATTAAGGGAATGAGAACTAATCAACGCAGTGTACCTGACCTGGTGGGCCCTAACTGTGAATTTCTTGTGGAACCAACAAATGAATTTTGCCCAAACATCTACCATGATAATAGGGGTAGGGTAACGAGATGCTGGCGACGTTTCGTCTGTGGAAAAGGGATATAGGGTTAAAAGATAATTCATCATCCAAAACCTGAGTTTAAATAGACGTTCAAGTGTGTCATGGAGTGCATGTTCTGTGATAATGACTGAGATGGTCGAAGGACTTGAAGAAAACATAAACTTTAGATAATTTAGCTGCAATAGTGATCCCAATATGCAACAACTTCTTCGAAAATTGGAAAGATACAATAAAAAATATATAGAGAGAACGTGTTTATCCTATTAAAGAAAGTTTTGCCTATGTTTCTGAGATCAGGCATTGCAATTATTTACCTTATTCAGACTGTTGTCCTCATCTTTATTGCCGACGCTTAGGCATTCTTCAGGTGATCGGAATTTCGAACAGATCCCTTTATTTCGTACACCGGAGTAGAGTGTTCTACTTCCACGAGCCATGCCTCTTCCGGATATTTCCCTTTAACTCAACTCACCAAATTTTTGTTCACATCTGCAGTAGCCAGGAATTGAACTGCCAAATCTTTGGTCAAGTTATTGGATCTAAACAACGATTTTATCCACTAGAACAACAGTGTATAAATTTTTGGGGTAAACATTTTTCTAACAGTGCTCCTACTTTTTAATAGAGCTGCTACTTTTGCTGTTATTATTGCTTTTCTCTAGCACTCCGTATTACTGGTTCCCATATTGTATTCATTTCTATGCTTGGCCAGCTCAGGTGATTTTTGTGTCCTAGCATAATGTACTGATTCTTTAAATTATCGTATTTTCCAGTGATGCTCTCTATTATTTCAGCCTCATCCCACAGGAAGCGGTGATATCCTTTTCTCTCCATATGTGGGCATCTACGCCTGATATTTTTTTTCATTTCCCCTCTTGTGGCTTTACAAGTTTCCTTTAGAGGCCTGTTTCTCTTTTATATTTCTTACCACATCTGCACGGCATGGCGTACACACAGTACCTAAACATGTTCTCCTCTATAGAGGGTCTTACTCGGAAGAGGTGCCTGCGAGGTTCGAACCATTTTTGAAGGTCGTCCTGATGTTACATGGACCACAGATCTTTTGTATTTTCTCTGATAACCCCTTCACATAGGGTAGGCAGATTGAGGCTGTTTTCTGAGTGTTGTTATACTTTTGTACCATTCTATTCCAATTTTGGAGCTGCTGTCATGCACCTAGGGTAGTTGTTCATTGTAGGGTATTGCTTACACTGACCAGTTTTTGTTCATATGTCTCTGGCTTTTGCTCGATGCCTTATGACATTTGCTCGATAAGCAGCGGACGATCTCTTTCTTTACAATCTACTACGGTAGACGAAATAAAGGGTTCTGTTCCAAATTCCAATCACCTGAAGAAGGCCGGAGGTAAAACAGCCGAAACGCCGTGAATATAGCAATAAAGACGAGAGTAAAAGCACGGACAATGTAAATAAAGGAAGCTTGTTAAAGGATTTTTCATTATTAGGTTACGGACTGGTTATTGAGAGAAATATGAAAACTATAAACCCATCTCTAATACTATTTTTAATTTTATATTTTGTTTAATAACAGGAAAATATACATGTTTATTGTAATGCAGGAACGTATTAGTCAGTGCTCTGCACTTTTTCCACAGTCTCTTTTGCAGTTGTCAGAAAAGATAACAGCTAAAATCAATTCGCCCTTCCTCATTCTGCGGCACCAGGATAACATTTACTGAATCACCAAGAACCAAGAAATAAATGCGTTTTTCTCTGAGAGCGTTGCCTCACGATACGGGCATAGAGAATGAACCATTAAGCCTTTGCTAAGTGGCTAAAATGTTCTAATCCTGTCTTCCATGACGTCAGCGATGTCCACGTGATATAGCAAAAAAATCTACCGCATGATATAAAAATATGTGGACATTTTGAAATAGCAAAATATAAAAGGCTGGGTTTATTTCACTAAAAATGTATATACAGGTGTTGCGTTTATGGTTGTGTATGCGCAAGTTTGTGCAAAAAGTAGTAAAAAGAGTCATGTTAATTTTACATACACATAAAAATTTACATACACATAAAAAATCATATATATATATATATATATATATATATATATATATATATATATATATATATATATATAAAGACATTTTATGTTCATACATTCTTTTTATAGATATAAATACTTAAGTAAATGGTCTGTTTATAATAAAATCGAAATTGAAGAGAATTCCACAAACAAGAATTGCGATGGAAGAAACTGTTAGCATAGAACTTAATGCTATATATAGCCATTTCAACCCTAAATTGATGAGACCTTGCCGCCAATCAAGTACTGCGCTTAAATTCTTAAAGTATATGCATAATGAAGGAAAGTTCATCAGAACAATTATCATGAAATTATTTATAGAAAAGGCGCAGGGAAGCTATGTTACAGCGATGGGAAAGGGACTGGTGCCGGGATGCCAGATGAGAACCAATAAAATTGCGGATTCTTTGGAGTTTATCAAGAAACTCTAAATATATAGCAGTATCATAAGATCGGATGTGAGAGCATTATCCAAGGGTAGGTCAAATTGTAAACTTATAAATATGTAAGATAGATTTTGGTGAGAAAAATTGGCTAACACGACACAGTAAATCAACTTTCCTAGCAGCAGGCCTAACAGTTGATTCAATATAATCTTTCCACTTCATGTCAGTGGAAATCGTTAGTCCGAGAAGACACAATGATTCACTCGCCTACACACACACACACACACACACACACACACACACACACACACACACATATATATATATATATATAATAGGAAAATTGATGACAGATCGTAAAAAAGACTTTGTGTGACACCTTTCGTCCTTTAGGGTTTCATCGGAATAGACTGATGTTTACTGATGCAACTACACATGCGCACGAAGAAGAGGGGACACAGAAATTTTAATCTTTAATTTTTTTATATATGGATATATAGTTTTATATATCTTTAGATATATACTCTAGCCAAATTCATTTAATTTGTTTTTTTTGTTTGTTTTTATCACTTTTGTCATTTAGTAAATGTAATGAAACCATATTCTACTTTAAGAATCGACTGTGTTGTTCGATTTGCATTTTTCATTGATTTTCTGTAATTTTTAAAAAATTGTCTTTTACTTTCTAAGATTTTTTATAATTATTTTAATCAACATTCAATGTGTTAGTTTTTGGGGTTTTATATTGACTTTGGATTTTGAATTCTTGTTTGTCTATTTGTTTTGCTTACTGACTGATAAGCAAAACAGATATTCACATACAAAGAGCATCCGAAAATGTATCGAAGTCACTTGAAATGATTTCCAAGACAAATATATCAACATTTGTTCTAAGTTAACCGTTCTTTTCAATTAGATGGACACTGAGTACACACACGTACATACGCATACACAAACACACACCTACACACACATACGCGTGCACACGCACATGCACACATATACAGGAAAGTGAACACAATGCAAAACATCTAACAAATTTACTTTTCCTAGCTATCTATCATGTCTATCTACAGATATATACCAAGATAGAAATAGACTGCAATGGAAAGTTATGCAGTCGAAAAGGTGGAAAAAAGTGACATGAGTTTAAAATGGAAGTGAACGCTGTAGGAGATTTTGATAATCAAATCCGAAACATCTTTACTGTATGCCAGCGGCGGCGGCGGCGGCGGCGGTGGTGGTAATGTGATGTGCTTCTCCACCGTTTCCTCTCAATTCCTGCTGTGTCAACTGTAAATAAAGATCAACTGATTGGACCGTGGCGATTTGGTGGAGTGTTGTTCCTTAAAGCAGACAGAGAATTCAATTAAGCAGTTACCATTTTATCGGGGATATTTTGATCTGAATCTGCATTTTGATCAACTGCATCATCTTGAATCAGGAAGACCTGTCTCCTCTCCTTCTAAAATCAACGACAGATGCACAGTTGATTAGGAAATATCTTTTAGGCAACATACGACATGGAATGAAGTTCTCTTATTGTAAAGAGACATCTAAATGTATTTTTTATGAGTAAATAATCTTCACTGGTTATTTGTAACACAACTCCCAAACTTGATAGAATCAATTGATAGTCTTGATCTCTTACTTATTCTACATGGAGACTAACAATAAATCAATGCATTTTATTTATAAGCAACCTTAATTTTCTTGTTTGCAATAATGTGCTTATTAGGTGATATTATTTTCTATTTAAAACAATGAAGTCGGATATGGAAATAAACGCTTTTCCAAATTGCCGATGTTTGTAATACCTAGCCACTAAATGTCAAATTGATTTCAACTAACTGCAACTGAATAGATCATTTGTGGCGTAAATTAATCATCTGAATTAATGGCGTAAATTAATCATCTGAATTAATGGCGTAAATTAATCATCTTTTACTCTGAATTCAAGTTCCTAATTCCTTTAACAGGTTACACTATTTCTAACGTCATTTGTGTTTTCTCTTCCTAACTGATATCCTTTAGACAATAAACTTAGAGAATGGTCAGGCGAACAAAGCGGATGTAGTAGGACATCTCAGTAAAGCTTTACAAATGTTTGCCTTGTTTGTAAAGAGATAGGAGATAAGCCGTAGTTCTTGATCGAAGACTGCTACTCCGAAGGCAGGTTTGCTGGAACGTTCTCGATTTTCAGATAAACATTTTCATGTTTAAGCTTAGTGAACCACTTACGGACGATGCTCATAGCTATGGCACCATCTCCATAAAAAGAACATATATGTTTTGTTGTTGTTTCAGCATTTTCTATCCGGAAATAAAAAAGCATCAAATGACAAAATTATATCCAATTTTCACTTTTAACGTAACATCGTTATCAAAACTGTTTCGTTTTGAATGCTAATTTCAAATCAGTGTGATTTCTCATCTTCAACAACTTTGTAAACAAATATTATCAGTTCTCCCCAAACCTCCGTGTCCTGTGCTAATTCACGAAAATGCTGCGGGTCTTTCAAGTTCTTCAACTTTACTGTGAATTTTATTGATTGTTTTTTGAAATTGTTGTTCAATGTGTATAATATAGATGTTTGTCCAATATCTCTGGATGTTATTCTTCCATTTTGGATTGATGACAAAACCATTGGCATAATGTTTACTGTCTGTTTCCAACCATATTAACTTTTGTAGTCTTAATCGAATATTAATAGCAAAAGTCATTTGATTTTGGAGACAACATAAATCAATTTTACAACTATTAAAATCCCAATCCAATAATTCCTGCTTTTCTTTCTTCGTGAATCCAATGACATTAAATGTCCCGATTGTAAAATCTTTATATACAATTGGAGACATTTTACAAAGTTATAAATTGCAAACCAGAGAAGTTATTATTTACTCCGCCAATAAATAAAGGCTATAACATGTAAATTCAAAATCTACGCACCCATCATATAGAAAGACGTGATGAAATATCCCAGAAAAAAAAATATATATATATATATATATATATATATATATATAAGCACACACACACACACACACACACACACACACACACACACACACACACACACACACACACACACATATATATATATATATATATATATATATGCCATGAATTTCAGTCACATGTTTAAACGCCACCACTACGAAGTTTTATCCCAACCCAATATGAGAATTCGTTTCCGGAACTGTCTACAAATCTCTTGTCTCTTTTCAATTTGACAACCACAAATTAACCAAATTCCGGTCAAGATTCAATTAAAAACTTCTGGAACTGTATATTTCGTCTTACAGTTTTCCACAATTTATTATTTCTTAATTATTTACTTATCTTTAGAGCTACTTACGTTTATGTGTGTTCCGCACGTTTTTGTATTCCCTAAGAAGTCAACACGTAATGTCCAGTTGAATCTTATAAGATTTTTTGCTCACTGAAGAATTAACGAATTGTCTTTACTAAAAGACATGCAAGGGTAGTGCAACGGATATCGGTTCGAAAATTGGGAACAACGAGCCGGCTTCAAATTCTGTGACGTTCACTTTCTTACAAAAATTCTTGTGAACAGCTTAGATATGTCCTTTTTCTCCTTTATCTATGGATTAAATAGCACTGTAGACTGAGATCTCTAGCTTTCGTCAACAACTAGTCTAGGAAAAGGAAAACTCTGAATCACAAACCGTGAAGAAAGCAACGAGGAAATGCTCTACACCCCCACAAGATTTCCTGGTAACTTACATATAATAAAGCAAAGGAATCTGATGAGAGTTAAGATCATATGGTATTTTAAAAAAAGTTTGTTACAACTGTTGACGATGAAAAAGATGTGGAGAGCCATGATCACCCATGTCCTGAAGAGATATGACATATAAAAGAAGAAAGAAGTTCAGAAATGTAACATAAAACAGCGTTAACGATGACTGCAACGGTGATTTAAATGCTTCTAATGACGATGCCGATAAAAGCGATATTTTTTATAAAACAGCAAGGAACATCAAATAGATCTATAAATTAGGAATATTGATTCCTCGATAAACAAAAAGTGATTTCAATGTTTATAAACTGATTACATAGCACTCAGGCCCTGCGAATGCTAGTATGATCGCTATAATTAAGTAGGATAACAATGATGATGATTAGGATAGTCATGTGACTTGTGTTCGCGTCACAGATCATGGCCACTGGCGAGTGTCTCATTAGAGATACACATAGTAACATTTCTCAAACCTAATTTTTTTATAATCCATGTTATTTTATTTTTTCTTATCATTATCCGCCATTTCTTTACATATCGTTAATTCGGCTATTTTCGCTTTTGTTGACATTCTTTTATTTGTTATCTTTTTATTATCTGTTAGTTTAGTATTTACATATTTACCCCTTTTTTTTCTCTCATCGGCCTTTCCTAACAGGAAAGTTGCTCACTTGCACTCAGATATCAGCCACTGTCGTTTTACATCGAAAACTAGAGATGCTTGCTTTCTCAATGTTCACTGAATCTCTCCAATCCTTGAAGATATAAAGCAATCTTTCTTTATTCATCGATAATTGCCAAACACTGATGTTTACAAAGAAACATAGTCTTGCTAAATCTGCTATGACAATTAAGAAACGATATCTAGTAACAACCCCTTCATATTAATTTTCTTAAAATAACAGTATATCAAATATCAAGTATTATACTAAAAACTATTTTGATCAAAAATTACACAGGTAGATCAATAAGTCCAAACCTAGTAGTCAAAAAAGCATTTATTTTACACAACCCATATGTATTTTTCAATTTTTCTTACTTGAAAATTTACTTAATCTAATGTTTCTCCAATAATGATCAAATAGTGAAAATATAAGATTAAATTTAAGCTAATTATTTAGTAAACGTGCTAAGCTAATCATGAAAAGATTAATTTTATGCTATGATAAAATGAAATTAAAATATAAAAAAGACAATCCATATAACCGAACATCAATTAATCTATTGAATTTTTATTGCAATTTTGTTGGAAGGAAATTATTTCGAGAAATGATTCCTTATGTATATATATTTTTTTAAAATGTTACCGTGGTAAACATATGTGTCTTAAGATGCTGTATAAAAAGTGTTTGAAAGTCGTAAGTCCAGATATCATCAGGCATTTTGTACTTTGCGGATATATACCAACATGATAACAATGATCACAACAGGCGCTACTTTGTGTTTGCTCGTAATAAAGTACAAACACTTTCTCAAAGGGGCAAATTCGCTGTTCATTGATAGACTAAGGCACCTTATAACCTCTCACAAGTTTGGTTCTCGCGATTACTTGCGGCTCTGCAAGTGTGTGTAAAATATGGGTAAGTCCATTATCCCTCCCCTCTTCAATGAATTTAAAGAAATATCATATTCTGCCCATAAATTTTGCAAATTATGAGAGGCTCTAATCAATTCCGAATTGGTTAAGGATCACACCTCGAAGAGTGTCCTTTCAAAAAAATAATGTTTTTCATTTCTCTACGGACGTCAACCACTGATGTGTTGAGGATTATTGCTGAAATATCAAGCTTTACATAAGAATAGCGAAGCTTGGTTTGCTACTTCATATATTTTAAGGCGTTAAGACAGGTCTTGACATGTCTTTTACAAGTTGAAGGGTTATGGCATTTCTGACCATTTCCTTGATTCGATTTAATCTTTCTTATCACACTTCGTTGTGAATATCTCCTTTTACCGCCACTTCTCTAAATCTTTTATCATTAATGCTGGAATCAGCCCTGGCTCTATTCATTGTTCCTAATTTTCATCAACGACCTTCTTGATGTCATCAGTTCCTGACAGCTTATCTATTCGGATGATACAATTATTTACTCCTATCTTAGTAATAAGTCTCATAAGTTCTATAAAATCAAATTGGTAATTGATCGCACAATGAGTTGATGTCTGTTGTTAACTGGGGCAAGAATTGGCTGGTTAATCTTAACATCTCTAATACAAAAATGTCCTCCATTAATCATCTTAAAGAACCTTCCATCGGCATGAGTGGTGCTAACCTACAAGAGAGCAACTCACTTCGCGTTCTTGGTATCGCCTTTTCTACTGGAATAATGTGGAATGATTATATTGAATCAATTTCTAAATCTGTTGCTAGGAAAGAAAATAGGTTCACCATATCGTTCAAAACAATTTTTCTTTCCCCAATCCATCTTGCACATTTATAAATCTACCATTCGTCTGTGCATATCTGGTCTGACGCTTCTGCTTTATACCTAGAAATTCTTGACAAAATCTAAGGAAGTTTCTGCAAGGTTATCGATCCTGACCTGGCATCCCAGTTTCATTTGCTTTCCCACTGCCGTAACATAGCGCCCCATGTGCCTCTTCTATAAAGATTTTCATAGTATTGGTCTTATGAGACTTCCTC
>CAHIKZ030000580.1:1022500-1047500 GCA_903632075.3 Acanthosepion pharaonis
GCAGGAGAAATAGAAGTACACAATGGAATTGAATATGGAGGTTATTCTTCGTAACAGACACCGGAAAATAAGGAGGATTTGACGAAAAGAAAAGGCTGAATATTGGAGTGGTTGAATGCAAAGAAAAAAGAAGAGCTACAAGAAGAGAAAAGTAAAGAAGAACCATAGTTAGAAAGCGATAAAACGAAGAGTCGGTAATATAAGGAGAGAAAAAATAAGGCAAAGAACGAAGAAAAAATGTAGAAAACTAAAAACTAAATCACAAAAAGACCAATATCCAAAAAATAAATAAATAAATAAACGAAAATACTATTGGTAATTCTAGAAGTAACTGTGAAATCAGTCGACTCATAACGTTACCTAAAAGAATATTTACGATAGAAAGAATTGAGAAAAACAAAATGTAGTAAAATATCAGGAAGCAAAAGAAGGAAAGAGTTTAAATAAGGAAAAGTAAAGAGAGAAATTAAGATAGAAATATACAAAAAGTTGGAAAAACTGGAAAGCGAATCAAGAGCGAAAAAAATAAAAGTTAGATAAAAAAAAAAAATAGAATGGATACAGTGAGAAAGTGGACAATATAAAAAAGACGAACAAAGAAGACAAAAGCAGCTTTACGAAGAGAGAGAGGAAAAAGAATAAGAACCAATTGCAGTGCCTCCGGGTGGCAATTGGTTGTGTGCCATTGTTTGGGCACGTGGGAACGCGACATCTTTTAGTTCAGCCAATTAGTTGCGTTTTTACGTTTCCGTTGTCGGGCCTACTTTCCGCCGGCGGGAATATCTCTTCTATTTTCGCGCTTTTTTATAGGGACCAAAGCTAAACAGAGTAGAGGAGGAGAAGGAGAAACAGAACGTTAGTGAAAAAAAAAGACAACGTTTCCAGGAAGGATATCAGACTGTGACCAAGTATATTTCTCTAATCCAAATCCTTTTCCCCCTTTTCTGTCTTTTCTTATTCATTCTTTCTTTTCTTCTTTCAATTCATTTTTCTTTTCTCTTTCATGTCTTACCGTTTAGACATCTTTTCTCGACAGTTATCTTTCATTATTGACATTGTTTTTTATTTCATTTTTTCATTCGATTTGATGAAAAGTAAAATATTCTTTCCCTTCATCGTTTCGTTTTCTCTTTTAATTTGATTCTATTTTTAATCAGCCTCTTTTCCAAATCTCTTACAGTCTTTAACTATTTTCTATTTTATGATTATATTTTCTGTTACTTGCTAATTTTGCGTTATTCTTTTTTGCCCATCCTTTTCCCGCCATTAAACATAACGCTTCTTTTTTCCACCGCTATTTTCTTTCTTCATTCTTATTTTTCAAATCGTTTTGATAGCGTCAGCAAGAAATAACAAAAGTCAACGAACTGACTCTAGAATTATAAAACAGAAAATAACCACAAAATGACACCTATATTGAATCTCACTCATATATATATATATATATATATATATATATATATATATATATATATATATATGTATAAGTGCGTGTGTTAGCACGTTCATTCATAAACATATTTCTCTACATACATACATACATACATACATACATACATACATAATTATTGTAACTTTTTTACATTTACTTTGTCCTCGACATTTTAATTCATAAATATTCACACTTAGCGAGTATAATGGAATATCATTTTTTTATGCTTGGTGCAGCCATCTTTGTTTTTGCTAAATGTGTGTCAGATCTTCCATTGATTCACTTGTTTTGCCAATCTTCCAAGAACAAGAAATAAACCTTCAATATTCCCAAGTCATTTTCGATATAGACTTAACTGGTTTTATTAGGAATAAACTATTAAATCGAGCAAATAGCATGCTACTACCGCTGTTTTACGTAGTTATATAATTTTGCACAATGAAAAACCAAAAAAATAAACCCAAAAAACATTGACTCTCACATGCCTTTACTAAAGGCAGACGATATGTTTGAATTATATTTTATCACTTCCTTTGGAATTGTCTTAATTTGTTCTAATTTTGCATTGAAAGATACTGAAGTTCCTGTTGAAACAAATCAAATATTTGTTAATTTTATTCTGAGTTATTAACATATAGTAACGGGACTTTTATTCTTATTTTAGATAATTATTTGTTAGACTAGGAAATACTTGACAAAATAGATTACTTCTGATAATGTTAAATAACAAATGATAACATTAAAACCATGAACGATAGAAATATAAGGGTATATTTCAAAATAGTTATTACACTACTTAAAATATTTCGTAGTTTTAACAAAATCGGAATAAAGAATGTACAATATCTGATCAAATCAATGATTAATTCTTGCAAATACTGATCAAGATCATTATTTACGAGAATTACATTATGTACATTATTCGGACTATTGTCCTCGTCTTTGCCGCCATATTTATTACGTTTCGGCCGTTGTACGCTCCGGTCTCCTAACTGAACCCTTTATTTCGCTCACTGGGGTAGACTGTTCTAGTTCCACGTGCCATGTCTAATGGATATCAGTTATCAGTTATCTCCTGTTAATTTCCATCTGAAAGTTCTCCACTACCTTAACCAGGTATTGAACTCACACTCTTTGGGTTCTGTCACTGGATTCAATGGCTTCTCTAGTGTGGCTTTGAACTACTTGATTGCCCTCCCTAATATCCTAATTTGGCTCCATCTGACTATCAGCTGTTACCAACATCAAAAAACAAGTGACTGGGAACTTGACGTTATATCTTCTGTTGATGATTTTTGACAGGATGAAAGCTTTTTCATCAATGGGGTCTAAGCACTGCAACACCAATGAAAGAAGTGTGTGGACTGCAAGGGGAACTATGTTGAAAATAAACCTCCTTTGGTCACTTTCGACGAGAGTATCTTGGTCAAACTATGAATTCTTCAGCCTTGATTTTACTTTTTACAAATTTTATAAGAATTCATCATCCTGTTGTGATAAATCACTATACACTAAATTATTTATGAAATATTGTTTCATTTTAAAACTGTTCTCTACCCAGCTTTCAAACATTGATTTGGATAATGTAACAAGATTTATATCTTATTTTCTTTTTAGAAAAGAATTACATTTTCAGTAAAATAACTAACAAGAATTATTGAAAATAAGTTTAGAAAACGAAGCTTCTTACCGACGACTATGAACAAGTTGACGCATACTAAGATAAATGTTTTATACAAAACCACAAAAGTGTAAGCAAAATTTGACTTTAATTTCGCTCAAACTATTAGCATACAAATAATAATACAAATGATACTAATATTTAATATTACTACTAATAATAATGATAATAATAATAGATTTAAGGCTATAACCATAGGTTTAAAATACATCTTGATTTAACTAATAATTGGATGCTTGTTTATCAGTATAGATCAAACGATTACATTCAATTATGAAAGAAATCTGAGAATTGCAATAAAATCTACAACTATAAAAAGCAGATGGTTTAGGAAGGGAAATACTAAATGCAGTAGCCAACGAATCAGTCAAAAAGCAAAGCAAACTAACAAACCTGAAAAACAAATAGAAAAGAAAAAATAATTGCATAGCCAATACCATGTACAAGATCCAAAACAATGAAGTTGAAAAAAATTAACCATTCAGTGATTGTGGAGGTCAGAGTTGAAACCAGAAATAGACAGATTCATCCTTGTTGCTCAAAATCAAAACCAATCAAAATCTTATCAGATTTTCATGAATGGAAGAAATCCACACGTCGCTTTTATATAAACGCTGAGAAACTATTGACAGTCTAATATCTGAATCTAATATATGCTAGTTACAAATGAATTTATATAGAGACATCATAGGATAGAGAAATACTTACTTAGATATGCCAACGGTATAGGAAAGTAGTATGAACACAAACAACCAAACGCACTATACAAGATCAGACATAACAATAAAATATTAAAAAAAAAACAAAACACAAGTTCTATCTCATAGACATAGTGATCCCGTTTGATAAAAAACATTTCAGCAAAAGAATTTGATTAACTTTCAAAATATAAAATATATATAAAATACATATAGAAATAGAAATTGCAAGAATGGTGCATTTGAAAACTAACATTAGTCCATTTAATACAAGGAGTAATATAAATAATTAAAAAAATACTAGTGCACACGTTAAACAATCCCAGGAAATGCATTACTATTTGACATTCAACGCAATATACTCATAAGCACCGCTCACATCCACAGGAAAAAAAATTATCTAATTTACTCCTTAACTTTTATCGCCCGGTTTACTGTCCTCCGCTTAAATTCTAAAAGTTTATTTACAATTTATTTATTTTCTTCTCAATCGTAGTAGATAGCTTAGGCTATCGTCCGCTTCACACCCTCCCCAGTCTTTTGAACAGGAGTAGAGTTTTGTCCCTTGATTCCTGTTTAGGCTTAGCTTTCCGATTCCTTCTAAAGTCTTTTAATTTCTTTTTCACTTCCATTAGTCCTTTGCGTCTTAGTGGCATTATCGCCTTCATTGGAGTGAATTGATTAAAAAAAAATGTTTTATATAAAAGTCTTGGCAAATGATTGTATCAAACAGTTAATCGTGAAAACTGGAATAATAATAATAATAATAATAATAAAGAACTAATTTAAATGAAACAGATGAATTAAAGACTTCGTCTCTTTCTACAGGTTGTATAATAAACTAAATATTACAAGCCTAAGCCATTCTTGGCTTGGCATTGTTCCATTATTCGACTAATGCGCTGAGTGTGCCGAGGTAAAGAATTGTGGAGTCGGACTAGAAATGATCACGTGACGTTTGATGTTATAAAGGACTTTTACGGGGGCCATTTATTGAATACTGTCCGTTGTCTTAGCCAATAATTTAGGCATTCAAAGAAATGCACATGCGCACTCATGCAAGCATAAATACAAGTACGGATTCTCACGTATGCGTATGTGTATAAATTTCTCCCACGCTGGAGAACGCTTAATTGACACATATGCACCATACCAAACATATATATGCACATCAATGTTACTATATATATATATATATATATATATATATATATATATATATATATTGAATTAAATTATTCACATGTTATTTTTATTTTAATTTGTTGGAAATTATTACAATATGAATTGAACAGTGAAGATTTTTCTGGTGAAAGGAAAATAGCTATGGTATATATATATGAGAAAATATACATTAGTATATTGGTGTTGTCAACAAGTATTTTCCTGTATTATGAAGGTGGACGGGAATATGCATTTAAATATTGTGCGTTAGAAATCCGACAAATGGATTTTAAGACGTCTTAATAACGCCGTGGTTGTCAAAATACATGTTGACAACACCAACGTATTATACCATGAAAATAATAAAGAAAAGCTTCAGATTCTTGAGGACATCTATATCAAAATAACACTGAACAAAATTTATTACGGGTGTAGTATCAAAGCTCCCTTATATTATGGACGCTCGTTTAAATACAAAACAAAAGTACGATAGCTACAACAGTTAATTTTAAAATAATTATAACAGAGCGCGTTCACGCTTATTTCCAAAATCACCTTCACAACGATCACAGCTACAATGAGTTTGTTTTCGCAATTCACTCCTGAGGATGATCTCGGAGTAGAGCAGAATTACTTGGGTTAACAAAAAATACGGCGCCTTGATGAATTTCAACTTAACATCAAGAAACTAATTAGAGAAGTAGAAAGGATTATTATAAAAATAATAGACATGTTTAATGAAACATGCAATTGGAGGTTCCACTCCAGCTGTGCTGGTTAAACTTTCTGCCTTCGGGCAGAGAGGATCCCCAGACGAGGCTATATCGAAGGACGGAGTCTCGTCTCAGGAAATAGCTATCCGACCTCGTTTTATATATATATATATATATATATATATATATATATATATATATATATATATATATATATATATACAGGATGTATCAAAAATACTTTTACATATTTGGGGGCGGTTTCCTCACACCAACATCATACAAACATGTGTCATATCGTGAGCAGGCAGATATGATTTTTACATACGACCCCGCGAATGGTTATAGACGCGAGGCTGTATCAGATTGTATTTCCAAACCGAAGGCGGCTGAGTCATCAAAATTTTGTTGCTGTTTATCGTCGCGTTGCTGAGACAGGATCCATGGCACCACAAATTATGGATCGAGGAAGACTGAGGTGCACTCGTTCGCCTGTCAACGAAAAACATATTCTATAGGCTGTCGGATACGATCCGGGTAACAGCAAACGTCAAGTGGCACTAGTATGTCTTATATCGCATAGTACCGCATGAAGGCTACTTCAAAAGTAGCTCCTGTATCCGTATCATTTTCAACATGTGCACGGTCTTTTGCCTTCCGATCACTTACCACAAGAGAACTTTTGCCGATAGTTTATTGCATAAACTGCCGATCTGTTGTTTGTCTCTTCATTGTTTGTTTACGAATGGTTCGACACCAGCATCAGTTTACGATTAATGTATGGGCTGGAATTGTAGGTGACCGTTTGATAGGTTCATATGTTCTCCTAACATGTCTTACAGGAGATCTCTATAGGGACTTTATTTCAAGCACATTTCCAGACCTGCTAGAGGATATACTCCTACTAATACGAAGACGCATGTGGTTCATGCATGAGCTCCAACAGATAATAGTCACATTGTTCCCGATGCACTGACTGACATCTACCATGAAAGATGAAGAGCTAGACACGTTTTCCCGACCTCAATCATTTGGATTTTTATCCGTTGGGCCAACTAAAACAATTGCTTTATGCAGAAGACATTCATAATGCATAAACGCTTTATCAGCGTATCATGGGACCCTGCAAAACCATTCGACACCGTGTGGTATTATTTGAAAGAGTTAGCCAGTAAATGATCCGACGGGTGCAGAAGCACGCATAGCACATTTTGAACATTTATTATCAGTTGCTTTGTTGAAGTACAACGATGGCCTTTCGGATATATGTTTATATGGAGATTTTAACTTATTTCGGTGTCAGGAACTTGCCCCAATGTTTATAAAGCTATTTGTGGATTGTACATTTAACAAAATCTACCGAAAATTTTAAACTTAATAACCCAAAAACGAAGGATTTGAGGGCATATGTTTATATGGATTTTTGGCCTTGTTTTTATGTGAGTACATCGGCCCAAAGTTTTTAAAGATATTTTTAATACACCCTGTATATATATATATATATATATATATATATATATGGCCTGAAGATTATGTTCAAGCATGAAACAATGTCGCCGCTTGGTATTAACCTCAGTATCAATATATATATATATATATATATATATATATATATATAGAGAGAGAGAGAGAGAGCGAGACACAGACAGACAGAGAGAGACAGAGAGCGACAGAGAGAAAGAGAGCTGTGGCTGCAAAAGTAAGTTACAGTAAGTTGATATGTTATTATTGGTATGTTATTATTGGTATGTTTGGATAATCACTGAAGTGGTTTTGTGCCCAAGTTTTGTTTTTCATTATTGTATACCTAGTTTCGCATCCCCTGTATATATGTATATTATACATCTACAGGGAGACTTTAATTGCAACTTGGATTTGCTTTTGGTTCATATAGTGGACGCACAAAACTTTCTAAACGTTTGAGACATTTAAAGGATGACATTAACATCAACACTAACAGTACAGGGGTAGTGAAAAGTTCTTATCACGACCACTATTAAAGCTATTAAAAATAAACATTATGATTAGTCATTTAATTTTTGGAACTGGATCGATCCGAGAACGTTTCAACACTCTGTTGGATGAGCCCTTCTTCACCATTTAACTAAACGAAACAAATGATTCAAATAAAAAACGCATTGCATTTCTAGAATAATTAAGGATAACACACAAAATATTATTTAAGAATTTCAGCTTTCACTTTGGTTGTTTTATAATCCTTCTTTTTTTGTACGTTTCACAAAATGAAAAAAAAATGCTTCTTAACTAGGTTTTAATCACATATACATTTTGTATAAATTCCATTATTTCTTACATTCATTGGTTTTTTGAACTCATTATTAACTTTTCCGTTTTCTAAAGATGACCGAAAGAAGACTCCCAGTAAAGTTTGGGAAAGATGCTTATAAATCCTATTACGATGGAATATTTATCAGGTCAAAGTAATAGCATGAGTCATCATTGGTCATTCGAATGAAGATGATGTTAGAAAGAATATTTTCTGACGCAAAAGTATTTATTCCCAGCTCGTTCGAACGAAATATAGCATAAGGCTGTGTTTAAAGTATTGAGAGACCTACATAATAAGCCATAACTATTTCCACGGCCTGAATAACAGCTTCGGTTTTTACGAAATGCTAGTGTTTTGAGGGTGTGAATATTTATCCAGAAATGTTTAACAGCTGCCCATAAGTAAGTTGGGTGCAGCTGCTGGGGATTTATTGATGTCTGAAATATATTCTAATGAGGTTTATTTATTTGATGATTGCGACACCAGTGGTGTACATGGAATTCACCCGAGTGTTCATGGAACCAGCTCACTCCCGACTTCAAATGAAACGCATATATTCCTACCATCGCAAAAGATGTGGGAAAAATGGCCGCTTTATTGTATCGCTCCAGAAAATATCTAACTCCTTCTTCCATGCGCTAAAATTTTAAGAGTCCGGTCAGACCAAGAATGGAGAATTGCTGCTATATCTGGACTGATACTACCCAGTCCCCTCTGTCCAACAAGCGCCTGTGAGTGATGAATTATTCTCTACCCTGCAATCTTTATCCTACAGACGAAACGTTGCCAGCCTTTTATTATTAAATCGTTATTACTATGGTAGATGTTCAGACGAATTCCAATCCTTAGTTCTAACACCTTCAGAGCTTCTCAGCTTGGACTCACCATGTCAAAATTGCGGTCGCAGACAATCCTATTTCTATTCGTGTTTCTTTGATAAAAACAAATTATACTCAGACAGGCCTCTTCCACGGAACTGTTATTTTGCGGAAAAAAACTCCTGAGAGAATACTTACCTGACTACTTCAATCTTGATCTCTTTAAGTCCAGGATCAACCGATATCTATCGTACTTTTCCTCATAATACTCTTTTAATTTTCCTTCCTTACAACAATCTCACTCAGTAACTCTTTACTTTGAGAAAGGTAGACAAGTGGTTTCTCGTTGTCTTCTCCATTTACAATATTACACCTGTAAAGATAGATTCTAATTTCAATAGTAGAGAACTCCAACCAACTCAGTTACAAAGCATTCATCAACTTGCACAAAATCCTACTGACAGGTTGAATGCATAACCGCATGCTGTCATGATAGAAAGAAAAACTCGTATAAAAATGTTTCAAGAAAAAAGAACCTAGAATTATAAATAAGACGACAGGGACATGCATACGAAGAGGTTATTTGAAGAGAGAATAAAATCCAAAATAGACATAACAGTAAAATAGAACATTCTAATTATATATAGAAATGAGATCATCGATCATATAAGAAGTGGATTTAGCAAGTTAGTTGAGCAGTACAAAAGTAGACATGACTGGGTGGGAAAAGTGAGTCACTCAGAACTATACAAAGGACAAGAATTTTCACACGCAAATTAATGGTATGTGCCTAAATACATTCTTTGACTTTGAAATTCAAACGTAACACAGAACTAAAGAATCTAAAACAAAACTCTAATGATAATATATGTCGTTGTGCTGACAAAAGAATAAAAATTGAAAGAAAGTGAAGCTGCATGATGAGGTAGATTTTTTCCAGCAGTAGGTCACCATTTCTTTCTGCGGTAGACAGGTTGCCAAGCAAGGCTAAAGAACGCAGTCTATCCAGCTATTCAACCCATAGGGATACAAACGTTCCGATTTTACATGTAAGCACAACATACTGGATATAAATATATGTATTATTTGATAGTGTACGTTTTTTCGGGATTAGTGTAAAAGGATCGTGAGTTATGAACATAATATTACAAACCTAGTATGATGTTATGTTATTAATAAATGTTTAGAAAAATTTCATTATCAGTTATGCAGCTACACAGAATTACAATATTACTTTTGGTTGTTGAATAACTAAGTTGGTTATTCTTGGCCAATTTTATTCCGAGCATTAAATATCGGCTCCTTTATTTTCTATATTGTAATTTAGAATTGATAGAATAGTTTTCTTATAATCGTTCAGCTACTACATTGATTTTTTGTTAATATATTTTCTTCAAGTCAGTTTTACTCGCACTTCATTCATCATGTATTTGCCCCAATCGTCGTTATAAAAAGACAATGCGTCATAATGTCTTCAGATTAATAAGCTACACACAAAATTGATCATTTTTACGAAGTAAATTCACTTGCAAGGATGATATCAAAAGATTGCAACTTTCAGTAACCTAGAGGATTTCTCCATCCTGCACTTGTAAAAGTGGAATTAGTTGGGCCTCGTATCTGTAACGTAACAGGGGAAGAAGCAATTTAAATGTGGCAGTGTGACTGTGGTGGCTATGAGACGCCGTCAAGATTCCACAAGATTTGGCACTGGAATGAGTGTTGGAACCGAAACTTTGAGATACTCTATCGCCAAAATATCAATTCTCCTATTTTTCTTTTCAGACAACATTTGCAGAAGAATATGTGAATTCCGGACAGACATCAGAGGTCAATGGTTATAAAAAGAAAGCGGAAGTCTGTTTATTAACAAGGATGGTAACCACTCAGCGAAGGTTAACATGGTATTGAATCGCTACCCAATTCAATACCGGTATTACTTAACCCTTCAGTGTATACATTGTATTCTATATATTTTCGCAGTCGTCGACCAATAAGGGTACAATAATTCACACTATGGCTTTAGTTACTTCGATTAACCAGGGACATAGAACATCACTAATGGTCTGTGGAATATTGGCGACGTGACGTCTGGTCAGACAAGTCACGTTTTAGCACTTTCCCACAGATGGTCCAGTTCGTGTTTGAAGTAGTCATGATAAGGCTATGGATCTAGCTTGTTCGTAAGGTGTTGCTTAAGATGTTGATGCTTTTAGTGTGTATTGTGTTCTGTTGGAGACCACAATGACGACTAGTGTTAGATGATGTAGCAGACCGTTCATTACGTCCTTAATTATTGCCATGTTTACTGGCGATGGTTGTTTTTCTATAAAGATAACACAAATAACCCATCATGCACGGATGACATAAAACTGGTTGCTGCAATATTCTGCTGATTTCCACTTGCTCCATTGACTAATCGTGCCAGATTAATCCCTATTAAACATGTAAGGGATATATTGAAGATACTACTTTACAGACACATTAAAGCAACAAAATCATTTAGAGGAAGTACTGGAATATATTTAGGCAATATATACGCATACAATGAGTCCAACACTTCATATACTCTATACCTCATCACGTAGACTGCCTTATTTAGCGTAAGAGTGGAACTGCATGTTATTTGCTCTTTTTTCATATCTAATTGTACTTTACTTAAGTTTAGATTAATTCTTTATTTTCTATAGTACGGTGGTAAAAATAGTGTTCAGATTACGTGCTTTACCTTCGTTCTAGCACATGTAACATTGATTTCATGACATTATAACATATGAAGATCAAACTATGCTATTGAATAAATTACAGTAGACGTTAGCATTACTTTATAAGTTCCACAACACCACAGACATAGTAATTCCTTAGTCATAAATCGTCTTAGGTCTACGTTGATCACACAAGCTCCCGATAGTGTACTAAGTTTTACTTCAACTGGTTGTACCATTATTGCGAACTTGTATCGAATGTTAAAATTAAGAAATATCTAAGCCACCTACTATAGGATGGTAAAATATAGAATTACTTTAATAGAAGTGAATCAAATCTTCACAAGACATCTCATAATTATGGCTTTTTACCAAACGAAGCAAAATTTACGCCTTGTTGATAGCTTTTGTCCAGAATCATTTATGTTTGAATAGATAACATTTTTAGAAGAAACAAAACGAAGGTTGGTAATGAACGATTAGGAGAAGAACAATACATAAGATTTGCCAGCGGCGCGTAGAAGAATTTGTCAATTGCTAGAAGTGAGTCAAGTGAATTCAGCAATAAATCGCCAACTGCAGAATATCTACTAATCGCCCAAAGCGGTCAGATGTGGCACATAGCCTTGTCTGGGGATCCTCTCTGCCTGGAGGCAGACAGTTTGATCAGCACAGCTGAAGACGAATCTCCGACTGTAGAACAACATACAGTATTTGCTAGTGTATTTATGTGAATGGGGACCCATTACCGTCCGTAGGTGTGCTACAACAGATGAAGAGAAGACACGATTTGTCTAAATAAGGTTACAATCAAGCGTAAGTAAATTCTATCATTAAATAATTCTGATTTAACACCTTTACTTTGACTGCCTCGTATTAAACACTAATAATGAAATTGAATTCCAAGAGATACGTGCACACATATGCAGATGTGATTAAACAAAGTCACGAGTCGCGGGTTATTTGCTCGTTTATACGAATATTCTTAAATTCTTTTCCTCTTTCTTTTCCTTTTCTCTTTCTCTCTTCTTTTTTCGCTCCAACGGACACGTGTTCCTTTCATTCTTTCTTCTCAGCTTTTGATCATCCTTTGTTGGACATAGACATTCCTCAGATTCATGGCGAGGAATGAATCATTACTCTATCGCGCTGACCTAATGCGTGTTAATAAGGGTAAGTGAATGTAACAGTCGCGACTGGAATTCGAACTCTGCTCTCCGATTACTTACTCCGAGCCGTTATCCATTACACAACATGTACATCACATTCAAGCTTACTGCACCTGGTATTCACAAGTGGTCACCCATTTAGGTACTGATTAGGCTTGATGTTGCTTAACTTCGATAATCGGACGAGATCCGGTGTTTCAACAAAATATGGTGGTAAGATGAACAGGAATTTCCTCTTTAAAAATATGCTAGTGGCTGGGCATAGTGTAGTAAGTCAATGCTTGAATTCAAACATAAGAGAAATACACTTTGCATATTTGTGAATTAATTATCTTTATTCTTTATTCTGAGCTAGCAATAAGAAAAGCAAAGAGAAAATATATACAAAAAAGTAGCTTAAAGAGAAGTAAGTAAAGGGTGAGCGAAAGAGAAAAATACATAGGAAGAAGAGTAGGGATGAAGAAGAGTGTGAATAGAATCAAGAAAGAATAAAGTGAAAAAGGGAAGCAGGTAGTTGGGAGGAAGGCGAGTGGAGTTAAAACGATGAAGGCGTAGGAATTTCCATGAATGGAAAATGCAGTTGAAGTGAAGAGACTATGAAAAAGGCATTCAATTGGGGAAGAAAAAAAGGGAAGCCGGGAAGTGTATTCAGATTATATCCTTCCACTGTGATCAGTAGCTCTGCAAAATGTGCTATAATTTGTGACAACCGACGAAAAGCAGAAAATCACACACACACACACACACACACACACACACACACACACACACACACACACACATATATATTTCACATGAAACCCAGGGTCACAAACTCACATCAATACAACTAAATATGTTAGCTCTATCACTGATATCGAGCGCTTATGATATGATATATATATATATATATATATATATATATATATATATATATATATATATATAGTTTATGAAAACTAGGTAATCCGTATGGGTAAACCTAAGGAGGATAAAATCCAGAGAGCACAATGTAAATTCAGACCAAATAATTTAAATAAAAACAGACCACTTTAAGGTTCCATGTAATAAATTATTTCACCACAGCCGTTTTAAAAGGACTGCGGATCATCAGACTTTACTTCCAAACAAAAAATGAAAAGAAAATTTACACATTTTTGACGGGCTGTATTAAACATATGTAAATTAACGAAGTGAGGGGGGAGAGAGAAGACATGAGTGAGTTAGCAGATATTGACACATTTAAACGGTTAACTTACCGGAAGTTATATATTGATATCAAAGGGGTAGAGAAGAAAAAACGCATAGAGAGAAAAAGAGGGAAGGAAGTTAAGAGAGAAGGTGTCACTAAATTTTCTTTGTAAAAAAAAAGCCTAGAAACAGACGCTGTTATTTTGTTTTACTTTGAAAGTGTTATTTTGGGGGTTCATAAAGATTATAATGTTTGATATAAATTTGAATGTCTCTAGACTGTCTACAAATAATTTAATTTGATGTTTGTTAGTGATTTAAATTTTTTTGAATTTGGGGGATTTTCTATGAAATAGTCGATTAGAAAAATATTCATAGAAAGTACATTAAAAGAATAAAATTTTATTTTAAAATATAAGTTTACTTCTAGTAATCTTTTTTTTAA
Organism: Acanthosepion pharaonis; assembly: GCA_903632075.3. Lineage (NCBI taxonomy): Eukaryota > Metazoa > Mollusca > Cephalopoda > Sepiida > Sepiidae > Acanthosepion > Acanthosepion pharaonis. The sequence goes on from CAHIKZ030000580.1 coordinate 1,036,786, forward strand.
TCTCTTTAAAGAAATTTATTATTGATTATTAAGTTGACATCTCTATCCGTTTGAATTTTGTTCATGAATTTAACTCGTGGCTGTTTCTAGATAGGTAATCTCTTTTATTTAAATTTTAGTTAAGTTAATATGGGGTAATATTTGAAGGTAATATTAAAGATCTTGCTCTGTCATATACTGTATACACACCCATGAAAATATTACATATACACACGTTCTTTTACATATTAAATCACTCATAGAGGTACCCATGTGCCGAAATACACAGGTAACTTCATGTATTAACATCTACCTAAATATCAAAAAGGGATAATAAAAAAAAAAAATAAAGCTGAGCTGCGAAACAGTCTGTCTGTGGATGACGTTATATATATGAAAAGAAAATTTACACATTTTTGACGGGCCTTATTAAACATATGTACATTAACGAAGTCTTCTCTCTCCACCCCCACCCCTAGGTGGAGAGAGAAGACATGAGTGAGTTAGCAGATAACAAAACACAGCGGTGTGGCTAGACATCCGGTTGACTCTAGCAAGGATCGAAACCAGGCTGAATTGATGTTAGTCGGAGATTGTAACCATTAAGCCGTCGGCGCACGGTAGTGACTAAGGTGGATTTTAGCGTATTTATTTTTAGAAAGACGCCCAGTGACCGATGGGGCGCATTTTGGATTAAAAAATGACATAAAACTACATTTATTGCATAATTGATATACAAGAGTTCAACATATTATCTAAGAGTTTTCTATTTCCTACAGGTATCTGATATATCTTTTGCCGTAGTGGACGCTAAAAGAAACTGCCTACGTAGTCGAATCTCGTACTTATTCTCTTCGGTTTGATAACCATCACAGACATGTAATATTCAAATCTAAAATATTATTTCTTAATATTGTATATCAGTTATGTAATAAATATATTTGGTCTCTATGTCATTTTATAATCCAAGATACTTGCATTTAAAATGGGTTCCATCATTATGGGATAACCTATATATATATATATATATATATATATATATATATATATAGCTGACCACTCGTATTCCAGGATACCCGTCTACTAGGTCGGCTAGCCAATCCCTATTGCAGACGCTCGATCAGGCACATTTGTGTTTTTTCAACACCCACAGAGCCCACATGTGGTTGATACTGCAATTATGCTGAGCAGACGTTAGTTACAGTTTCTGGGATAGAGCGTGTTATCTAGCATGTTCAATACTTTGAACAAGGCCAGGACGCTCAAGCCCTCGGCTACGATGACTTGTCGCTTCGTGCTAGTACAGCTATCGACGGCCCACAAGAGTTCCGTCTATATATAGTTCCGTTTATATATATATATATATATATATATATATATATATATATATATATATATATATATATATATATAACTCGGCTATATATATATGTTTAGTGTATTGGGGCAGCAGATCATTATTTAAACATATATTATTAAATATAACAGACAATTACATAATAGACATTCATTATCTGTTATATCTAATAATATATGTTTAAGTATGTATATATATATATATATATATATATATATATATATATAGACAGATAGATATATAGTTAGATAATCTCTCTCTCTCTCTCTCTCTCTGTATGTGTGTGTATGTGTGGAGATATCGACTAACAGTGTAGATCTACAAAATTTTTAAAGATTATATAATCACAAATGTCCCAAGGATGCTCTACATTGTGTTGTCCATTAAATAATGTTACAAAAGACGGATGTGCTGGCCGCTAAAGAAAATAAAGATTAACCTTGTAAAAGTGAAGCAAGTTAAGATATCGAATGTGTCTTCGAAATGTCAGTCGCGAATATCGATCACTGTTACCAAATCAAACTCGTTGCCGGCTCAGCATTGAAACTCAAACAGAGATCAATAAAAATTAAATGAAGAGATTGTAACAAAATATTCATTATAAAAGAAAAAAATGGAAACAGATTTTATAAAAAAAAATTGTGTGTTCGTGTCTATGTGCAAAATTTGTGAACGAATGTGTTTTTTTATATTCATGTGAATTATTCAACTGCTAGAAGCTATCTGATTTTGTTCCCAATATTTATGTAGTACAACAAATTACGTTTTTGACTTTAACACTATTAGTCTTTATGAAATTGATAATACTGATTTTTATTCATTTCGAATTCACTGCATGTGTCTTCTATACCGACACACAGAATATCACACACGCACAGATAGACACACACAAGTAGTCGAACTCAAGTTTTGTACGACACAAAGGCACAAATATAGAGGGCACCCAATGAGGATTGAGATGTATATATATAATCACTTCTATATGAACTGAAACAGTTACAAGAAGTTATTATTTGTAAGTCATTATTAATAAAGCTGAATGTCATTCAACTTCTAAATCCTCGCATTTTGTAAATATTTTACTAAACTTCACAATTTTCATTCTGCGTTAAACGAGAACAAGAAAATGGCATTTTGATCTTTCAAGAAATTAAAAAACAGTTTTCCTTAATAATCATTTAGTATCTGTGTGTGTGTGCTTGCGTATGTGTGTGTGTGTGTGTGTGTGTGTGTGAGAGAGAGAGAGAGAGAGAGATAAGGAGAGATAGGGTAAGGCAGACGGATAATATTCTTTTATTACACGCCCTCTGCGAAACATACGGTTATTTTCTGTGCTTTCACTGGTTGGGAAAGAAAATACAAAAAAGTGTGAATATATATATATATATATGTGTGTGTGTGTGTGTGTGTGTGTGTGTGTGTGTGTGTGTGTGCCTGTGTGTATGTTTATGCGATTGCATGTGCATATATATACGAGAGAAACAACAAAACCGATTCGTCCATTTACAGAAATTCGCCTGTTTTACAAAATAAGTGAAACATTTTCCTTGCTTACTTTGGGGAAAGTCATTGCAAAACCAGTGAACAATTCGTTTTTCTTCTGGTTATTTTACTGCTTTTATAAAACTTCTGATATGCTTTTCACTTTTTCCACATTTCCATTCAAAAATCTACTTTTCAGATTCACAAACATGTTTTTAATGCATAATAATTCATTATTTTTTATTCGTTTTTCGTCCGTTGTTTTTATATCTTCACCATTGTATAGTTTTTGTCACATCAGCATGGGTGTGACAAAAACTCACATGAGTTGTTTAGTCCCATGAGTTGTTTAGTGTTTTTTTTCTCGGCGTTCTGGGAAGGAGCGACGGAAAAACAGACTAATTAAAACAAAGCGCCCTGTGGCCGGGCGACCCCCTAACAGGATATCATTTCTACCCAGTGAATCACAAAGTGAAAAATTTCAACCAAACGCGCGTGAACGGTGAGAGTAAACTGTTCTAAGTAATTTATGAGAAGTTTCGCTGTCATTTATCAACCATAACACATTATATTAACATGATAAGTGATTGTTTGAAAATTTTAGTAACTCCAAGGAAAAAAAACGCAGTTAATAAAACACCAGAACGATTATTATTATTATTATTATTATTATTATTATTATTATTATTATTATTATTATTATTATTATTATTATTATTATGACCGATACAGACGTCACATCTGCGTCAACTTAAAGTTGGCTTGAGAATCCTCGCCTTATTCGCAATACCTGTCCGCGCACTAAATTTCCATCCGCAGCAATTAAAGAGAATATAATTGGAGTCGTTAAACTGGAAGGAACTCCATGTTTCCGATCTTTGAATGTTGAAGCCTCAAACGTCAAAGTGAATTTTGGCCGAGCTGTCCTCCAATCCGTTTAACCATATTGGCTTGATCTATTTTGTCTTAAGAAAGAACTGAGCAGAAAAGAAGTGTCGTACATCGGTACAGTAAGCGTTTGATGTTGTCCATTTCCGATCTAGAACAAAAACATTCCACACGCCTGAACGTACATTTTACACTGAAGGATAGCGCTTAAGGTATTGGCTCACTCGGTTACGACATAGGAATACCCTGAGTGATCCATACACAGAAACTCAAAAGCTTTGGACAGAAGTAAGTATGAAAGATTTGAGTTATAGGATAGATAGAGAATATTTCAAATAAAAAATCACAATCTAAAAATATACAAGCAAACTTACTCCCGGATTCAGTCACGATTTTATAGATGATCAGTATAGTTTATTATCGTTTACTATATGATCTGTTAATGAAGATTTTATGTTCATTTTATGTGCTGTTTGCCTTCTGTTTAATTTAAACTGAATTAACTTTTTATTCTCATTATGTTTTTACTTGAATATGAATTAGGTTTTACATGAAAAAGAGTTGATCTCTGGATTTGAAACCAGATCGTCAGTTCTCTATATTGGCCTACATCAGCTAAGACAAATACATGTACAATCTTGAGGTAAATATGAGAAATCATGGCGAAACTTACTCAATTCACTTCATAAAATGGCCAAACATCAGATTTTGTTACTGGAAGGGCTTTTTGGTCGGGTTAAGAAATTTCCGGGAATCCCTCGTAGACACACTTGACGGATATTATGCACACAGAGTTTATGAAATACCGATTTTTGTTCGCCGTTATTTTATTTTTGAAATTATTGAACAAGACAAACCGCATTGTTTGTCTAATTATCGATCTTTACAAAACAGTGGTTTCAGTGTAAGTTGTGTTCCATCATAGCAACGAGAATTATAACTCACTGGATCTATGTGCTGTTAGGCGACATCACCAGTGTTGATGAGGACGATGATGGAAAGAAAATGAGGGTGGTTTGGGCGCCAGTGACTGTCGTCAGTAGTTTTGTGATCTGGCGAAAAAGGACAGAATAAAAAACATGGATGCAACGATCGATTATTGATCGATGTGTTTCAAAAGTCAAGTTCGCGCAACACTGCCACAACCACCGATATTTTTTTAAAATTAAAAGTTAAGTTGACAGAAGACGGCCGTCGAGAAGCATAACTATAGGTAGTGGATCAATACATCACGTGATCAACGATATTCGTCACAGCGTCCCGTCCGGTCGATCGATGCGCATGCGCGGGGTCGTGTCACAAAGTTTGTTTTACTTATTCTCATTGTTTTTTTTTATTTTATAAATTATTATTTTTGTTCTGTATTTTGGTGCAACGCTTCTAAATTTCGAGCTTATCATTAGAAAGTATCTTTTTTTTTTTCAGCTTGTTATTTTTATTACTTAAAAAAAACTGTTTTATTTATTATTTGTATATTTATCAATTCGGACATTTTTAAGACTAGGAAATATGTGAAAAGATCGAATTTTTCAAACATTGGAATTTTTTCCATCATATTAAGGTTATTTTCAGAATATGACAAAATTCTACATTTATTTTGTAATGTTTTTAAGTCAGTTCTACTATTACTACAAGTACTAGTACTGTCCAAATTTCAGGAAGCAAATTCCTGAAGGAGATATTTCTGGCCAATGTTTATTTAACGATAAAAAGAAATAATGGAAAGTTTAGAGAATCTAAAAAAAAAACACTTTCTCAGTCTTGACCAATAAGAATATATATAAAAAACTAAAACTATATATATATATATATATATATATATATATATATATATATATATATATATATATATGTGTGTGTGTGTGTGTGTGTGCGTGCGTGCGTGCGTGTGTGTGTGTGTGTGTTTTTGTATGCAAGTTTTGTTCAAAACGACAGACAAGTTGTGGCGATTGAGTTAAACCGTTGCTCTAGATTCATTTCACTTATTTTCTACCAGCAGTATAACATGAACACGTGCAACTTTACTAGAATGATTTATTTAAACTGAGTTTCAAGAAAGCAGAAGCTGGGACATGTTCGGATGTGCTTGAGTAGAAATATTTATCTGATTTAATAACCCAATCAAACTTTGCGAATCTTCCTGGATGTAAATTGCCACACGTCGTCTAAATATGTTGCTTACTTGAACTTGTACAGCAAGTGATTTAATAATAAATATTATCATTAAGGCATCTGAAACTGACGGAATATTTTTTTCAATATTTATAATACCCAGTCCTGCTATTAATTTTCCATCTCTAAAATACTTAATAATTGTCACTGAATAATCATTGTCATTGCAAATAGAACAAAATAGTGTCTTCGTAGCTCTTACCATAGTGACAGATGTAGAGTTGCCGAGTAATTTTCATCGTTTCTGACTAACAGGTACACTGATCCTAGAGGTTAAAGTATATCATATTCGTTTAGAATGAAATAAATGAGCAAATACTATGGAACTTGGTTTCAGATCCGTATAAAGGAACTTCCTTAAAAAAGAGCGCGGTTCTTGTAAAATTCAAGATACCTCGATAGAATAAATTTCTACTCAAGAACTACACTCAGGGAAACTTAATCAGAACGACAAGATTCCCTCACAATAGACGGTTCGGATAATGATGTGAGACGGTGGTGGCGCCGCCTGGTGGCCATTCTCAACAAGCTGAATCAATAGGCACGATTGCAGCCCTTGTTGGTGATTGGTTTCACGAATTGTCACGAATCAGTTGTTGTAAGATTTCACTTTTTGGCTTTCAGACAATAACGAGAGAGTTATGGGCATGCTTTGTCCGCCGTAATTCGACCTTTGTTCCTCATCTTGGTTCCTTGAATCTATACAGGAGGAAATATATATTACATATGTATTTACTCGCGTAGGTGTGGATGTACATGAATGGAATACAACATTGGACACGCACACACATATGAGAGACACACATAAAAAAATATATCTATTTGTGTTGCAGTTTATTTATTTATTAAGCCATGTTACCGTATATATATATATATATATATATATATATATATATATATATATATATATATATATATATATATATATATATATATATATATATGCTCCACCGACTTTTATGCATGAGGTTTATGTGTGTACGACTTGATAGATTTTATTTTACAAATAGGGAAAAGAATTATTTTATTTTATACATAGAGAAAAGGAATTATACAAGGGTATATCAACAATTCCGGAGACTAATGACAAAAAAAGCATTTGTTTTATACAAGGAATATTTAATTTCTTTTATTTTTTTATTTTAGCAGTAAATAATAATTCAATATTATAAACAACATTCATCTCATAATTTAATTACTACGTGTCAATTTAACTCTGATCTGGTAATATATCATATATATATATATATATATATATATATATATATATGTGTGTGTGTGTGTGTGTGTGTGTCATCAGTTCTCATCACGGTATCTATGCTGATGACACAAATATATACACCTATAAATCTGATGGGTTTGATAAAATCAAATTAGCATCTGATCTAAGAAATTACATAAAATATGTTGTTAAACGGGGTAAGGAGTGGTATGTTAAATTTAATATCTCCAACACAAAACTGCTCTCTTTTAATCATCTGATAGAACCTTTTTTTTATTTTTCATGGCTGATGTTAACCTCCAAGGAGAGTGACTCATTGCGCTTTCTCTGACTAACATTTTCAGATGACATGAAATGGAAACACTATATTGGACCAATTGCTAAGTCTACAGCTCAGAAAGTTGGTTCACTATGGCCGGCTTGACAGTTTTTACCCACAGAATCTATCTTGCATATTCATAAGTCTACCATTCGTCCTTGCTTTGAATATTGTTGTCACATCTGGTCTGGTGCTCCTTCTATAAACTTAGAGATTCTTGATAAAGTCTGAAGAATAATCTGCGATTCTAGTGGTTCTGTTCTGGCATCCCTTTCCCACCGCCGTAACGCAGTTTCCGTATGTCTTTTCTATAAATACTTTCTGGTAATCGTTCTGATGAAATTTCCTCTATGGTACCTAGACTCTATGAATTTAAGTGCCATACTAGATTGGCGACAAGGTCTCATCAATTTACAGTTGAAATGGCTAAATGTAATCGTAGATTCTATAATAACAGTTTCTACTATCGCACTTCTCTCTTGTGGAACTTTACTTCGGCTTTACCTTCTCAAGGGCATTTTCCGATTTTGGAAATAACCAAAATTAACAGAGGGGTAAATCTGGCAAATAATATGAATGACTCATTTTTATAAGAGATTTCATGATCAAAAACGCACTCATTTCAATTGTTAATATTACTTCAATAGATTGAATATAATATAGTGGAAACAGTATGCGAAAATTCAACCAATCCTGTTTCAGGTAACATATTTACATATAAACCCCTTTATATGCATATCTCTACCTCATAGTGCTTATTGACATACGTAAGCATCATTCTAAGCCAATATATATACTAGGGAAATAGAGAAAGCTAAAATGTGCTTTATTATTTTAAAAAATGCAGTTTATGGGAATTCATCAAATTATTTCATTTCAGTTGCCTGTAAAACTAATAAAAATCTAAAACGCATTATGAATCTTTGCAGTTCAATAGCCGAGTTATATATATATATATATATATATATATATATATATATATATATATATATATATATATATGTATGTATGTATTACGATAGATAGATAGATAGATAGATAGATAGATAGATAGATAGATAGATAGATAGATAGATAGATTTTATGAGTTCACTGATACTTCCGGGCAATTTCATTTTATCTTTCATAATTGAAAAGCAATGACCAAGAACGGACACGGGCAGGTAATTTTTATTTATGGAAGAATGACCTGTCAAGCAAAGATCAGATAAGTCGATTGCTAAAACCTGGTGCCTCTTTCTGCCAAAAACCTTCTCATTGGCTGTAAAACCTTTAGCTTCACTGGATCTCTAGTTTGAAATGAATGCAATCTTCTTCTTTTTAAAACTGTCTTCGACTAAGGGTCAGGCGTCACAATTATATTAAAAGTAATTTTGATATAATTTTTGTTAATTTGGACTGAAATCAAACTTTTATTTATCGAAACAGTCAAATACCAAAACTTTTCTCCGTATCTTTTTTATTACCAAATCTTTATAGGCATCGTTTTTCTAATAACTGACAGACATGTTAAAAAATGAGAACATGACAGATTTATTAAATAAACGTGGAGATATGATCTTATTAAAAGGCATTGAAATAATATTATTGCGTTGACGCAGCTAAGTTGCAGCCAGCTAGCTTCACGTCCCATTACTTGTGTAGTGGATTTGATTCACTGAGTATCCAATATTTAGCAACATCTTCGGCTAAGCTAAGTATTCCGTTCAAATGTAGGTTTGTTTTGTCATTTTATCCAGAGTAAAACAATAAAACCACTTAGACGCAAAGAGTTACTGAATGTGAGAGAAAAAGAAAACATTATTAAAAAGCGAACAATAAAAGAACACGATATTAAGAAGACGTAACGATTTAAATTGGTGAAGATCAAAATTAACTGGAAACCAAGAAGGCGAAATAATGTTACACAAACGAGGAACGCAATAGTAGAAACTGTTAGCATAGAACTTACACTTACATCTAGTCAATCTAGTAGTATGCTTAAATTCATAAATTCTACCTACCAAAAAACAAATACCATGAAAGTATATTTAGAAAAGCACAGGGGAGCTACGTTACGTGGTAAACGGAATGAAGTCGAGATGCCAGGTTAGGACGAATAACATTGCAGATTCTTCTTTGTGTTTTATCAAGAATCTTTAAATATATAGTTGAAGCACAAGACCATATGTGACAACAATATTCAATACGAATGGTAGATTTATAAATGTGTAAAATAGATTCTGGTGAGGAAAATTGTCTAGTACGATACAGTGAATCGACAACCTTTCTTGCAGCAGCCATAGCAATTGATTAAATAAAAATTTTTCTACTCCATGTCAGCGGAAAAAGTTAGCCCGGGAAACCTCAAGGAATTATTTTCCTAGAGGTTAGCATCGACCATGCTGATAGAAAGTAAAAAAGGCACTCTCAGACGATTAAAAGAGAGTATATTTTGTCTTGGATGCGTTAAAATTAACAATCCATTTCTTGTCCCAGTTGCCAATTTAACCCTATCGAACTGATCAGACTTACCATTAAGACAGGTTTAAATCGTTGTAACATCAGCATAGATAACTGATGGAATCATGAAGGTCGTTGATGGAAATTAGGAACAACGTCATTCCAAGGATAGAGCTCTGGGGGGGGGACACCTGCATTAATTCAAAAATATCTAGAAGAGAAGACGTTCAAGAAAATTTTTGTTTCGCGATTTGATAAGAAAGATTGTATCTCATCAATAATTCGCCAAAAAATACAACAACTTTTCAATTTGTGAAGAAAACAAGCTTGCTAAACCCTGTTAAATACCTTCAAGATTTTTATCTTGAGTTTGATGGACTCTTTCAACAATAACTGTTAATAAATGATGGACTCTTTCAACAATAACTGTTAATAAATGATGGACTCTTTCAACAATAACTGTTAATAAATGATGGACTCTTTCAACAATAACTGTTAATAAACCAGCAATTGACATTGAGAAGCGAAAGCCATATTGCTTATATGAAGGACCCTGCGATGTGAAATACTGAACCAATTCAGAACACGCTAGTGGAATAAAAACGATTTCACTGATGCTGCCTATATCATCATCATCATCATCTTTTTTGCTTTCTCAGTGATATTCCTGAAGCATCTATCAATCAAGTTTTATATAAATTTTATTAATAAGATTTTTTGTTGTATTTGCATTCATTAACAAGATTATGGGTTACTTTTCTTGAAATTTATTTGCATATTCGGACGATTATTATAGTATTATAACGATTAGTGACAAAGAGATTACATGTCTTTTTCATATTTGAAAACTACAA
>CAHIKZ030000580.1:1052500-1087500 GCA_903632075.3 Acanthosepion pharaonis
AAGAGAATACAGATATCTATCATTTTTAGCGTTTCTTTCAATTAATTATAACTGATATTTTTTTGTTTTTCTTAAACACTATATGTATAAGATCCCACCAATAAAAAATTATTTAGTCTGAAGATGACCTCTTGAAAGACGAAACTTGTCAAATTGTATTCAACTATTTTATCATTCAACTACCGACCATTTGTATGATGTATGAGTTTGTATATTATATTTTCCTCTATTTTATTTAATGAGTTTAGTTTGATTTGGTTTACTTTGTTTTACGGCATATCAGTCTCAATTATTATTTAATACCAACAAGATTTCTAGGATAGGTTCGTATGAATAATATATGTATTAATATTTTTTTTAAATGGATGGCTGATAATATATATTTTTCCTTTCTTTTGTTTTCTTTCAAAAATGTATTGCTGATAATATTTTTTTCCAAAAATGTATTTCTGGTGATATTTTTCTTTTCAAAAATGTGTTGCTGGTAATACTTAAAAAAAAAATGTATTTCTGATATTTTTACAATAAAAATATATTTTTATACTTTCATAGTGGTTTGATCCCAGTTTGCGGGGGGTACTATTTGCCCATAGCTGAGACCCTAACAGGTGCTACCACCATGAGTCATGGTGGACCTGGGAACAACAACAATTAAGAGGTGGTTTCACGCTCTTCAAAACATCCAATCAGAGGTCTTACTGCCGAATGAAGTTTATCGTCCTACCCAGGACGGTTGATTAATAATATTTTATCACACACACACACGCACACACACACACACACACACATATATATATATATGTGTGTGTGTGTGTGTGTGTGTGTGAATTGAATCAGTTTTGGTATTACTCTTAAGAAAAAACTTTGTCCTCGGCAGTATAATTACATGTACTTGTTTGTAACAGATATTTCAGAAAGTACATTTAATTACTTTATTCCTCTCTGATTTATTGTATTGAGAACAGACGACATTAAGTCTATTATCAACAAATGCTGCAGGCAAAATTGGATTTAACTTGACTTTTAAAGATTTTCCATTTTATTCATAAGGTATTGATAAACAAATATTACTATAATTGTTCAAATCTTTTAGTTGCAATTATATGCATTTATATAATATAATTCTACTAAAAGCATTTTCGTATACCCTTGCATATATATATATATATATATATATATATATATATATATATATATATATATATATATATATATGATTTACATGAAAGGTGGTCCACGTATAATATGTAGATTTAATAGGACGGTTAATAAAGTTTGAAGAATAAAAAGCCAACAAAATGATACCAATATTGTCAATGAAATTTATATTTGTTATATATCAACCTTTTCATTGAAATGAAGCACAAAGAGATAGTTTTTAAAACGCGCCTGTGTTCTTTTTCAACGATGTGAGGAATAAGCAAAGAAGTGGGACTTAATTTTTCGAGGAATGTTGTTGTTGGTTGGTGGTCGCCCTGTGGAAAAGTATACTCTGAGTAAACCCAGATGCCTTTTTAATCATTCAATGTTTGAATTTATTTTGAAAATAAATTTCAACTCCGATCTGCGCCTTTCTTCTCGGCTGTTGAATGAAGACCCAAAAATCTAGACTTCGTTTTTGAGTTATTACGTTTAAAAAAGTTTGCAGTAGATGGCGCTGTGCTGACATTTGTGTAAATTGTGGCTAGTCTTCCTTCAACGGCTAACGTGTGTAGTAGTGATTTAACTGACAAGTATTCCGTATAACATTGGCAGGATATTCATATCGTGAGCAGGCAGATATTTTTACATACGGCTGCGCGAATTGTAATGGACGCGAGGCTGCACGGCTGTATCAGACTGCACTTCCAGACCGAAGGCAGCCGAGACATCAAACTTTGCTGCTCTTTATCATCGGGTTGCTGAGATAGGCTCCGTTGTACCATAAACTATGGATCGAGTATTGTATCTTGGATTATATATATATATATATATATATATATATATATATATATATATATATATATTGTCATCCACATACAGACTGTTTCGCTGTTTCACAGTTCATCATTGTGTCTAGACATCCGATTGTCTCAAGATGGGATCGAAACCCGACTGATTTGGTATCAGTCGGAAACCATGAAGTTGAATTTAGACGTATTATTTTTAGACAAACACGCCAGTGTCCGGAGAACTCTAAAATAAAGAAAAACATGAAAAATCTAAAATATCAACCAACCTCGCAACCCGGGTTTCGACCGTAAGGTTTCCTCAGGCAAGTGGAAGGATGTACAATGCAAAAAAAAAAAAAAAAAAAAAAACTACTCCAATATGGATAAAAGTATAAGGATGGAGGGGACAAAGGAAAAAAATGAGGATAAGATTTGAAAAAAATAATTATTTTTATTTCGTTCATCCGGTTTTATAGGTACCTAAAAATATTTACTTAAATGCCTGCACCCTGATATAATCTCAGTTCTCTCATTTAATAAGACACCTTTATCAGGATATGTGGCAATGGCTAATATCACTTCCTGCATAGCCGGCAACAGTTAGCACGAATTCTGACAGTTTTACCCTCCTTATATATTTTACTCTCCAGTATATATTTTCTTGAAATCATTCTTATCACTGACCTCAGCAGTGCAAATGATGCCTTCTGTGTAGCACTAGACATCTAATGGACAACTGTTCTTATTTCTGAAGTTGCATTTCTTCTTTCTACCTTTTTACGTCTCTAAGATTATGGCTCTTACCAAGTTACCAGTGCAACTATGACTCAGTTGTAACTCATTTCACCGTAAACACCTTAGCTAATAAGGAGTTTTTAGGAAAACGCTTACCCATTAGCTTAAAAAATATAATTCCAATTTTGTTTTTTAACTGCAAATTAAAAGGGTTGTTAAACCAGATCGTGTTCTTGCTTCTGGATTCACGTTTAGGATGGGCATAAGGTGTAAAAATCAAGTTGGTAACATGCTCCTCCTCTCTGAAAGCATTTTCATATTCTTTTTTGTTATAATTAAAAATCTTCTTTGTGGAGGAAATTCTTGAGATTCTACATTCAACCCCTCTGGGTGGTTTGACCTGATTTTCACGTATTTGAGGACAGCATACGGTTTCATATAAGGCGAAACAGTAACAGCAGTGGGGTCAAATTCGACATCCAAATATTGGACAATTTTCTTGTCCAGCTCAACCATAATTTTGAAACCTAATTCCTTAAATGTCTTAAACAGCTTATTTCGAATGGTATCGTTGGCCCTTCTATTGTCAGGTACAGTAATCAGGCCGTCATCCCTGTATAATCCGTGGCGGTCTATATGGAAAATTTTATTGATTTTATCCAATATAATAAATGTCCCGTCAAGAGATCCTTGGGGAACGTCAAACCAACTATCACGGGATTTTTTACTCATTCCTCTCTACCGTGAAATATCACAGACTTTTACAGTAGAAAATAACTTCCAAATGCTTTGAGATGTCATCAGTGTCTCGGAAGACATATTCGATATCTTAACTTGCTTCACTTAGAAGATTATACAAGGCTAAACTTTCGTCGTTTGTAACATTATTTAATCAACAAAACAATATGGAGCATACTTGAGACATTTGTGAATATATAATCTTTCAAACCATGTGTAGATTTGACGGTTGGTCGATATCTCCACACACACACACACACACACACACACACACACACACACACACACACACACACACACACAGATAATATATATATATATATTTATTAAATTAAAAAACAGACAACCATTTTATTTCCCCAGGAAAGTGATTTTTTCCTGGTTCCTCAGATCACATTTCCAAGTATAAAAATGGTTTAAAATGTACATATTATTATTGATATACAAGCTTTTGAGAAGTAGTTTTAAGTTGATGTAAGCTGATAGAGAGAGGGAGAGAAGCAGGACGACAGATATGGTCGAAATTAGAGAAAGAAGGAAGAGATAGGAATAATTTTAAATCTATTTTTATTAAGATGCTTAAGAGTAAGGGAGGTGGGTAAGGACTAGACATTGACCTATTTAATAAATCATCTCTCAGAAAAAGAGACAAAGAGAAAAAATGAAAATAAAAATGAAAAGATAAGATAAGATATAAGAAAGCAAATGGGGAAGCAGGGGTGGGAGGAAAAGTGGGAAAGAAGAAAAGGAAGAATAAATTAACATATATACGCATGTTGTAGTTAATTTCAAAAATACAGATTAATATAATTTACAGCTAACGTTTGACATTATTTTAAAGAATACCAACAAAATAAAATAGGAGAAAAGGAAAAGTAGCAACTAATAGCTAAAAGCAAAAAATTAATATTTAAAATCTAAAATATCAATGAGATGAATAATGGTAACGTAATAATGATGAAAAGGGAATATTAGATCAGTTATAACCCATTTAACCATATATATCGCTGCATATATGTACATATAAACACACACATATTCAAATACATATACCCCCCACACACATATATACCCATGCATATATATATATATATATATATATATATATATCTACAAATATACATACATACATACATACACAAACACACACATACTCACATACATACACACACATATATGTATCCACGCGTACATGTAACTAAATATCCCCATATAAACGCAAACATACACATATACATATATGTGTATGCTTATAAATACCATATAACCATTTATCAATGTCATCATAATTATATGAACACATATCAACACACATATACCTATACAAAAATATTTTTACACATAACATTTAATATAAGCAAGTATATCCTATATATAGATACCAGGTGTTATTTCATGTCTAGATAATTTAAAATTACGGAGTTTCCATGGACAGGCCTCCCAAAGATTAGATGTAGTTTGTTATTTTGAGTCTATGTCTGTGCCTAAATTTGAAGATAATTTCTTTGCGGTGATTTAGTAATTCTTCATATATATTAGGATATATATTAGGATATTACAACCTGAGAATAAACGCTACATAAATGCAATCATGTTTCGATGTGTACCAACACATCACATCACATCAGGTGTTAGTAAATGACTGGTTAGTAGATGATTTATTGAAATTTCAAATTTCAAACTACATACAACCGCTTTTCATGCGAAAAGTGGGGGGAAGAGTAAGAAAGAAAGATACAAGATACTTTCTCTTTTCTAGAAAAAAGAATAAGGAAAAAAGGTAAGAAAGAAGCGGTTTTACGTTAGATCTTTTCAGCCTTTTATGAAAAACAATGCAAACCAAATCTATATTCACCCCAATTCCAATCACCTCACTCCCATCTGTAATCCGACATATTTCTTCTTTTGTAGAGCATAGGCTCAGCAACCACTCATCGAATAAAGGTGTGTTTGAAAAATATAGCCGTGTGTATAATAAATTTCTTAAGGATAGCGGGTATAAGTGCGCAGAAATTCAGTTTAGAGAATATGATAGTAATTCAAAGAAAAAATAGAAATAGGAAGATCATCTGGTACACACCTCCATTTAATCAATTAGTAAGTACTAAGTTAGGTCATAATTTCCTCAAATTAATTGATAAACTTTTTCCGAAAAGCAACCATCCTAAGAAAATATGCAATTGGAATACATTAAAACTTAGTTATAGATGCACCAGTAATCTCTAGAAAATCATAAAGTTGCATAACAATAGAACTCTAAACCAATTTAATAATTTTAATCATAATGCAAGCACTAATGAAAATATTGTTAAGGACAGTGAGCAATGTAATTGTAGGAATCCTAATCAGTGCCCATTATCTAAAATATATTTAACCAAATCCCTTATGTTCTATTTCTACAATAGAAAATCCGAAGGTTCAAAAGTTTTATATTGGTAGTACAAAGAATACCTTTAAAACCCGGTGGTATCAGCATATGTCTTCTTTTACTAATATTACTTATAGAAATAATACTTCGCTTTCAAAATATTTTGGAAGTTGAAAGATAAAAATAAAATTCCTAAACTTAAATGAAAAATTTTAAAACTGGCAAGGACATGTCCTTATATGAACCTTGTTTTCTGTGTTTACAGGAGAAAATTATATAATTATCATGTTTTTGAATAGGGATGATTTATTAAATCAAATATTTGCATTAAACGTTTATTGCAAGCATATCTTACCTTTGACGCTACAGTCTTGTTAGTTTTCGAAATTTGTTTCTTCATATATTTGAGAATAGCCTTGTTGCGCCATATTAAGCGTATCTTTTGTTTTTAAGATCAATTTCGACGTAGCATTTTTTGCACATTATTCTTCTAGCACTGCTTTAGTATATAGGTATATGCGTTTGGCTGACATTTTGACATTTTCCATAAGCTAACAAAATGAAAGTAGGCGAAAAATATAGAATATGAAATATCCAAATTGCAATAAAGAAAAAACATCAAACTTACAATTTAGAAAAGAAGAAACAGGTTATACTAAAACAATGATGGTCCATTAAATTAACTTACAAGATAAATTATGTTGTGTAACTACAGCATTTACCCAGTGAGGTAATATGCAGATAATGTTAACATTTTTAAAATGCAAAGATAGGCAAATTTAGACGAATATTCGTAAATTGGTTATTTGTGATGTTTGGAGGTTGAAATTTAAACGTTGAAGCTTACAGAATGGAGAAAAACCGTATCGAAACAATAAAAGTTAATGTAGTATTTAGTAACGCATTGAATAAACTACTATATCATTACATTGCAAAAGTTCATTTTTGAATAATGGAGACACGGACTAAAACAGTAAAAACAAAAATGAAATTTGGCATGGATAAGTGTGAAAATTTGGCAGTGATCAGAGAAAATAGATATCGTGTTATAAACAATCAAATTATTCGGCATGAATAATCGGGGCAAATCTCAGCAGTTTAGAGAGTCATGCGCAAGATCGGAAATAATTATTTTCTACATGAAAAATGAGGGATTGTTCTACTATTACCATTCCAACCAACCATAAATCTGAAAATAAACAAAAGAAATGAAAAAAAGAAAACATTTCGTTAGAAAATATCGAATAAGAATGCTTATTATATAAATAATGATTTGAATCCAAGAAACGGTTTTCCTGCTAAAGACAACAGAAATTGAAAAGAAAAGAATATATCTTAAGACAAAGACGATATTCAATAAAAGGATGAATTTCCGCTTAAACACAGTCAACTCTCCTCCAGCGGTGGTAGGAGAAAAAATTTAATATTCCAAAGGAATTTTTAAACCCCATATCCTCTTTGTGTCATTTTAAAACGTTCTCTTCTTTTTCCATATATTGTGACCATTTTGCTTAAAGTTCATATTTTTTGATTCCAGATGAAAATTTGGAAATTTTCCAACATATTTCAGTTAAATATTCTTTTTTTGAGCTGCCATTAGGATATATCGAAGAGGAAAATAAAGTATATTGAGGCCGGTTTACTCCAAACATTACGAAGGATTAATGCCAATTTTTAGAACGCTAGATCAGCTGAAGGGCTACTGTCTCAAATATTTCTGATCTTACCAGAAATGAAGCGAGTATTTTGTATTAATTTGGCTATTTCTGATTGTCATATAATTTTTCCTTGAACATAAATGTATGATTTACTAATATACTATTTGACTTAGAAATAAATTTATTATATACAGTATTATTTAAAATCAGAAAGTGATAACCGAAATTTCTGAAACACAAGGGAAAACAGTAGGTAGCAACAAAAGACAGGAAAATGTGAATAGCCGTGATCACCCACGTTCTGAAAAAAAAAATCTTGCATATAAAAGAGTATGAATGTACTATTAGTATAATAGTATTTACCTTGAACATAAAGACATAAATATGCGAGAATGATGCTGACGGTAGATTCGGAGTCAGCGGACTCAATTTAATCTCGTATAACATCATTTGTCTGGATAGCGGGTTGAAATTGTGTAATTTGGGTGGATCAGTGTAATAAATAAGTACTTGTATCAATAGTAGCAGATAATAAACTGAAAATAGTTGATAATCCTAATGTACTTCAATTATTCACAATAAAATAATATCACAAAAATAGAAATGACCAATATCAAGTTCATTCATATTACATAAAATAAACAAAAAATGATCAATATATAAAAAAGCTATTTTACTTTTCTTTACCATATTAATACTACTACTACTACTACTACTACTAATACTAATAATAATAATAATAATAAAAATAAGAAGAAGAAGAAGAAGAAGAAAAGAAGAAGAGTAGTTAAGACCCCATATGTAAATTATATTAAGAATATGTTTATTGACCATTTAATATCTGGTTGTTTCATCTCGACACCAAAAGAATACAAAGATTGATACGATAAGATTGGGCAGACTATTCACTGGATGGTATTACAGTGTGCCATATGCTGAAAAATGGTATGAACATCACGCTGGATTATTAACAGAAAGCCATAAGTCCACTACTCTTAGGGACTTTACCATTTATTCTGAGAGACATATAAAATTTATTAGCTTTTATATGTCTATCAGTATGAAACATGATTAAAGACTATAAACAATGCTTTCTCATAATTATGGCAGTGCTATCAGATCAAAATATATTTGTTAGATATATTTACTTGTATAAGGACATTGAAATTGAAACTAAAAAATGTATCACCTTAAAATTATTGATATTCTTATAATAATTGGAACCCTGATTACGATCAAGAAAAGTACAAACAAGAACATTAACTAAATCCCTGACAGTGCATGTTTAAAAGAGATTAAATCAATAACACTGTGTGGAATCTATTCAAGAAAGTATTATCAATGTAAAAAATATGTACACTATATGCTTAATATCGCTTAACATCAGAATCTATTCAAACTTAATACGTATCTCACCAGATCTCTGCTAATGGCCTTGTAAAGGAATCTGCGAAACAAAAAGCAAAATAATAATAATAATAATAATAATAATAATAATAATAATACTATAAAGTAGGAAAGAAAACAATTTTCTCACCGCCAATCTAAATCCGAAATCTTGACTGGTCAATTTTCGCCCGGACATATTGTAAAGTTCATAGAAGCCAGTCGAAAGCCAAACTCATTTTTCTTTATCCCATTCGGCTGAACTAAAAATGAAGCAGAGAACGTCAAACGTATTTTCAAAAAATTCTCAGTTCCCTTGTCAGCAAAACAAAGGCGCACAATAGTTTTCCCGTAGCTCGCGGCTTCACCGCAAGGCGGTGCCGCAGCCGGTGGTTGCCATCGTTGACTACCAACAACACGATTCGACTTCTTCACACGTTTTCAGACTTGACAGGAACTAGATAGGAATAATAATAATAATAATAATAATAATAATAATAATAATAATAATAATAATAATAATTGTGACAAATAGCAAAACTTTAATGCCGAAATAAGAATAATAATGATATTGTCGTTGTTGTTGATGATGATGATGATGATGGTGATCGCGATAGTTTAAGTTAAAAACAATTTATATACAAATGGATGAAAGCTCAACTCATTTTGTTTAAAATATTCGACTAAAAAAAGCATTAAATATTGTTTTTGACTATTAAGATTAGGTATTAATAGTATACGAGAATTAATAAACAAAATCGTTTTTACGTAATGGTGATTTATTTTAGTTTATTTACTGCTATTAGTAACGTTAGATGCTTTATTTTTTTAATAATAAATGATAAATCTTTCTTTTTAATTCAAATCGTTAAGTGAAATGTAGGTGGGCAGTTAGTGTAATATATACCGGCGAGAGAAGTGGAGTCGATGATCCGAGTTCAAATCCGGTTTAGACTCTTGTGTTCACTTTCGCATAAATGCATTCAGAAAAGACATGAATTCGTCTCTTCTATTCTATGGGTTATTGGCAGTGTAGATTGGGCTCTCTTGTCTTGGCTGGCAACTAAACTGAGAGAAGGAAAACTCTGAATTCCAAACTATGGACAAGTTTAACTAACCACTAAAAAAACAGAAAATTCTGAAATTCAACTCAAAAAAAAAAAAAAAAAAATAAATAAATAAATAAAATGACGTTGTAACAAAGCTGGAAATGTTTAGTCTACAACAAACGATAAAATAAATAATTGAAATCTAAACCAAGAAACTGAGCCAAACAATTCAACACTGTGTGCAGCAACAGCAAATGGAAAATATGTTGAAAGGCCAAAACTAATAGAAAATCTATCCAATACAGAACCGTAAGCCCTCAGCTTCGCTTTAGAATTTCTCACCGGAATACATAAAGGAGACACAGTAGACACTATAATTTTTTTAAAAATCATCAACAAACTGACTTGGAATTTAGCAAAGGTTTCATTCAAAGCAGGATCACTGCTACAATAGAAACCAACAACGAAAATCCATCCAAACAGAGACACCTAAATGCACTAAGTAACCTAACCCAAAATAAGGAAATCCACATCACACCCTCTGACAATGAAGTTGGGATTGTGATCATGAAGAAGATTACGTAGAAAAAAACTAATTCGCTACTCATCGATACCGACACATAAAATAAAAAAATAAAAAAGAAGAAAAGAACAGAATATAATTTCTGAAAGAAAATAAGTTTAACAAGGAAATTAGAAAAGTAATAAAAATGAAAACAAATCGTGGTATAGATTCATGGAATATTGCCCTAGAACACCCAATCTTTACAGTCTCCCTAAACCCCATAAAACAGGTATCCCGATGCGCCCCATCATTTCAGGAATAGATAGCGGCCTCTCCCAAACTGGCGAAAGCCATAATAAAAATTCTAACACCTTCCCTTGGAACAATCAGTCCATTTCATACAAAGAAACCACACAGTCTAGTTGAAAAACTAAGGGAAATGAAGATGATTGACAAAATCATGAACCGTCTAGATATAAAACCCCTTTACAATAACGTCACTGTTGAAAAATGCCTAAATCTCTTAAAAAAAGCATCTAACACAATCAAAGACAAATATCTCCCTACCAACAGCTAAAACAATAAAAAAAAAATCTACTGTCTTATCATCAGTCAATGCCATTTCACATTTAATAATGACTTTTACAAACCAAAATTTGGATTGTATCGCCTCTCAGTGGAGTGATGACATGTATAGTTTATGGTCCTTTCCAAAATATTTTACCCAAACAATGAACACACTTCCGATATATTGATGCTCTATTAATATATCCCCGGGATACTGATTTACCTCACCTAGTAAACTAAACAAAGTCGGACATACAATAGAATTTACATACGAGATGGAAGAATATAATTCCCTACCTTTCCTAGATATCAAGCTACACTGCGTTAACAACAGTTTAAAACTTGGTGTCCACCAGAAATTAACCAACAAAAATGATCTCATAAATTTCTATTCTCATCATAACATCAAAATAAAATCCGATATAAACATCGGATTCTGCTTAAAAGCACTCAAAATTATATGAAGAGGAGAAATACATAGAAAACACTTTCAAGCTTCTTCAGTACCATAATTATTTTATATTCAATGCGAAACAGAAGGCTCATAAAATATTCCAAAATAGAATAATGGCCCCTCCCGACAAAGCAAATGAATAAAAAATTATATTGTCCTACCAATTAACTCTATCACATCTATAATTGGAAAAAATCTATCTAAACTCAACATAAAATTTGTTACTACTACATCTAAAACAATAAAAGATTTAGTCAGTACTAAACAAAACAATAAGCTAAAACTTGAAAGAGGAATTTACTCGATCACCTGTAATACGTTGCCTACCGTAACAAGTCTGGCCACAATTTTGACATAAAAAATATTACTCTGATCAAAAGAGAAAACAATTCACTACGATGAAAATGTTCAAAGAGTGCCTTGATCTCAAGACTCTTACAACATGACACCATTCCTGGCAGAACTTCTATTATCACAGCGTCGATTATCTACTAACAAAAGTAATGTAACAAAAAAGAATCTAAATGAAATGGCCTAGATTAAAAAAATTAAAAATAAAAATTCCCAGCATCCCTCATTCGTGAGTAAGTGGAGTCGCACCAACATAACAAATTTAGTCCGATGAAGTCCTAAAGGACGAAACGTATCACATGAAAACTTTTTCCATTTTCTCATACATTTTTTCTCATATATATATATATATATATATATATATATATATATATATATATGAAAATTTTTAAAGAAATAATGGATTTTTTATTTATTAATCCGGAAGATTTTATTACTTAAAGGTTATCGTTAGTGGAGACCAATATTATAGACGCAAATCTTTCTCCGAAAGTCACAGAAAGATTTGAGTCGTTATAAATACATCTAATCTAACGACGGTTTCTCCTGCCAAGGAGAACACAGCTCCGAATGCTTCCACAGAATACTTTTCTTTAATCAGATTTCTTGAATATTCAGGCCGATAGAGGAAATATATACTGTTTAATAAATAAACAAATATGGGTAGCCACTAACGGTTAAGAAATAAAATTTGTCTAAATTACTTTTATAAGAATTTGGTTTGTTTACGTTATGATACGAAACTGAGCAGATCTTAATGTATCGGGAGTCGTAGAACGTTTTGCATTATTTAACTTTGCTTGATCGGCGACACACAGCGTGGCTGAGCCGGTAAAAGTTCGTCGGATCTAACGATCGTTTATCCTTTCGAATCCTACCGGCGACGAAAATAAATAAGTAAACGGCGGTCTACTCAAATATGGGCAACCACTAATAATGAAATTTAAGTAATTATATATATATATATATATACATATATATATGTGTGTGTGTGTGTTTGTGTGTGTGTGTTTGTGTGTAAGTTCTCGGAATATATCTGTAGAGAAGAAAAAGCGAATAAAATAGATAATCAGAAAATAGTACTTAGTACTTTCCGACCCCTTTTGTCATCCGACTTCATCAAGGAACGTGATGATAAACAAAAGCGAAATGCGTGTGTATGTGTGTGTGTGTTTGTGCGCGTGCGCGTGTTGTATTAACAAAAATTGCATTTCACCCGTACTTAAAAATAAACAACTGTCGACCAGTTTATTTCAGAGGTGGCAATCTGTTTTGTGCTAAACGAAATATTGCATTTAGCATGAAACAGACTGTCGCCTCTGGGTGTTGACTCAATAACCATATATATATATATATATATATATATATATATATATATATATATATATATATATATATATATATATAGGGCTGTAAATTCTGAGTGCGCTTAAATAGAATCCTATGATTATTCCGGATTTTATTTTTTGTTATGATGCGAAAAGAAATTTATTAGATCACTTTTAATAATTCACTAGGACGAAAATGCTTAGAAAGTGATTTATTCGTTAAGTTCATCCACATTTTATTTGCGCTTAGGTTCTTATAACGTTCCACCATTCTTGGCAGATCTTCTGTTATCCCAATATCGGATATTTAATCACAAAGATGATGGAAAGATAAAGATAAAGATAAAAGACAAAGAGTTTAAATTAAATTCGCTAGATTATATACCCAAAACACACACACACACACACACACACACACACACACACACACACTAAAAACAATTCTAAATTTAAAATTCTCAGTGTCTCTCGTTCGCGCGAATTTCTTGTCGCATCAATGTAAACACGACTCGTCCGGTGAAGTCCTAAGGGACACGAAAACTTTTGTCCACTTTGTCATACATCTTTCTTCTAAAACTGTTCTTGATACATAATATATATATATATCGTTATCCCATATATGGATATGTCATTTTTATAGATACAAATATTTAAGTAGACGCTCTGTGTATAATAAACATTTACCGGCCTGAATATATATATACACTCCGACAGGAATCGAACGCATATACTACCCGGAACCGTCGTATAGCCTGAAATGCTATACATTTAGCTACGGAGGAAAAGTCTGGTCAGCAAGGTCGAATTACTGCTTTTAAACTACAAATTTCCCATGAAAGGACATATTTCTTATGAAATTTCTCGGACATTCAGGTCGGTAAATGTTGTTAATACTATTTATTATAAACATAGCATTTATTTAAATATTTGTATCTATAAAAATAACGTATAAACAACGAATATGCTAAAATAATTGTCCGACTTAGTCCATTTCATATATATATATATATATATATATATATAAAAATATATAGAAAATAGGAAGGAACTGGTTAGGTAAATAATCCAAAGTCCCTTAGTATTTTAGTTATTATTTTTAAAAAATAGTGCTCGATTTTTTAAAAATAATAACTAAAATACTAAGGGACTTTGGATTATTTACCTAACCAGTTCCTTCCTATTTTCTATATATTTTCACATATTATTGGCTCCCTAATTTAGGTCGAGCACTCTAAACCTTTATTTTTAAATACTCCTTTAAAAATATGGAAAAAGTTAATTTCGGGATTTCTCTGAAAAACATTCCACAAACAAACTTTTACAAAAAACAGAGGAATTAATTAGAAGGATGAGATGGAAGGCATATTTCTAGTTTCGTGGGAATAACTCAACCGATAAAGAACGCGAAGTTTACGGCTTTAAAAGTAAAAAAAAGTTGCACCATTCAACAAACATGAATTTGAAAAAGACCTACTCAACATTATCAACAACATCTTTCAAAAAAAGAAAAGTCACTTCCAAAAACATCTAGACCAAATAGTTAAAAGCATTAATGATTGTGACAAAATATTAGTTAAGTCTGACAAAACCGGCAACTTCTACAAATTGGCTGTTGATGACTACAACAACTTAATTAAAAAAACTTAACCAGGACTTATAAAAAAGCTTGCAACAACAACATTAATATGGTTGATAGCATTAACAGAGCTAGTAAAAAATAACTGATAAATTAAAAATTAGCGATAGAGTAGGTAAACTTGCTTAAAAGGAATGTTACATAACTCTTAAGGACCATAAGCCTGACTTTTTAGAAAACCCTGCAACTAGAATAATTAACCCTACCCGACCCGACATAGGAAAGATCAGCAAAAGAATCCTGGAAAAAATTACCGGCCAAATAAAAAACAACTGGAATTAAAATTATGGATCAATACTAAAGATGTCATCAATTGGTTTAACTATATTGATGATAAACCGAATTGCACCCTAATACAGTTCGATATCAATTTCGAAGGATCTATTTACGACTGCCCTGGACTTTGCTGCTGTGTATTCTAACCTGACAAAGGAAGAAACAGATATAATCCTCAGCGCAAAGAAATCGGTCCTCATTCATAATGGGGACCAATGGATAAAAAACAATAACGACCTGTTTGACATAACTATGGGATCATTAGACTCTGCGAGGTCTTCTGACTTTGTTGGTCTTCTAATACTGTACAACTTAACGACACACCGCGAAATTGATATTAAGGACATCGGACTGTATAGAGAAAACGGGCTCATGGTGCTGAGGAGTTCTTCTAGTTTTAAGATAGACAAAATCAGAAAAATTATATTTAGTGAATTTAAAAAACTAAACTTAAAGATAATTGTCTCTTCTAATTTGAAAAGGGTAAACTTCCTCGACGTAACTCTAGACTTACCAGGCAACACATACCAACCATATAGAAAACCAAATGCTAACCCTTTATATATACACCCGAAGTCAAACCACCCTCCATCCATAATTAAACATATACCCTCGTGAATAGAAAATAGAATTAGCATTCTCCGCTAACAAGGAAATATTCCAACAACACAATGGCTTTTATAACACTGCCCTAAAAAATAGTGGTTATAAAAATGCTAACCTTAACTATAGAGACGATTGCACTGGCCATAAGAAAAAAAAAAAACAGGAAAAGAAAAATCATTTGGTACACCCCTCCGTTCAACCAAATGGTTAGTATTAAACTAGGACAGAAATTCTTAGCTCTAATTGATAAACACTTCCCCGCCAATAGTAAGCTTAGTAATATATTCAATAAGAACACCCTAAAATTGAGTTACAGCTGCTCTGAAAATCTTGAACGTATAATAAAAAAACACAATAATAAGATCTTGAACAACCCCCCATGCCTAAACAGTATTAATAAAAACCCTGCACTTAAATCAGACAATAAAAGGGAAAAATTGTGTAATTGTAGAAACCTAGAAGACTGCCCATTAAAAAATAAATGCTGCATTAAATCTATGGTATTCCAATGTACTATATCATCCACGGAGAGTCCTAGCACTAATATGATATATATTGGGTCCACGAAGAATGATTTTAAAAATAGATGGAGGCAGCATAAGTGCTCTTTTAATAATATAAATAAAAGAAATCAGACTTCCCTATCTAAATATTTTTGGCATCTGAAGGAAACAAATAGGACACCTAAAGTAAAATGGAAAATTATAAACAGGGCTAGAACATGTAAAACTTGGGATGACCCATGCCCTTTGTGCCTCCATGAGAAATTGCACATTATTAAGCTTCTAAATAATAATAATAATCTATTAAACAATAGACATGAGTTAACGGTTTTTTGTCGACATCATCAGATTCATGGTTTGAATAATTAGCTAAAAACAAGCATACAATATAATAACTTTCATAATCCATAGCCCAAATAAACAGTTTAAATACCCTACAAAAAAGATAACCCTTTATGAAGTCGTCAAAAACAAACGTTACGGCAGTTTTTTTTATATGCACAAATCCCTTTCATAAAAAAATAAAATAAAAAAATAAATAAATCTCCATAGACAAGCATACCAGACTAGGGTTAATACATCTTCCGTTTCAAATTTAGACACCCCCACCTTTCCCTGACTTGACATCTAAGAAAGTAACTCTATACTGATACTTATTATTAACATCCAACACACACCTACCCAATTTAAACAATTTGCCCTAGCTGTTACCATGGAAATTTTGATTTCAATTATTACAACACGTAAATTTCAGAAATACGTTATTCCCCCAAAAAATTTCGCTTGAAGATGGAACAGAGCTTACTTTAACTCAATTTAATTCAAATAATTATATTGAAGTTTTCGGCTCTTGTTTTGAAACATGAGACCTCTTATGTCGCGAATTGGAATCATATTTTTAAATAAATAATTATATATATATATATATATATATATATCGGGTGTAACAGCTAAATCGTCCTCAGGGTGTAACAGCATAATTAACCACCACATAAAATGTTTAATATCTAAAAAACACTAAACTAATTGAGTTTCTTTTTACCATGTTTTCAGATTAGACGTTTAGCCATTTTGACACCATCTCTCGTAAGAATCACTGAAAACCCTTTGAGTTATTCAACTAGAAAGAGGACAGGTTAAAATCATTTTGTGTCAACCCCATTATATCTTCCCAACTGAGAAATGGCGAGAGGAAAAAGAGCATTCATGCCTTCAGTAATGTTGCCAACATTCATATTCTGGATTCCATCTTCACAGTCCATTCAAGAACCATTAAGAGAACGGTGAATAAGTTTAAAACAGAGGGAACAGTAGAGAGGAAAAATGGATGAGGAGGTCAAAACAGGAAGATCAGTTCAACTTAGAGCTAAATATATTAATTGGAAAAGATCCAAATATATCCATAAGACTTTTGGCACGTGGGAGATGAATTTCAGCTATAGAATTGAAAATAAAATCTTACTACAGAACAGGTTAGAGGGCGAAGATCATCTTGAATATGTTGGAAAATGACCTTGAATAATATATATATATATATATATATATATATATATATATATATATATATATATATATATATATATGAACTTTATATCAATCCTTCATGTGTTTCCGATTCTTAATGATGAACATGTCCTTTTCGTTTATCATCGATATCGATTTCATCATAATTCTTCTGTTAAGCTGAGAGAGTAATTATACATTCTTATTTCACAAAGTAGAGACCAGTAGTGTTATAAAAACCTCGGCTAATTCCAGTAAGATCTCTTTAATCATTTCTAAGATACAACGGCTCAAACATAATCAAACAATTGAACAATTTTGGTGTTACAGGATTTGGACAATTTTGCTGTTACACCCGGTATATATATATATATATATATATATATATATATATATATATATATATGCAAGAGATTTGAGAACATACATTAAGCGGGCGAATTTTTTTGTCTTTTTAAAAATTAAAGGTACTACGATAAACAGATTTTATCTTTCGGATTTGAGAAAACAGACTTTTCTTCCGGATGTCGCTATAATTGAAATTCTATTCTGAATTATACATAATCTTAACACATCTTATATGTTAACGGAAATTTTTAAACTCACATTTTCAAATTCAGTGTCTGATTTAAAATTGATTATAAAGACACTAATTGCAGACAACAATAGCTATCTCAACTCTTATAGAGATTAAATAATTATTTGATCTCATAAAGAACAATAAAGAACGTCATTCAATTTGTCGCGGTGAATTTGGTCATTAGATGAATCATTGATCACGTGTCTGTAACATACAACTTCTTTAGATTTTCTCCCGAGGAAAAGGACGCTGCGTGAAGAAAATAAACTGATGATTTTGAAATAAAAACCGAAATCTAGATATAACTATGAGCTTAAGTTGGTAAAAAAGAGAGTGATTAAAAAAACAGAGTAAGAAAATGCATAGCTGAAAGCAAAAAGTATGCTCAGAGTCGTATTTGCGTATATTAATAAATACACCAACAATGTCCAATGTATAGAAAGTAAATTGAAATGTCGTTTCTAGGCAGACGATATCGTTTTTGCGACGGTACTTGCCAACAAGGTTACCGGCTGCAAGCTCGAGAACTCTTAACAGCCAATACACCTGCTCGACTCACCCACAATTCTCCGGCTTCGGAATCCGACGACAACGATGATGAATTGGTCAGTTATGTGCCCATGAACTTCTTTGGTGAACAGGGAATTTGCAGTAATTCCAACCTCAGAATTGACAAGGACCAGACACAGTTGCCTGTCACTAATGTACTCGAGCAGTTCCAGCTAGGTGAAGGCGACAGAAAAAGAGAATCAAACAAGATAGTAGAAAATGCCGAACGACCTCTGGACGACGGCCGCATCCACGTGTCCGGGGACGTCTTTCAGTGGAGCTGCACTCCACCACCCACCCACGGGCCCGCTCACATAAAGGGCACAGTGGATTTTCTAGATAAAAAGAAAATAATATGGACGAAAAAAAGTCCCACTACTGGAAAATTTAAATCTGCACTGGGAAAAACAAAAAACTATTCAATGGCTGCAACGACTGAAGATGCAAATCAAAGTTTAGCCATCCAGAAGAATCTGATGGTGATTGGAACGAGTTGCGAAACTTTCAGTAGGAAGGATCGTATCAGCTGCACAATGGAAAATTAGACAGACAGAAATAAATTGAAATTCAAACCAAACGAGTAACGGTAGTAAGTTCTTAGGGATATTGAAGTGTTTTGTCTTGTTTTTTTCTCTAATTATGTCACTCATATAAACGTTATTTATCCTTTAATTTGATACATTTGTTTTTTGTTCTAAGTTTCTCTTTTTCATCATTTCCTTTTGTTTGAATCGATGTTTTTGATCGTCCTATCATCAGCATTATTATCCTCACGTCTCTGTACAAATTTAAGTGAAAGAATAAATGTTGATGTAGATAGATTCGTATAAATTAACAGGTCGTGTACTTGAATATTTATATCTAAATTGTATTTATGCATACCATACCTGTTATGATCGTTGATTATTGATGAGAGGTTTATGGTTGATCTATATTTTTATATGTATAGGTGTGAATTAAATGATTGTATAGGTACACAGCTGCACAGGCAACTTTTTACTTATTTAAACAACTCACTGAACTATTCTTGTTTCAATATGTCTAACTACTTCCCTTATACGCACACGTACGAGTATATACATTAATGAAAAAAAGTTCATGATATATATATTGTATCAGTGTCTTAGTATTTATTTTTCTGGTTTATTTATATTAATTTATATTGTTCTCCTAGAAGGTATTTCGTGTCTGTATCATTTGAGTCAAGATCAGATTTCAATTTTATCATTCCAGCTTACTCTTCAGCATTGGAAAGATTTGTAAAAAATAATATTTCTACTTCTGTCAGTACATTTCCCTATAAAATAGAAAATATCTGTTTTTTCCTACATACTCTTAATGATTGCCCATAATTTTCTCCTAGTTTTATTTTTCTCTTTTTTCTCTTTTACAGATTTAGCAAGTTTTACTGTCTTTCAATACGCACGGTGTTAAGACCTTGTGTATGTTAAATCTGCTGACCGCTCAATCTCATCTCTTTATCTACATGATATGTAATAACTATATTTGCATAAATACATATGTATAAAGATAGACACTTACGGGCCTTGAGTTACCAGCCGGAGAATGCACCTACTCTAATAGCTTATATCAGTACATATGTATGCGCATGGAGAATAAGAATTGTTATTATTACTGATATCTCTCTCTTTTTCTTTTTTCTTTTTGCTTGCTTGCTTGCTAACTCTCGCTCTGTGTGTATGTATATATATTTTGGTCATCTCTTTGTCGACAGTGTGGTTAAATACACACAGTTATTTAATTGACTGTTAGATCGAGTTGTTCCTTTTGCTTTTATAACGGTAACAGTCATTGGCACTCTAAAGTATTTCAATAATCCACGTACACATTGGGACGATAGACACCAACCACAACACGATTGATTAGCAAGCTACACTTGTGGGTTAAATCGTTACTGACATGTTCGACCCTTAATAGAAAAGTCTCTACTCTAGCCTTGTACCAGACTAAATTATGTTTAGTAAATATAGATATTTATGAAGTTTATGAGTTTAGTGCATGCATAGATAATTATACTTTGTGGAATTCATAGATTTTACAAGTATCATATCGAGCGCTTAGGGTGGTCATCAGGTGGTCATGTTAGGATCGTAAGGGCAATAATAGCAATGGTATATTTTGGGTCAGATAGCCTGATGGAGCCCATCCCTCTTTAGGCTGGTTTAAATTCAGACTTGCCCTTCTAGATTGGTTGCCACATCAAGACAATAGATCCCAGTCTGCACTACTATTTAAATCCATAGCCGGAGAAAGATGACCTGTGCCTTCTCCAACGCTATTATTGTTGTTATTAAATACAAAGAAAGAAAGAGATTGAGGATTTAAGCAAATATTATTTTAACTCTACGGGTGTTAATCATATGAGCCTTTAGTGATGTAGCTAGCATCTTTATCACTTGCTCTGTGCACATCATCATAAATGAATACAAATATATAAACAAATACAGGTAGATTCATAAATTTTATATATATATATATATATATATATATGTGTGTGGGTGTGTGTGTGTGTGTGTGTGTGTTCGTGGGATGTATAATACCTATCCGGAACAAAAGTGATGATGAGACAAAGTAGAATATTTATCAACGACGAGTTCCGGGGAGAGCGTCGGCCCTCTTTGACTTCCTCATTAGAATGAAAAAAAAAAAGACATAATTATATGTGAGGAAAATGGCTTGTATGTAGACGTATATGTATCTATTTAATTAATGCTTACATTGATTTGTGGCACAAAGCCGAATGGAAAATGGTGAAAGGCTGCTCAGTACTGTCAATCCTACACTTAGCTAATCCGACTCACGACACATTCACTAACAATTTACTCAATCACAGCAAGAACTCATCCTTATCCATCAAATCTAACATGTACTTCAATACGACATTTCCGCAATGATCCTAATAAAATACCCAGCATTTAGAAAAAAAATTACCTATGAAATGAAGTAGGGATGAGGTGAACTCAGTAATAAAATTAAAAGAAACAAAACATTAAAAAAATATATATATATATATATATATATATATATATATATATATATATATATATATACATATGCCTGACGATTGTGCTTAGCATGTAACAGACTGTCTCTTCTGGGTGTTGATTTCAATGTTCACTTTTATATTTACATCCGTCTATTCTTTATATTCAGACTTTTTAACCCATGTATACAGCAATCCATAAAACTATATATTATCATTTATATATATATATATATATATATATATATATATATATATATGTGCGCGCGTGTGTGTGTGTGATAGTGTAGATAGATAGATAGATAGATAGATAGATAGATATGTATATCTTAAAAAGTACTCTGTAGTCTTGGTGGATTGATTCAAGATCCAAGAACACCAAACGTCTGTGATATAGATAAAACAAAACAGACACTCTGTTGAATCGGGACATTAGACGTGATTCAATTTAAACAGAGGAAGCTAAAAAACAGCAAACGCTTTTGGCGAAATGCGTCATTGATAAATTTTCCATTTGTATCATCATCTTCACACACACACACACACACACACACACACACACACACACACACACATATATATATATATATATATATATATATATATATATATATATATATATATGTGCGTGCGCGCGTGTGTCTCTGCGGATGAGTAAATATTCAAGCTGTAATAATTTTTACGAACTCACCTCAAAACACTCCAAAAATCAGTGTTGTATTAATCTACTATTACATCCTTTCTGTTAAATACTTTCAGCGTCTTTCGTATTTGACTATCTTCAAATCTTATACGACATTATTTTCTTTGAATGAAGATTGGTATTTAGTGCAGTTCTCTTGTCCTACAATATCTTACTCCACATTATTGAAAAGAATTCACTTTTTATTATCTCGTTAAAATTTGTCAAAAAAACCAGAACAATTTGTTTATGTGGAAGCCACACATCAAAGCGACTAACATAAAAATCTTATCTTTATTTAGTGCTATCAGTCTCATCTAGTCTACCCTTTCTTCCGCTAAGCATTACCTGGTGAGAAATCTGAAGCCCCAAACTTTGTAAAAACTTTCAACACGTTCGATCATCCACAATACCAGTTTTGTTTGATTTGCATTTTTTAATTTTCTTAAAATAAAATGCATAATATGCCGGAAATATTACTTATTTTTGATGAGCGTTTTTCAAAATGCCTTCTAATGTGACAACTTTTCCAGTAGAACCAAAAGTAATCATTATGAATGAAGTTATTTAAAACTAAACACTGCTATTTACATGATAAAAAAAAGATTTAGGAAAATCTTATATATATATATATATATATATATATATATATATATATATATATATATATATATATATATTAGTGTATCTGATTATCAATACGCTGTATTTGTGAATGATTCGATGATGAGACTTTAAAGATTAAACCTTTTCCCTTTTTGTTGCCAAGCATTAATATTGAACAAAGAAACGTATGAATACCAATATTTTTTTCCTTTACAAACAACCCCATCTCCACATGGAAACAGTGTATACTGTGTTTATAAGAAAATCTACTAGAATACACATACATGTAACTGCCTGATTACAAGCGAAAGCAACAGAAAAGGATTGAACATCCAATGTGATGTACCATGGGTCGCATTTGAATTACGAGAGTCGAACATAGAATGCACTTGTGCATGATGAATGTGCATTTATATAAGCATTGGCGGAAAAGAACCATTACTCTTTCTAAGAACAGACGCATGTATGAAAGTATGTATATAGTAATTATGGAAATGGTTGGCATATTACGACATATAGAGGAATGTAAATGAGAAACACTGACACATTTCGACGCTGACGTAAATCCACTTTGGGAATTGAAACTTAAATTCTCTCCCTCTCATTTCGCAGCTTCTCTTGCAGTTGCCGGTGATTTTGATTCTCATAAGAATAGAAGTGAGTCATTATTATAAACTTAATATACTATTGAGGTATATATTCAAAATATAGAGTGTTAGTAGGGAGATATCGGGAAAAAATATTATATCCATACTTCTACCCCCTCTCTCTCTGTGTCTCTCTCTAACACACACACACACACACACACACACACACACACACATATATATATATATATATATATATATATATATATATATATATATATATATATACTTTATTAGGTATACACTACTGGTACAGGTTTGAACCTCTTATCTTTAGAACCGTTAGGATTCAGCTATGATCTGCAAATAATCCTTTGAAATCTAGGTCCATGCTACTTTTATGCCATCCTACAATTCTAGATTGGTTAACTGTACATCCAGAATTAGAATCTCCCTTTCAAGTACATACCAAATTTTCTTTACGGGATTGAAATCATCTGATTGTTGAAGCCACTTTAACATAGAAAAACTTAGAGTTGTGTTCCACGACTGCCAGAATACCTAAGTAGGCTGCGAAATTGGCTTTATTTTATTGATACAGACGGTTACATTGTTTACCCTGAAAATATTCTCCTTAGTATTACACAACCACCACCAGTCTAAACTGTTGATACAAGGTGGGATATATCCAAACTTTCATGTTTTTACGCAAAATTCTGGTTCTGCCATCTGGATTTCGCAGGAAAGCTCGCCTCATCAAACCAGGCGGCATTTTTCCAATCTTCTGTCGTCCAATTTTTGTGGTCCTCAGCGAAGTGTTGCCTCTTTTTTGATAACAGTTTCACCCAACGTGGTCTTTTGCTGCTGCAGCCCATCTGCTTCAAGGCTCAATCTATTGTGAGTTCAGAAATGTTCTTCTGTATAGTTCAGTTGTAAAGAGTGGTTATTTGAGCTACTGTTACATTTCTATCAGCTTAAACCAATTCAGCCATTCTCCTCGGATCGCTTTCATCAAAAAGAGATTCCATCCATAGAATTACCGCTTACTGGAATTATTTTCTTTTCCTGACCAATCCTTGGAAATATTAGAGATACTTGTGCCTGAAAATCGTTCTATATCAACAATTTTTGAAATACTCAGAACAGCTTGATTGAAACCAGCAAGCATAACGTGTTCAAAGTCATTGTCTGATTATAAATTTAAATAAAATAGCATTGTTTTTATGTACTTAATTAATGATATATATATATATATATATATATATATATATATATATATATATATATATATATATATATATATATATATATATATATACATACAAGGTTGTGCTAGCTCTTTCTCCCAAAGTTAGATGTTTGATCTTTCGGTAAGGTTTTGACAATTTTATTTAGTCGAGAACCTTTCAGTAACCCTATATATATAGATACCAAAATTCACTAGTATTGAAATACTAACAATTATATTTATTTACTAAATGAAACAACGATTCTGTATATGACAATATATAATTCGGAAATTTATCCAGAAAGTATTCGTTCTCTTTGAATACCTCGAGGACCCCCTGTGCAGCCTTAAGGTAGCTTGTCAATTAATCTATTGCAACGTAAGTAAGACAGAATATATCACAACGTCACTCAATAATACGGTTGAGGACATCAAAATCTTGGATCTCACAAAATAGATTCGCAAAAAGACTTTAACATCCACAAAGCTCTAGCATGGGATGCGTGGGACAAACTTCACAGGATTTGGCGCTCGAACCTTCCATCCTCCTTAAAAGTTTAAACTTTTCGCACATTTCGAACCAAAATTGTATATAAACTTAGCAGATGCAATCGCCAATAACATGTGATGTCCTTTTTACTGATGAGATGAGCTGAAAATAAGTCTGTGGGAGAATACGGCTTCATATAATTAAAACAAATTGGGATATTTCAATAACTGAAATTTTTTTAGAAATAGCAATATTCACAGATTCTTTTTTTATTATTATCTGTGAATTCCCATGACTTCTTGGTAAAGATCATGGAGCGATTTTCTGTCATTTTCTCTAGGTTTTTCCTTCTTTTCTTTGATTGGTTGTTACCCAGACTAGAGAGCTCTGTTTACCCTACTATTTAGTGTATAGCTGGTATGGAGAACAGATTGATTCATACCCCTTCCAAAGGGCATTTGTGCAAAAGTAAACAGTGTCTAGGCTAGAAATTGACTTTGGCTCGCAGAATGCGCTGATAATCGCTACGCTGTCCGCTCCTAATGACTGAATACAGAAATTAAACTTCTGTTCCGTATAGGGAAGATTATACTGACTTCACTTTTATATTGCTTAAGCTTTTTAAGGACATATTCCAAAAGCTGGACAGAATACTGCGAGACAGGAGCATTTCTTTGTTAACAAAGAAAAGAATACTGAACTGTTACGTGATATCTGTCCTTCTTTACGGAAGCGAATGTTGAACGATTTCCTCAAAGATGAAGCAGAGACTCGAGGCGACAGAGATGTGGTTCTACAGAAGGATGCTAAAGATGTCATGAACCGAGCGTGTGAGCAACGCTGAGGTCTTAGAGAGGTTGCAAAGGAGACTTATACATAATATCAGGAAGAGGCAGCTGAAGTTCCTGGGACATATAATGAGGAAAGAGAGCCTGGAGAATTCGATACCCAGGGGTCGATTAAAGGGAAAGAGAGACAAAACAACGCGTGACATACCTGGAGGATGACAGAACGTGGTCTGGAGGAGGAAGCAGTGGGAAGGGACTTGTTGAGAACTGCAAAGTAGAGAGCCATGATCGCCTACGTCCTGAAAGACATGGCGCATAAAAAAATGTATGTTGACATTTGACAAGGTTTGCCATGGATGCAACATTTGAGTTATTACTGTTGGATCTTTAGTTAAGGATAAGGTTTTTCCTCAGTTATCTTTGCATTTTCTCTTCCGTCAAGCATCGTAGCATAATAGAGACGAAATATATCAGACACTAAGGACAGAGAACAAGGACGTCTTTTCCAAGGGCATTCGTGCCAAGTATAAAAAGACTCAGGAGAAATTCGAATTCGGTTCACCGATTACATTGTTCATTCCGAAAACCGTTACGGCACCTCTTTCTGTAATTGATTCTAGTTAATTCATGTTAATTCTGTGTTAATTCTGTATTAATTCTTCTGATCCATTATAAAATGTTATGCATGACATAATAGATTAGCTCGGACGAATTGGCGTAGGAATAATTTCAAGCAAGTTGACTCGAAACATAGTAAAAGAAGATGAAATTTTGTCGAAGTTCTTTGCTGAAAGTAACTATAGTAGTTCCGTGTTGTGGATCGGTTTTTCAGCTTTTTATTATCAGCCGAGGCAATGTCGGGTACCGACGGCTAGTATAATAAAAAAAAAAAAAGAAAGCCTGAAAGTGTATTGAAATGGTCGGCTCTGTTAATGCTATTTTTGTTTTCATTGTACATATGTGTGGGCAAATTATTTTAGTATGTGCCTGTGTATATTGTCATGATGTCTCCACAAAGCGTCTATATGTGTTTGCGCATGCGTGCGTATTGATCGATTTCTTCATCCCCGCCTTTTCCTTCCTCCTTATTTCAGACCGTTGCTACTGACTCCTCCCAGCACCACTCCTACTCACACTGTCTTAACTACCCCCCTTACTTTTGTATAATCTTAGTTCTTCTACCCATTTTCAATCAGAATTTTCTTTCTTTCTTTCATTTTGTCTTTCTTTCTTATGCTGTTTATTTCTACTCTTCTTATTTAAATTGTTTTCCATCATTTTTCTCTTCTTTTATTGTCCTTTTATTCTGATTTCTTTTTCTTTCTCTTTTTTTGACAGACTTTCCTCCTTCCTGATTCCATTATCTTGTCACAGTAGCAAATAAGACTTGTGAGTTTTGTTTTCATATTTTAGTCTTCCTTTACGAAAATATATTATTCCTATTGTGCGTTGTATATGTAGTCAGCCAATATCCACTTCAATGTCGAATTTCTTCTCTATATCACACTTTTACACAATATTTGCATCCTTACATCTCTCTTTCTTTCTCTGTCCTTCTCCATCTCTCCTTCTCCCTCTCTCATAGGCTTTATTTACACACACACGCACACACACACATACATATATGTATATATATATATATGATATAAAAAATATATATAATCAAGCAAATACACACATTTTAAGATTTCTAGTGAAATTTAAATTATTCAAAGAAAGTGGTATACTTTTGTGTCTGTCTTAGCTCCTATCAGATTTCAGTATCCAAAAGTGCAACATCATTTTTTTTCATAAATAAATCCAAAATATATAGTTAAGAGAAACATCTATTTCATTAACACAATATATCTATACATATATATATGTATGTGCATGCATGTGTGTGTGTTATACATACACACACACACACACACACACACATATATATATATATATATATATATATATATAACATATGTTAATGAATGTAATTTAGAGGTGAACATCAAATCACATATATCCGGCATTTATATATATATATATATATATATATATATATATATATATATATATATTCATTCACACGCTCTATATATATATACTTTATATATATATATATATATATATATATATATATATATATATATATATTATATTATATATATATATATATATGATATTATATATATATATTATATATATATAATGTAGACATAACAGTTTAAGATTGCCTGAACGCAATGTTAGAGTTTCTGTCGCCTCTAAATTTACATACGCTCTATCCATGATATCTTACTTATAAATATAGCATAGCATAGCGTAAAACTATAATTTTCATCAAATAGAAATCGGAAAACTCTATAGATAGATAGATAGATGTAGCCGTAAGTTCTATGCTAACAGTTTCTTCTTTCGAATTTCTCGCTTGTAAAACTCCCTTCCGGTTCCATGCTTTCCAGGCAACTTTAATCTGCAAAAATATAAATGCTATGTCAATCGCTATCCATTTGATTACTCCCTTTCTCTCTGCTAATCATTAAGGTTTCTACTCCTAATTCTTCGAAACCCTGTAAAACTTTGTGTTTTAGTAGCATTACTGCTTTACTTGTGGTAATTCCGATTAAAAAATATTTGTGTTTGTGTAACTTCTTTTATATATATATATATATATATATATATATATGTGTGTGTGTGTGTGTGTGTGTGTGTGTGTGTGTGTGTGTGTATTAAGGGAGCAAACCCCCTTTCATGTATACAATTTCTCATGCGATCTAATATTTTTTTCTTTTCAAATGATAAATTATGTAAAAACTGTCTGAATGTTCTTTTAATCCAAGCGCTTTCGGCTATACATTTAATCATTTTCAAGGATGAAATATTTTAACTGTTTTTATGTAATTGTTTGTCGTATTCAGTTTATACTCTGTTTTTATGGAATCAACTTCTTTAAGTAAATGCTCGGCATTTAATTACACAGTATTAATTACATTTACTGGCCTGAATATTCAATAAATTTAGTAGAAAATATGCGTTCTATTAAACTTCTCGGACATTCAAACCAGTAAATGTAATTAATACTGTTTCATTCAAAGCAGAGCATTGTATCCATACAAATAACATAAATAGAAAACATTAAAATATTTGTTGGATTTATTTTAATCTCTCTCTCTCTCTCTCTATATATATATATATATATATATATATATATATATATATATATATATATATATGTGTGTGTGTGTGTGTGTGTGTGTGTGTGTGTGTGTGTGTGTGTGTGTGTGTATTTGCAGGATATATAAAAGTCTCCGAAACAAAATTGAACACAATCAGACAAAGGGTAAAAGCTACGCGTTTCGCCGAAATGCTTTGGGATCTCTGAAGATAACAACTGGGCAACATAAATGAAATTATCTTATCACACCCGATGACCTGACCATACCCCAAAGAATGTCTGTCTACTTGTTTATTTGTTAGTTTCATGTCTATACTTGTATATACGTATACATACATAGACACCGACTCAAGTTTTTGTATACTCACATATGTACATATATACATGCCTACACATATATAACTGCACATACATATACACACACAGTTACATGCATACGCACCTTTTAGAAGCTTTCTTTTGTTCATGTATACTTGTACACATACAGAGATGTACACATATTTCTTATACATATACCTGTAACGTTCTTTACTATTACATATATTTTTCTTTCCTTAACGAGAAGCCAAAAACAATTTCAACCTAGTGGTGAGTGAGCATTACCTGACCAGAATATGTAAAAAACCTCTTAGCACGAATACTCCGCCGATATGACGAGTGAAATAAAGGAAACAAATAGTATATGAGAGATAGCAGAGATAATGATTATGATAACACTAATTATAATAGAAACCATGACAATTTAATGTGAATATTTGATTAAAATTATATCCATAGCGATAATTATATAACCCCTTCATAACCTTCTTAGTTTTCTGGTTTTACATCACGACATATGCATATAAAATGGTAGACAAATACATACATACATATATACATCCAGAAAGGTGTATATATATGTATGTATATGAAAGGTGTATATATGTATATATATATATATATATATATACATACAGTGTAACCCGGA
Organism: Acanthosepion pharaonis; assembly: GCA_903632075.3. Taxonomy (NCBI): domain Eukaryota; kingdom Metazoa; phylum Mollusca; class Cephalopoda; order Sepiida; family Sepiidae; genus Acanthosepion; species Acanthosepion pharaonis. The sequence continues at coordinate 1,082,727 of CAHIKZ030000580.1, forward strand.
TATAAGAGAGATTTTCTCTGGTCCCAAATTAGAGTCTGTGTTAATGTATATAAATTAGACCAAACCCGGATATAAGAGAAACCCAGATATAAGAGACTTCTTCTCCGGTCCCGAGAACTCTCTTATATCCGGTTATTATATATATATATATATATATATATATATATATATATATATATATATATATATATATACACAATCGTGTCCATACGCTTGTAAATCTGTTAGCATTTACGTGTATTAGTAAAATAATATAAGCTCATGCGGAATGCATGCTGCTTTCATGTACACACCAAAAATATGTGCATACGTGTGAATATAAGCACACAACCCCCTCCCCGCGCGCACACACACACACACACACAAACATATATACAAAGTCAATCTTGAATGTGCATTGATTTTTACTGACAGATTATCGGTCGAATTATTTCCCCAATCGATAATTCTTTCTGTCTTAATAAATTTAATAAATGTTATCAATTTGCGAGTTTATCGTCTACTTATCAACAAATATTCTTATGTTTCGTTATAAGTGTCACCCAGACCCCAACCCCCAGCCCAGAAATTATACAACTCTTCTGTCTATTCAAGAGGATATGTCAATATTCTACCTACTGGGGCCTGCACGCATATACGACTGGGTATGCGTGTGATTGTTTCCGAATATCTGTTGTGTTCTGTATATAAGCGTGTGTCGAAATCTACATCGCAGTACATACTGAATGTGACTGTAGCAGATAATTGTAACATTTCATTTCACTTCGACTTGCCACCAAAACAAGCAAAAGAAGTTAAAGAGGCATCAAAACTTCTGCGTCTGCGACCGACTACTGTGACCGATGCCGACTGCTTCTATAATATCTGTCAATGCGTTCTCGTCGTAAGTAGCATAACTGACTACAGTGCCGCCGTCAGTTGTGTCAGAGTTCGAAGAGGACTGGAGTTCAAATATTGTGCTTTAGATAACGGGATTACACACACTTCTATTGTCTGCATATTTATAAAATCTATAATATTAAACTGATATAAATCTGATGCAATTTAGGATTGAAAAGTGAATTTTTGAACTATTACAACATTTTTTATCTTTATCCGCTGAGAAAAAAAAAAAATTCCCGTGACTTATCAGCGGACGAGAAACCTGAGACCAAATACAAACAAAATTAAATTTGGGGTTGCGGGGTGGGGATGGGGTGGGATTGTTGATGAATATTTAGAATTATGACGTCCTATACGAATTTCACATTTAGTTTGGTATGTTAATTTTAAATGGCGATTTTAAAACACGTCCAAGATTGCTAATGGCCAGAGTTAAACTCGAGTAAAATTTGCGATACGTACTCGATAACTACTGTTAACGGTTTTGTCTATATTTGTGGGTATCTTTAATTAATTAATTCATTTTCATGTTAATTACTTGATTCAAAGAAAATAAAAGAACATAAAGAAATTAAGTATTATTAACATCAAGTTTTTTCTTATTCGTCTAGTTCTCTGTTATTGTTATTATTTGCACATGTCATCTTTTCACAGGAGCTGCAAATCAAGTGACAACAAGTTTCCTTAATACTCCAGCACTTTCCTCAGTAGCCAAACTGTTTTCAGTAATGCTGTCATTTAGATGATCCCAATTCTTTTGATGCGTTCCAAATACTCCAACAACTGTTGGTACAGCCGTCACCTACGTAGCCAATTTCCTTTTTCTTTTTTTTTCCCTTTTTTTTTTGTATTTTTTTACGGTCTTGCGATAACTTAAATTTTCCGCAGCCTTTCATTTTCCTTCATATTTATACTGTGGCCTACAGAAACAACAAAATATGCTATCTGGCAAATTTTCTTCTTCTTCTTCTTCATTATTATTATTATTATTATTATTATTATTATTATTATTATTATTACCTTAAATTTCTGAAATTTTAATACTTTTTAAATTAAAGTTTAGAACTATTACTCAACAATTAATTTAATTCTTGAGTATTTCAAAACGTAGTTAGATTGTGGATGTTAATTTTATGCAATAAATATTAAACAAGAGAAATTGAGTTAAAATTACTGCCCCTGATTTTTAAGATAAACTACATTCCTATTTATTCTGAAACATTTCTAATGGAAATAAGTTGAGATGTGAGTTGTTATTGCGATAAATATATAAGCAAATCAGGGATGGTAGCTGCTATCATGTTGATAATAAGAACTGCGGTTGAAAGAGAGAAAGAAAAAAAAAACGAAACGGAACTTTCAGTGTTAAGCGCTCCAATTTGAACTTCTATTATCTAAATTTCGGAAACGCTATTCACACTTTAAAAGTGACATCACTAACGAAACTACTGTAAGTCAAAATGCACCGTCCATAGTGGCATTGTCTGTTAGAACAGTATGCTATCGTTCGAGACTTCTAGCGGACATCTAATCTTTCATACTGAAATATACTCAGAGATCAGTGCGTGTAAAATTCGCGATAAGGCTGCAAGGAAACAATGAAAACTAGTACAATTGTTGGCAATAAAAGAAAGCAAACGAACAATAAACGTTAACAACTTGCAACTATGACCGCAGCCAGCAGCCTTATGTCTCTCGTGGCTCACGTTCTTTACCCCCCGAATTTCTTTTCCTTATCTTCATCAGCAGTAGCAGGAATAGCATCGATATTCTTGTTTTTCCACTTCCGCTTCTAAACCCCTTCCCTTCCTCCTATAAGGAAATCTATCTATCTATCTATCTATCTATCTATCTATCTATCTATCTATCTATCTATCTCAGTCTCGTCATATCTATCTATCTATCTATCTATCTATCTATCTATCTATCTATCTATCTATCTATCTATCTATCTATCTCAGTCTCGTCATATCTATCTATCTATCTATCTATCTATCTATCTATCTATCTATCTATCTCAATCTCGTCATATCTATCTATCTATCTATCTATCTATCTATCTATCTATCTATCTATCTATCTCTTCTTCCTGTTCCAACATTCTCTGACCAACACCCAAATGCAATTAAAGCATTAATTTGTTCGTTTGTTTTTTTTTATCCCACATTTCTCTTCTGCTGTTCAACAGCTTTTATATTCAATTTTATTTCTTCTCTTGGGATTATCAGCAACTTAAACGCTTCCCACGAAAATTATCGGGGACATAAAAACCAGTTAAATTGTTGTAGAACCATAACGAGATTTACAAAATAGTGAATCATATTCAGACTGATTTTAGTCAGACACGCGTCCCTCCTTTATACTTTGTAACTCGATAAAAAGTTTTGGAGTATTTCAAACATTTTTAAAATGTAAATTTAAGGTTCGAAACTCAAGGTGAGCACTTCGTCTCTTATCGAGAGTTTCCTTTCTCTATTCCCCAGTGTTGCTTTTACTTTTTTAGCTTTTATAAAAATGGATATTCAAACTCCTCATCTATGATGGCGAGCAAATTGGCCTTATTTTAGATTCTGACAGCAATAACACTCTAAATAGGTGACAAAATAAGGTAAAAATACATATGAATTTTTATATTTACTAGAAAGTGTCCTTGAATGCTTTATCAAATAAGTATTGATGTAAATGAACGGTGGCATTGCAACTAAAACTGTGACAGGAACTAAAACAAATATTCTAATCGAGATTTTGTTCTGATATTAGACGTTACTTTAAAAGTCAGAGTATATCCCCACTTGCCGCAGCTCTAGTCTCTGTGAACGTAGCTTTATAATTCCCATCTTTAGTTAAATTGAATGATTACTATACTATGCAATAAGTGTCGTACTGGTTTTGAGAGTCGAATTTTCCGTTATCCACCGATTTTTATTTTCTTCCATACTCTCAAAAACTAATACCATTTTCCTTGTTCAAAAGCTTTGTACATTTTTCCTTGTATCTAATTCTTTGCCAGAGTGTTTACAAGACTCTCTAGCCTTGTGGAACATTGGACGCCGATGATGCTTCGAATTACAATCAGAGGTAAATCCCAAAATTGCTCTTCTCAATGATATAAATATTCACTCTTCTGATATAAAAAAAAAAGATCGTGAATACATTGGTTTGCTAATAAAAAAAGATTAGGTCTCAAATGAAGCCGAGTCAAGTGAACATCATTACTTAATCTCTATAGACAGAAACTCGTGTAGAGACATTCACTGATTCTTTTGTGATAAAAGAATCTGACATTGTTCAGCGCATGTGCACACACAACTCGTAGGCTAATTGATAAGCACACATCGTGACCCAAACACTTAGATCGTTAGTATGTTTGCAAGACGGCGAATATTTTCAAGAAAAACTTACTCGGTGACGGTGCTTCTAAAAGAAAGAGAATGGTTAAAAGAAAACAATACGGTGTATAATTTTATAGAATTACTACCAGAAACCGATGGATTGATGTTGGCCAATTGTTCAAAGTATAAACTTTAAATTGAAGTTACTGTAGCAGTCTACATGTGATATGACAACACAAGTCGTTTACTTTTGTTCTTAGGGTTACATCAAAAAGAATAAAATAACAAGAAAATCATTTGAAACGAAGCGTGTTTGCATTTAGGGATTCCATGATAAATGAAAACCATTTTCGATTCTATTTAAAAAAAAAATTCTATTTTCTATTGACAGACTTCGGAGAAACAGTTGCAATTCTTTTTGACCAGTTGGCTCAATGCCTATGATCACTTACAAAACTTGACCTATCTGTGTATTCACATTTAAACAGAGAGACATTTCTAAGACACATACACGCACACACGCGTACACGCGCGCACGCATGCACTCACTGATTCACTTA
>CAHIKZ030000580.1:1090000-1115000 GCA_903632075.3 Acanthosepion pharaonis
TAGGTTGATACATGTTATACACACATAAGCGCATGCGCACTCACAAACAAGCGCACAGAGAGGCATGTAGACTCACGCGCACATTTACACACATATTTACCCAGCGACACTTACACACTTACTTACACACACGCATATAAACACATTTAAGTTTATTATCACACACATAAGCTGTAAACGGCATTTTGATACATTTAAATATACACATGGAAGTTATATCCTTTTATCACTAAGTTCGACGAACTTAGTATTAACTTTTAGTACCCCCTCATGTTATAAATGAACGCGGTGTCATTGGTGCATAAAAGACTACTTTGTGAAAGGGGTGCTGAAAAGTTCTCTACTTTCCAAAATCTCACCAAATGACCAAACATCTTTTAATCCCTTCTTGCTTGTGCCGAGAACTTTTCATCAACGCCTCGTATATAGAAGTATTATTTCTGTTAGAAAAATAAATGTCTTTTTGTATATATGTATTGCACGTGTGCATGAGTACGGTTGAGTGTATTCGTGTGTATGTGTGTGTGTCACCGTAATGAGATGAGCAGTATTCTATTTGTCAGTTATTCTGTTTCTCTAATGCGTGTTTATGTGGGTGTACTTCAATAATTCTATTTGTACGACATTTTATCTTTCTCTGTCACTATGTATGAATATCATTGTTTATTCCGAATGTCATTCCTTACAGAATGCCTGTAATGAACCTTGAATTTTGGGTGTATGTATTGTTCCTTGTGTGGGTGGCTTTCAAACAGTTGCCTTATATATAGGAGTTTACAACTATTTCCACATTTGCATATACACATATTTCTGCACACACAGATAATGAGGACGGACACTCACTTACTGCACCTATTTTATTACACAAGTTACCTGTTTCGATTTTTTTCGAAGATACAACCTTGAACACAGGCGAATAATAAATATGAATAAACTGTAATAAATTAAATATTTTAAAATATCTGCATAAAATCATGAATACATTATGAAATTGAAACATTCCTTACTGATGAGGCCTAAATGTGTCGGGAGTCAAATTTTGATTCATATATGGGGTATATTTACATAAACTTAAAAAGAATTTACGTTTTTCACATTAAAATAAACTTTTTTTTCATTATTGCTTTGAGTATAAACATAATAAAACAGTATAAATATATATATATATATATATATATATATATATATATATATATATATATATATATATATATATATATATAATAATAATAAATATATACTGTTTTATAGTTGTGTGTGTATATATATATATATACATACATACATATATATATATATACATACATACATATATATATATGTAATGTATGTACAGAAATTCCAATGCGTATAATTTTTGCAGAACGAAACATTTAATAGTTATTAAAGTAAATCTAAAATACCCTGACGGAAACTAGCCTTACAAATTTATTTCAGTTCGGTTTACGGCATCATAATTATATAATCAAATGTCTTTCATGTTTCATAAATAATTAGACCTTGTACTTGAGATTATATCATACAGAATAGCATTCAAGGCCTATTTGATATTTAGGCAATAATTAAAATGCACTGTTTTGATGTTTAAATTAAAAAATGAAATAAAAGTTCAATAAATATATTTTTAATTAAATATTGCTTTTTAAGCTGCAAAATGATAAAGGGAAATTCGCAATTTATTTTATAAAATTTATAATTTTATATAAATTTAAAAATCTGTACATATATATATATATATATATATATATATATATATATATACATTCATGTATATATGTATGCGTGTGTCTATATCTGGTAGAAAGCCGTAGAATCTTATGTTGCACTGAGGCGACTCATATGACACTCTAAAGTCATAAGTGAATTCATTTATGCCGTGTAGGAGGGCTAGAATTAGGCACAGTTCTTCAAAGTTAATTGATTCTCACCAATCATCTAAGACGTCGTCACTCCTACTGCTAGAGCATCAAACCCAAGTTGTGAGTAATGTAGCTGATTCTGTAAAGTATCTCTTCTCCGACCAGCCGCACATTTTGAGCCAATGAAAGGAATGTAGTCTTTCATGCATCAATGACACCGCGCTCATCTATAATACGAGGAGGTGCTGAAAAGTTCTCAGCCATATTCTGATTTTGAAAAGTTTTGGGCCGAAAATGTTTGCCCCCTTGCAGGCCCTACAAATTACACACTCCTTCACTCGGCGATTAAAGTGCCGCATGTATTTTTTCTTTGTAGTATGTCCAACTTAAAACTGTGAATTAAATTAAAAAAAGGTTCTGTACGCAATAAAAGTCAATAAGAACATCAAAAATTAAAAAAAAATATCCGGCACTATCTGACTTTAAAAAAGTAGTGGTTGACGTTAAAACGACGTTCCTAATGCTAGTTATTCTTCCTGAAAGGAGAAGGCGAAGGGGGAGGAATGAGAAATAGAAAGTGGAGAAGGCGGGAAATTCACGTAACTTATCAAACCTTTCCTAATTACGAGTGTGTCCTTCTCTCGGCGATGTGTGTCCTTCTCTCGGCGATGTGTGTCCTTCTCTCGGCAATGTGCCGCAATGTCATCATTTTGTTTTTACTTTAATTTTGGCAGTTCTAAAAATAAGGAATCGCGATTCATTTTTTTTTTTTCAGATTATTTCTGATTCTTCTAATTCTCTTGTTTTTGGTCCTCTATCATTCCATCTCCCATCAATTTGTTAATAAAGACTAATAAAACAATTTTTTAATCATTTCACCCCCAAGCAAGGCAATAAAGCCACTAAAACGCAAGTGATTACTGAGTGTTAGAGAATATGAAACAAAATTTTATTGACAATAAAAGAACATGAATTATATAATTATATCAAGAAATATGAATGCCAAGAAATCTTATGAGTGTTTTTATGCCCAAAGATATTAGTCGCTGGGGTAATGTATGCGTAGATGTATTTAAGATATGAATTTGAGTGCACCCACAAATTAAATTTCTTTTCAATTAAATGTGTGTGTGTGTGTGTGTGTGTGTGTGTGCGCGCGCGCGTATGTATGTATGCATGTGTTTATAAGTATCTATGTAATCACGCTTACATACTCATGCATATGTGCTTAATGTGATATTAGGAGGCGGAAGAATAATTCATTAATGTGGATGTGTCTCAGCTTGTGTACGCGCGTATATTTGTGTATCTATGGTATGAAATTGCAGGACTCGTTCTTCATTGCGTGTGTCTACAACCTGTTATTCCGTTGTTCAGATGCGAATAATGTGGATTTATGTGATAGGCTAAATGCCAGTAATGTGTGTGTGTGTGTGTGTGTGTGTGTGTAAGAGAGAGAGAGAGAGATAGAGAAAGAGAGAGAGAAAGAGACACTTTCTTTGTTCTTTGAGAGATTGGATATGAAAATGAAGGCGACACAGCGCAATTCTTTTTAATTTCAATACAATGGAATTTATGCCAGTCTTGAAAAATAGATACAGATAAATGGTCAATTCTTAACTTTGTGTGATAGTTGCAGTGATATGGACTTTTCTTCAATATTATCACATTTTCTAAAGCCTCTTTCTGTGTGTATGTGAAGGCATGTCTGTGTTTATTTATTTCAGGGCTGATGAAAGGTTCTCGGTTCGATCCATTTCTCCAAACCTGACTAAATGACAAAATATCAGATTTTTGTTGGGTGAAAAAGAAAACACCCCTTCTTGGTTAGACATTTTGCTTTTAATCACCCTTATATAAATACATGCATATCCGCACGCACGCACGCGTGTGTGTGTGTGTGTGTGTGTGTGCATGAGTTTATCTACGGATGGTCATGCGCAGACAGAAAGAGATAGATTGATTAATTGTGCAAGGTAAATAAATAAAAGACACTTTGATTTGTACATGTTTACTTTATAAGTATTTATTGATACCTATTATTACAATGTGAAAGTACAAGACCATACGTATTTGGATTTAGGTTCAATTGTATGATAGGTTTCACTCAAAGATCAAGTAGGCTTAAATAAAATAATTCCAATAAACAAAGGAAATCAGAAAAAGCTTAAATAAAAATAAATTTGTAGAAATAAAAATCTAAATAACCTGATTATTGCGAGTTGCCTGAATTAAAATGAACATCGTCATTGCAGCTTGAAAAAAAAAAAAAAGAAACTCCATTCCTACTCTTAACGACTGACACACCCATTTCTAGAAGGAACAGCGAGAGGAGTGGAGAGAAAAAGAGTTGTCTTCATTTGTCTATTTTTCCGAATATTCCAACTCAAATTCTTGGATCTCCGCTTTATTTTAGTTTCATCTATGGCAACTTTTCAAATCAATTTCACGAACTTATATATTTTTCCACTATATTTTCAATACCATGCAAAACGTCATCAATGGGACCTAAAATTTTGCCAGCGATACAGAGAAAGGGGTTGTCCAAAATAATACATTTAACCACCTAATTTGCATATTTCGATTCGATGAAACCCTTCATTAATGGTAATCAAAAGTTATCCTTTTCGACTACATTCTACTGATTCTACTCCCCCCTCTCTCTCCCCCCCTCTCTCTCTCTCTCTCTCTCTCTCTCCCTCTCTCTCTCTGTATGTGGGTTTGTGCGTGTGTGTAAAAATACCTGAAAGTCTGGTAAAATACAAACCTGTTCCAATAAGCACAAAATAAAAATGAATAAAATCTCAATGAAAACGTCGATTTTTCCTAATTTAATCATATATACATAAATACCAATGCATCTTTGATGAGGATATATGTATTAGTAAAATCTTAAGTGATCAATAATATACTAACGAATTATCAGCCCAAACACACGCATATATGCATACAACTTGTGAAGATATCTATATCTATATATATATGTGTGTGTATGTCTGTATGTATATATGTGTGTATGTGTGCACGCTTGTGTGTTTGTATAGGTTGATTTTAATGTGCTTATATAAGAAAATTAACAAGAAACCAAATATAAAGTAAAAGAAATAAGAAATATAAGAGGGAAAGACAAAAAACATTTGCCATTGCAGAATGGGTGAATAAAAGGAAAGAAATATAAAAAATAAATGAAGAAGGAAACTTAAGGGGAAAAAAAAGAAAGGAAAATGAAAATAATCACGAAATATGAACTACAAAAAGAAACAAAAGTAAAAACGGGAAGATAAGGATTAGGAAATTTGAAAAGTTCGCAAAAAGATCAAACAAAAATAAGCAGTACTTTTTCTAGCCTGCAAGTGTCTCCTTATCAATTGACATCCTCCAACTCGGATGTTGAATTTATTACAGTCATCCACTTTGTCTTTCTGTGTCACGTGATTAACATTTTAACTTGTAAATACTTTTAGGTTTTAGATACTGACTTTCAAATTTGTAGAAAAGACTAATGGGGATGCTGACGGCAACAATACTAGCTACTGTTTAGATATGAATATACTAAGCTAGTTAGTGTAGGTAATTAAGATGATTATAGTTATAGCAAAACATTATTTATAACAATAATGGTTTTCTAGCAAACTTACTAGTTAATACTAACAAATATCTGTAAAGAAGTGATGACTAATGTACTATTATTATTATAATTATTATTATTGTTGGTATTATTATTACTATTATTATTATTTATGTATGTTATGTTTCCTGTAGTGCCGGGGCCAAAATAAAGGTTTTAGGCCCTATAGGAGAATTGTCATTTAATTGATAGCACTTTTCTTATTATACGGGATGTTCCTAGTAGGGCGATCTTCTGGGCAATTTGTATGCCGATATTACCTGGGACACTGTTAGTAAAATTGTCCATTCCGTTTCTCACGAGGCCCAGTGCTCCGATTACTATTGGTACAGTCTCAGTCTTCATTCCACACATCTTGTTAATCTCGATCTCTAGGTCCTTGTATTTGGACAATTTCTCGATTATTATTATTATTATTATTATTATTATTATTATTATTATTATTCGTAACGTTTTCCCTCTTAAGGTACTGCTATTTTATGAATTAATATTCATTCATTCCAGACGACAAGGATAATACACAGGTTCTAGAAAAGGGCAATAGCATAATCTTATAAATTTAACCAAAATCTCTTTGAAATCAACATACAGATTAGTTTACTACGTTCAGTACAAAGATCTGCGCAGTTACTAACAATTTGCTCTCGCGTTCTTTCTCGTCGCCATACCTTTCTATTTACGTATGCGTGTGTGTGTAGGTGTGTACGCAAATGTACAAAAATGTTATAAAGATAAAATAATACTAATAAATTGAAGTTCATTGTATTAAAAATTGATTGCCTGCATGATTGTCATTAAGCGATTAATTGATGTTTGTGAATGCTTTCTTTACCTATTTAGGTTGAAAAAGAGAAACTTCATATTTCAAATCAAGACAAAATCATTCTTTATCGCCCAATATCAAATTATATCAACGATTATAATGAGAAGGAAAACAATTCTCATAATTGTTAAAATTTAAAATCAAAACAATATTCACAAAAACATAAAAGAAATCTATATTGATGATGATGATGATGACGACGATGACGATGATGATTATGATGATGATCAGATTGTCGCAGATAAAGTTAATAGTGATAATGTTAAGGAAAGCGGGAGAAGTAGAACTCTAATGATGATGATGATGATGATGATGATGTTAAAAAAAGAAGTGGATAAAATCGAAAATGGTGATAATAACTGAGTTTAGTTTTGTTTGACACAAGGTCACGAATATCGGGTACCTAGTGAGGACTGAAATCACTACTCAACCAGAATAGCTCACTGCCTATTACTCCAGCCTTAGGCATTGAAGACGATATTGGTAGTGATGATGTTATGGATGAAGAAGAGGAAGACAAAGAGGTGGAGAAATAATAATAAATATTTGTTCCAGGATGTTGGCATTTTAATTTTATCCGAAAAATGAAACTTTCTTCAAGTGTATTTTTATAACCGGCTACTGGCATGACATTTTTTTTTTATCAGAAAGAAATTTGATGGCATTCAAATACATGGAGATATAAAATGGTTCCTGGCACTTACATCTATACGCATTAAAGCTTAATACATTTATGCATTACATGCACACACACACATACATATATATATATATATATATATATATATATATATATATATATATATATATAATATGCGTGCATTATAGTCCTCTCACTCCATTTATGTTTGTCTATCACTTGGCTAGTTGAGTGTTAATTAACATTTTTAATGAATTTTTAAAATATGAAATTCAGGCGAAAATGTTAAATGGAAGAAAATCAATAATTTTGACAATAATTTTGTTTTCAGCTCAATGAAACGTCTTCCCCAACATGATTGTTATCTTTTTTAAAGAAATTTTTATGATTGTGCTTCACACCTGTAAGTTTTTGTCTCTCTGTTTTCTATTTGCCTGAATTTGTCAGTTGCAAGGTGGTTAATTCAGGAAGGGAAATAAAGCAGTGTCGTATTTTCATTTGTGTTTGTTGTTTTTATTTAAATGAATAAATTTATTTATTTCCTTTAGGTCCAGCAGATTTCATCATTTATCTTATAAGATACAACGGAAGTGAAAGAGAGAAAAAAAAACAATTTTTAGTAAACTTTGTAAATAAAGTTTTCTGCCTCCAATTTTATCTAGCATTTTCTGGAAATTTTACAAATATTTGGATTGCTGGTGACGATAAGAATTCTTTTGTCCTAATTTGAACATAGATTTCTCTTTTATTTGTAAATTTTGATAATGAGTATCATCGAGTCATTATTAAAGATGGAAGAACAACTTGTGCAAATTTTTTGTTATAATGATTTACTAAGCATAGCTTAAATGTGACACAAGACCGAAACTATGTAGCAGCGAATGAGGATAAAACTCACTACTTAATCGTAATTGATTTAGCAATTATGCTTGCTGACCATTACACTACGTCGGAGTACGTCAAAATCTTTATTATAATATTAGGAAAATAATGTTTTTGTTGTCTATCTGAATGTGTTTTCTGGCTGTTTTAAAGTTAATAGATTTTAATTAACAAAGGTCATACTATATTGTTTCGAACTGTGGCTAGATCTGTACTTATAACAACCCTATAAGAAGAGCTACATTCCTAAACAACTTGTTTTTCAGAAATATGGCTACCTTTCTTATTGAACTCTTCCATAGCTGACGAGGTGTGAAACTAACCTTCATTTGACTGAATCGAATCAGACATGTGTAATCTATTAGAGTGAGAAGAGTTATTTAATTATACAATATAGGCTTGTTTCATGGCTAAGGTTCCTGATTGCGTCAATGGGCAAAAAGCTTCGAATGGAGATTTTCATAGTCGACATACTCTCTCCATTTAAAAACAAAACATTCTTCCTATCTGCATTTAAAAAAATCTGTACATATACCGAAATGCTAGAAAGATTATGCTCCCATTATTTATCAGCGTTTCAGTGGGGTCATATCTGGTTAAGACGGCATGCATGAAGGATGAGTTTCTAAAGTGTAGGATGTGTGTTCAAATCTGATTGAAAGCATTTTTTTATGAATTCACGTTGCTTATTCTAAATCTATTGGCCAACAGTTAGCAATAATAGTAAGATAGAGTAAAACTGGAAATAGAATAATAATAACAATGAACAGTGCATTGAATCAAATTTGTAATAAAAAGCAAAAATACTAGGATGAAGTAAAACTTGAAATAATGTAGCAGTAGAGAAAATCTCGGCTTGTGATGTGACAGTCTTAATCAAGAATCACTCATTTCATGGGAATAAGACAATTAACAATGTAAGATGAGTCAAAGCACTAGAATCATCTGAATGGATAATTGCCCTTCAGGATCATTGATTTTACAAGTACATAAATAGATTTAGGCATTGGTTTAGCGACAAATACAAATTAAGTTCTCACACACACAACACTGACTTTACAATATAAATCACAAGACTGTTGATTTGGTGCCAGCCACTGTAACTAACAAACGTTTTTAGACGTGTGTACGTGGATAAGGAGGGTACTGGGTATCGTGAAATTAACGTGCCAATATATCAATAGGGAATAATCACTTATTTCATGGAGGACTCGGTGAATTGAAGCCGATTCCTCTGTACGGTACTATGGTGATGGCACTTAAAAATATTGCTGATAAGTTAGGCTTATTCAGAATAGAGAGAAACAATATAAAATTAATCAGATGAAAGAGTAAAACTGAAAGCGTAGAACGAAAGATGAAAATAAAAAGAAAATAAAAGAATGGAAAAAGGAAAGCAAGTGAGAAGTAGAGGAAACCTTTGGACAAAATTGGAAAAAAGAGTAGAATAAGTTGATGAAAAAAGGAAGAAAAGAAAAAAAGAACAACAATGAATCAATAAAAATTTGTAAAGAAAGAAACAATCAAGGGAGGATAAACCTGAGAAGAAATTTTCAAAAACTAAAATGGAAGAAAATGAAAGGGAAAATAAGAAAGAGAAAAACGTAAAAGGAACTAAAATGTAAAATAGAAGCTTGAAAATTCAAATATGTTAATTGAAGATTTTTTAAATCTTATTCAGCAGAATAAAGCAAGAAACTTCGAAGATTTACCCAAAAAATGCGTTTGTATTCAGCCGAGAAGAGTTAGAAGGAATCTGGAAAAATTACCGTAGCAGAATTGAAAAACAAAATGGAGAGAAGAAAGTACTGAATTCATTTGAGAATTGCAGTACAGGCAGAAGAAAACAACATTTGAGGCGTCCCTAAAGATGTTGCAGTAATCAAAATGAGAAGGGGAGAATCTAGATAGGTGAAAACACAGAAGTAAACTATTCCTGCTGAAATCAAAAAGAAACATTTTTATTTGTAAAGTTAGGTGAGTGTGTTGTTTTTGATTTGTATGTCCGAGTGGTTCTTAGGAAGAAATTTCCCATTCTCTTATCAATCAATTCTTGCGACTTTAGCTTAGTAATAAGAGCAAATTAACGCTTTTTCTAAGTGTTGAGTTTTAAAACCATTGCTGATAAGTTGTTCTTATTCAGAATGGAGAGAAATAGAGATAAGAAAAAAAGAAAGCCTCAAAAGCGTAAAAAGAATGAAAGATGAGTAAGGTGAGTAAAATTAAAATAATTTTTATTACAGTGGATTACCCCACATTATTTTATTACAGTGGATTACCCCACATTATCTGCTTTTATCGAATAAAGTTATAATTGTTCCTAAACACTGAAAATGGGCGTAATCGCATCCTTAGACTAAAAAAAAATATTTTACTCAATAAATGTTTATTTTTCATCATAATCTACTACCTTGTAAATGCACTTAATTCAGAAGTGAATATTCAGTTTTTACAGTGAACATTATACGAGAAAATGTCAGATTAAAATTCAACTAAAACCCTCTATATAAGTGTTTGGACTTCTTGATTCATCCTTGTATACGCCTGTGTGTAACAATACACTTGCTTTTCCCTTGTTCTCATTATGTATGGATAAAGATTTGAGCAGCTATGAGACTTCGCCCATTATATGAACGCACGCTGATCAATCCTGTCTGAAAGTAATTAGCAATAAACTTGCTTATGACTTGCTTATTCTTCAGAAGAGTGTATAGCGTCAATCTTCTTTGCAAGAGCCTGTCACGAAACTTAGCTTTCAAAATGTTTGAATTTCTCAATGATGGTACATCAGTCAGCATATTTAGGTGTGCACGCAAGTGTATATCAGTGTGTGACATGATGAAATATCTATTAGCGATCATACAACCTGAATGTATAGATTGATTTCGCCTCAGGCTTCTTTACAAGGTAATCGACACTCTGAGTCAATATTTATCTACTCAGGACCTGTTTATACAGAGCAGAAGTTGTATCATACGCATATGCAAGTTGCTTCATGGATATAGATAAGTATGTTTGTATTTATGAGCGCATATGTGTGTGAAAAGTTGTCTTTAAATCGAAATAAATGTAAGTATAGAGGAGTGTTTGCGTTTGCCTTCATAGTTATATACACATATTATTAGAAGATTATATGTAAATATAATATTTTCAATGCATATGTATAACACATAGGACCACACACACACACAACCACACATATGTATCTATCTATCGTTATATATATATATATATATATATATATATATATATATATATATATATATATATATATATATATATATATACGTGTACATGTGTATTTATACGTTGGAAAGCAGTGCAATTTTCGGTTCAACCATAAAGGGATTCGTAAAATAAATCTGTTTGGGCATTTTTCATATTTTTCCAAGTGGGTCGGACCGATAAAATTTTAACAAGCCCTCGCTGGATTGTGTAAATGTTCTCTAATATTTGTTTTTTAACTAAAGACAAAATACACAGTAGAAAACAATTTTGCCAGTAATCATGAAATATAACATATAACGTTATGCACTAATATATATATATATATATATATATATATATATATATATATATATATATATATATATGTGTGTGTGTGTGTGTGTGTGTGTGTGTGTGTGTGTGTGTGTGTGTGTGTCCGGGTGAGTGTATAACTTTCAGAAAGCGTATATCTGTAAAGTTACAATATGAATACAGAAAAGGAAAGCTTATCTTAGCTGATGTGTTTCATCCTCGAGCTTAAGATAAGTTTTGTCTTTTGTCTTTATTCATATATATAGATATATATCTGTGTGCATGTGTGCGTGTGTGTGTGTGAAGACATAGAAATCAACAATGTTGATTTGGTCTGAAGTTCGAACTGAGTCTTGAAACTGTCAGTCACAATACACTATAGATTCCTATGTCCACACTGTCAAAATCTATAGAGACTCTATCTCGAGTATTGAATATCCTTTACTTATAAATAAAGTAATATATATAATGGCTGGCTACTCGATTTAGGGTGGCCAGCTAATCTCTGTTGAAGCCTTCTCACTTTGACTTTTGTTTCTTTTACAATCAAACTCAACTGTGAAAGTATTCGCCGTCTATAATAATAGGACACTAGTTACTGTTTCTAGGAGGGAGGAGGGTATAATCTGGTGTGATCAGAAGATGAACAAGGACATCACTCTCAAAGATTAGGTTTCGATGACATGACTTTTTGCGAGCACAGCCATATCGACAGGTTCCGAGCAGTTTCTAATACCTAATTACATTGACAAAGCTTGGCTCAACACCTGGCCAATCAACCATGTTGAGATTAGAACCGGGTGTCATTAGATACTCCCAGGACACGATACATACATACATATATATATATATATATATATATATATATATATATATATATATATATATATATATATATGCATGTATTTGTGTGTGTGTGTTTGTGTGCAGGAATATTTTTGCACAGATCAATGATAAATTTATGGCACAATCTATTTTCCGTTGTCCCTATTAATATTTCAATCGAGCTTACAAATTTATACACATAAATTTGTTCTTATACAATTATATACATGTGTGTGGTATTTAATACATATGCTTTTACGTACATTATGATATTTAATATAAATTTATTCACTTTTTTGCAATTCTAAGCATCATAAAATTAATTAATTAAGACTCATTTCCTGTTCAAGCACAACTGGGATCTACTTACCTTTTCGTCAAGTATTTATAAACGTTTGGCAGATGGATGGATGGATTGGTGAAAAATTTAAAGCTGATTTGATTCATATCTTATTGAACATTGTTACCTCTTGCTTCTAATCCGTAATTGAAATGATAATAAAAATGTATGAAAACTTTTTGTTTATCTCTCAATTTATATATATCTTTTATTTTTAAATGTTAAAAAGCTATATATATATATATATATATATATATATATATATATATATATATATATTATATATATAATATATATATGATATGAAATAATCTAGAATAATGAAAAAGCAGTTTATATAATTATTCAATAATCATTTTTCGTTTTGAGATTTTGACAATTTAACCTAGTTTGGCACAAATCCATAAGTTCGGAGCACCGAGGATCACTACAGCTTATTAGTCACTGATGCATGATGAAGAGACAAAGTGTTTGGTCTTTAGAATGTGAAGTTTACGCAAGAATTATCAGCAATTTTGGTGAAAAAAGTTTATTATTTTGTTCTGTCTAGTAGTTTCCTGGAAAGCCTTTCTAAATTATTCTAACATCATTTTTGTTTGTTCGTTTTTTAACAATAAAAACTATTCTAATCAGAGTCAAAAGTACATTGGTTGCATTAAACTCTGCATAAAACTATATTATGAGGAATCGTTTCATGAAAGTTATTTTAGACAAATGTTTCAAGTGTTACAGAAGTGTCGGAACGTATCTGACAGACGATTTAAAAAATGTATCGAAAAAAAAGCGTCGTATAATTTAAGGACTTCTAACGTTCAATTGTTGTCATGTAGCTTCTAAAACTTATTGGTTATGTCAATATTTTCATCTTTAAAAAAGCAGACACAAAATTATGTTATCAAAATTTGACCATCAAAACAACATAAAAAAAGAGGAAAATTTTCGTATTTTTTGATTTTCGTCCATATCGAAACAATTTTTGAATTTGGGAATCTCTTTGTATCAAGAGATACAAACTTTCATAGTAAACCTTCATTTTTACATTCCTATTTCTTTATAGGATAACATAAAATAATAATAAATAACTTGGAATAAAACTGTAGTCGAGGAAAGCGCCAAAACCTGGGAACGAGATTGCTGAACAGAAAAATTTATATACAACCGTCCCAGAGATAATTGGGGCAGTCTCTCATACATCGTAGTGATGGGGTGTAAGGTCCATGTATAGGAAACAGGATAGCGTTGTTCTCAACGTAGGCAGGACCTGAGTACGTGACGAAATATCGGAGTGAATAAAATGTTAAGTAATGAAGATTCAAGTTTCATTTTTTTCTTTTAATCAGCATACCTACTTTATTATTTGCTCCGCTTATGGTATAAGAATTTCGAATAATGTTCAGATAATAATGGCGTCTTCAGATTGTCTATCTTTAAAATTTTCTCATATCTAAGTGTTCCTGGATTTTATTAGCGTACAAATGTTTCTTGGAGTCGAATTTCTTTTAAACGCGTGCTTTATATTTTCTAGTCAAATAGTTTTATACTTATTTATATTCATATTCTAGTATAAAGTGTGATATTTATTAAATGATGTAAACATATGATAACTTGAACACACAGCCTGCTAGACGAAACTCTGCATATCATTTATGCTAAATAAAACCAGATTAACAAGAATAAATAGTAAGTGCCATTGATTTTATCTTTAAATATTTTTAGCATACAATAGGAAAGTATTATAGATGTGCGCGTACTATAGTGGTTATCGGTGTGGAAAATGGGACTAGCATGTCGAGTTCAAATTCCAGGTCGTTGCGTTCGCTTTTGCAAACATACACTTAGAAACGTAATGAACTCATCTTTTTCTTCCCAGCTAATTTGTTTGTTGCAAGGTAATCTGAGTTCTCCAGCTTTGTTTGGTAACTAGACTAACTGAAAGATTTTTTTCAATTCTGAAATCCTAACCTGCCAGATGTTGGAATAGCAGTTTTATCCCGTAAATATCAGCAGTAATAGCTAGATAGCCTATGAATCTACAGGGAGTCTACAGGAAAAATATTCTCTCCTTGTTTTTATCGAGTAATCACCGCTTTACCTAAATCCACTATTTGTCACCTATTTCACCTCAAGGGTCAAAGAGAAGATTTATTCGTCTTTCCGAGTGAGAGAGCAATGAATTAACTAAAATAAACTTATTAATATTGATTAATCTTAAGTCATAATCAGCAAATAATGAATTCCCTAGTTTCGAAAAATGCGTTCCACATTCACAATGAATTATGGAGTGATAACGACTAGAAAAAGTAGGTTACGTAATTTATCGAAGTGACAATCCTAATCCTTAAATGAAACTTTTCTGCAGTTACATCATACATACTAGATTAATACGAAGTAATGGAAAGCCTAAAATGCCGGCAGGCAAACTGTCAAATGCATTCAGAAAATAAGATTCCTTATTCCTCTTTTTTGTTCTCTGTTCAGACGGCACAACATCTTCGCTTCTTGTCACTTTAAAATCATTCATTTAACAGATTGCAATAAGCGAATTAAAATGATTTTTATACCTACTTCTTGATTATTCTTAACCTCTTCGTGTCTTTTCAACACAGAAAATGACTTATAAATGTAAGCCTTGATTTTTATGCGATTTTCATTATTAAATATGAACTTACATTCTTTCTTAATTTTTCAGATTGTATTGCAATCATTCCTTACTTTTTTTAACTTTGTTATCTTTCTTCTCTAGATGCAAATATAAATAGTAACACTGTAATAAACACAAATAAAACTCACAAGTGAAGTTTCATTGCTTGACTTCAGCACCCTATGTCATTAGTTTTGTTAGTGGCTTATGCCTATAAATGGCGGTCTGCAACATCTTCCAGTATCTATAAATGAATTAATCGATTCTGGCGATTGATTTTACGTCTTCATCGATCTTTTTTCCTAGCTTTTTATCAAAAGCATACACTGTTCACTTTCCATCAGTATTAATTCGGTCCATTCCAGCATAAACACTAATACGCATGCGCGGAGTTTCCGTTCTTCTTTCGTTAGTGCATTGTTTCTTTTGGTTCTTTTATGCATTACTTTACTTTTAACGCTTATTGATTTAGACTTCCTAATTAATCTATGCGTATCCATATAAAAACATACTTATATGAATGCAATCAGATATATCCTAGCCACACTCGTCACAGTCCTTGATCTCTGATTAGTCCAAAACGTTAAAATAGAAGTCAGCATCTATTGTTACGTATCAGTTGTTTAACTTAATACATTTTAAAATGGACTCCTATTCAAATGATGCCATATTTTTGTCTCAGGAATATTTTAATTTTTTATTTATTTCTTTGAAGATTGTTTTTCAGTTTAAAAGAATAAGCCTTTTTATTCTTATTATTCACTGTTATTACTTTTGTTCTTGTTGCGCATTCATATTCTCTTACGTGTCTGTTTATCAATAGTAAATTACATTGCATACAATACGAGTAAATAGGTTGCTTATCGCCTGTTTCACACTCCTCATCCGTTTATTGGACATGAGTAGTGGTTTATACATTGTTTCTTATTTAGGATTGGGTTTCCGGTTCCTTCTCTGTCTATGTTCCTTCTTTTTCACTCCCAGTAGCCCGCTTGCATCTTACTGGCATTATCACTTTTCTTGGGGCGAAATGATTAAAACAATTAGAAACCTAATAATTTCACACGGCCTAAGGGTGTCACCCACTTGGTTCTATTTTTATTCAAATATTTGAGGGTTTAAAGTTGATACTTGAAATTTGCCTTTTTACTCTAATTTTGCTTATGAAGATATTCTCTTTAATGTTGATCATGACTATTATTTATCTTTCTATTCTAAACAAAACTGATTGCTTTTGTCTTTGTGCTTTCATTTTCTTTATGACTTATTTGCACAATTCATTGCATTCCGTTTTTCCTATATTTATAAAGTTTTATTTTGATGGTATACTATTTCAAACGATATGCGCTTTTCAAAAAGGTTTTCTAATAACTTCTGTCTTCTGTTATTTAACTAAAAAAAAACAAACAAAAAAAAACAATGATTTGATAATGTATGTCTTTTTTCTTCTTTATTGGGGCCAATCTGCATTGAAATTAAACAAAATACTGTAGATATCTAGGATTTCATTATCACCGTTGATAGCAATTTTCAAATAACAAAGATTTCTCGTTGTATTCCATTTCGGTTTTACTCATATTTTATACAACAGTTTAATGATTTTTACTTAAAATACTTTCATCCATCATATTTTCCGTTTCTTACACCTGTGTCATCGTTAGCTTCATCAACGAAATTAGTTCACAATTCGCAATTCGGTTGATAATATAATACATTCTCTTCACGGTTCATCTTTCTTTCATTTTATGTCAGTGTAGAAATCTGTAAAATACTCCACTTACTTGAACAAGTTTGAACTGTTTTGACAATAACAAGTTGATTACATTAATACAAAGAGTTAATATAGAAAAATGACAATTCTTCATCTCATTCATTTTCACCGATACATCCTGATAATTAGAATCAAACTGAGAAAATTAGTCCGAAAATATAAAATATTTGATAATTCACCAAACCAAAAATTCAGATATAATTGTTTAGATTTTTTCATTTTCGTTTGATTTTATTCCGTCTTTTCTTTTGTGCTGACAAAAATTAGATCGTCTTTTATATGTTGGTTATTGGAATCTCTTTCTAATTCATTATCTCATAACAATTTAGTTTTCAACAACAGCGTATAACTTGGCTTTTTATTAAAAATAAAACTGCTCGAACTTTGCATAAGCCAATCCAAATAGGATGAAAATGTTTTATACTTACTATTTTTGATACTTTCTTCCAATCCATGATTTTTAAAAGATTTGCTAGACATTATTATTATTATTATTATTATTATTATTATTATTATTATTATTATTTACTTGTATTTCAATCGTCTTATTTTCTGTTGTTTTTTTTTATTGCAATCCTCTTGTTGTTATCCTACGACTGTTGAATTGAGAACATGAACCGGAAAGGAAGAATAAGCCATCGGTAAAATTTTATCTCGAATCCCACATATCTAAGAGCTTACCTTAACGTGACAGTATTCTTATCGGTTTGGCCATGAAGGTCTTACAAGTAGACTACGCTCATATATAGCTATATTCTTTTCAACTCTGATTCCTACTACGTCGCCATGATATTAATATTTTATTTTTATGAGTAGCATTAGATGTAATAGTTTTTGAATTTCTTAAAAGAAGTAATATTATCAGTTATTCTTAATTTGTATTTCTATCATTTTGATTCTTTTGCTAGATGATTGCAATATGGTAGTTGCAATTAATAAGAGAGACAAAAGCATTTTATTAAATTGATGCGGCTTAATCTGCTCCTTTGACAACCCGAAGAGGTCGGATTAGCAGGGGAGATCGAATTGCAAATATAATATTGTTAATATTATTTGGCTCTACAAAATAATTCTCTGATGTTTACTGTTTAAATGTTATCACTAGTGGCACAGAAATTGGAATCGAATTCGAATTCTAATCTAGTTTTCTGCGTTCACTTCCACACTAAAGCACTTGGAAAGGTTATGAATCTATATATGCTCCTTACTTGATATGGGCTTATATAATGAAGTAGATTGGATCTTCTATTGCCTTCAGTGACAACTCACAGAAGGAATACTCGGAATTTAAAATAACCGTGGATAAGGCAACGGGAAACATTATACTATTCCAACAAAGTCATGGCAATTCACAGATATTAAAGAAAAGAAAAGAACACGATAAAGAGTCGCGGCTGTCTATAAATAAATTGGTTAAATAATAAACTATATTTTTAAATGCATAAATCTACATTATTTTGCCTATTTACATTACAACGTTTCTATCAGCTTGGGCCTTCTACGTTTTCCCAAAGATTTTCGCAAATTGTATCGTTTCACATTAAAAGAGAATTCTGTGTTTTATCTTTGAGTTGTTCAGAAATCAAACGTTTTGCTTTATTATAATAAAGATGAAGTTAGACGATTCGACTGAAAATGAAATTCGAAACCGTGAAAGTAAACCAATTACTACACAGTATTGAAATGAATAGCGCAATGTTCTGAATGACATAATTTACTTAATTCTTGGGTATATTTAGAGTTAATCCGAATAACAGATAAGAGTGGCTTAATTATGAAGCTTCAAAAAATTCTAAAAAACAATCAAAATTCAGAAATAGATGTGCAACAAATTAGAAAAATAAAACATATATGGTGTTAGAAAAAGATCTCAAGCTAAATCAATCTTTCCAAAATAATGAAGTGATTAGAAAGACAACAGGTCAATTATAGATCGACAAATGGAACACAAAAACACATGGCGTAACATTATTGAGCCTATTTCTTTTGATTAGGAGAAGAACGTATAGATTTCTTAAAAAAAAAAAAAACTCCGGAAGACCACCAATTAGATATTGATGTGACCCGATAAGGTAAACGGATTCTGTTTGAGAGATTTTCCATATTTCTTGATAGGCTTGCGCAGCAGTTAGAAAAAAAAAACTTTGCGAAACAAAGCATAGAAGAATGAATGATTAAAACCAAAACAAGTCAAATTCAAAAAGATACCGAAAAACATGTAATAAAACATATCTACTGCCGACGTGGAAAATTCTTAATGGTCAGAAAACGGAAGACGTATCAGTCTTTAGAGAACCAAAGACTTTCTAGCAGAATCACAGAAAGGAAAGGATCCAATGACCTGGAATAATAATAATAATAATAATAATAATAATAATAATAGCAATGAGATGGATTGATTATTTCATTAACATAGATTGTGAAACTTCTAAAGATAATAAAGATTTCAGAGAAAGTGGTAAAATTCTTATTGGAAATAATGGAAAGCTGAAAAGTCGAATAGAGTGAAGCAGCAATATCTAATCGAATAGTGTATGAAGAGATGTATTTTCCATTTTCCTTCCTACATTAAATCAAAGCTGTTATCCCATTTAATATTTTAAACTTATGAAGGAAAATACAAGTCCACGAACTAAACAGAGAAAATCACAGTCGATTTAAAAATGTTTTTTTTACAATAAATAATAAAATATTAAAAAGATCGGTGTTCAGATTTTTTTATCGAGTACATAGGAATGGGTTTGGAAGTGTAAAGTAGGCAAATTAATAAACGAGAAGAAACTTATGTTAATAAATGGGATCAAACTAGGCGACAGTAATCCGTTCATTGAATATAAATGGTCACTTTAAATATTTGGCAATCTTTAAACTTGAGTCAATGAACCAGGTAGAAATTATTACAAAATAAAGAAAAAGTATATAAAGAAAACGATAAAGAGTTTAGAAACAAGACTAAACAGCAGAAATCTAATAAAACAGATGCGAAATATCCATTGTCCGTATTCTAGACAATTCTATTATTTATCGAAATAAATTTTCCAACAAGAACATTAATTAATCCCTTCAACGACCTACACTACAAAGATTATGTTGACAGAATATGTAATTTAAAAAAAAAAGAAATTAGTGCAGAATCAGAAAAACCCTCAAGTTTGATAAGAATTCACAGATAAGAAGAAAAGCAACTTCATTTCAAAATAGAAAAAATGAAAGATTGATAAGCGCGAATGGGGACATGTAAAAAAGAAAACATTAGCTATGAGAACAATGTAAGAAAAAGAATATTAGCTTTAACATATCAAAGCCAGAATCGACAAAATAGATATTTTATATCGAAAAAGAAATGAAATAGTAAATAATAAATAATTCAAAAAAATAAATATGGATGGTGGGAAAATACAGAAATGTTTGCTTGCAGATGATCTAACCGACAGGTTCGACTATATAAGAAAATTACATGATTACAAGATTACAAAATAAAACCATCTTTGAAAATGGTGGAAGATTGACAGTTTGAGATCTAGGCAGATAATTCTATTCTAAATTAAAATATGAACAAATAATTATCAGGAATTTACCCGAAAGTTGCCAACAATTATTATCATTTGGTTCATCTTTTATTATCGTTGAATGACTTGGAATTACTTAAAATTATCTTAGACAAAGACTGGACCCTTTAAAGATCGAATCGGATGTCTCAGTATTTGAAGGGTATTGTCGCTATTTGTCACCTTGATACTTCTGAGCTAAATATATGAAGGATGTTACTAGTTTTATTATTTTAATCAAACTGGTAGTATTCACTGGAGATATTTCAAACATGAGGACCTTTTTTTAGTAAAGGTTCCTGCTCATTACCAACTATGACTATGTGAACTTTGTCTAGAGAACATACAGGAAGAAACAGTTTCAGAAATTTCACATATAAATATCCTTTATATGAATTGATGCACGGTAAAATTACTAGGATAATCACTTTTTTTACTCAACATAGCAAAAATATTAAGTGTTTTAATGTTTATCTGATATCCATATTAATGTTGGAGGTTTCTTTATGTGTGTTTTTGTGTGTGTTTGTGTCTGTGTTATGCACACACACAAAATACTAGACCCATTGATCTAATGAAGCATGAAGACTCATAGTACTCATAGTACTGATATAGGCTAGGTGATTAGAACCTGGGAAGTCATCCGAGTTCACCAGATCTCATCAAATGGCCAGTAAATATTTTTCGTCGAATGAAACAATTTCTGATTATGTCGGCTGAGATATTGAGTTTTCTAGGAATTAAAAAAAAAGGATTTTTGATCTCAGATGGTAATCAGCGATCACTAGAGGTCTTGAGAGATAGACTGAGTTTTTGGTCTTTATGATTCTTGGGGTAAATTGGTACGTGTGATAATTTGGCAGAAGCAGATATGTGTCCCAGACATCCAATTTGGGATTAAAATAGCTTCTTTTTAAAAATTAAAAATACCCAAACGTCTAAAAATTCAATTTTTCCTATTTTGTTTGCAAACCTGAAAAATTTTTCAAGCAAAAATGCTCATGATTAAACTCAATTTTTGTAACTAATGACTGGAAACTGCTACTGGTTCTGTGAGTGAAGTATTCTTGCTGCAAATAATGATGCAGTCAAAGAAATACGTTCTAATCTGTTGCAAAAGATCTCTGAAGATTTCTAAGTTCCTCAAATCTCTTGAACAGTCTATTCTTCTTCACCTCATGCTTCAAATAGAATTTTGAATGCCTCCTATACTTCTCAGAAATCTCGACCCTCCAAATATGTGCAATGGAAGATGACAGGTGGCTTTTTTCACATGCCATCATATTCTAATTGTAGATAAAATGGAGGATGTGATTATTTGGGCGGTCTTTATCGTCACCATCTCTCGGTACAACGAAAACTGAGAAGCAACAATTTTGAATTCAGAATTGTCCTTCTCCTAGACTGACTGCCAGCCAAGGTTAGATAGAGCAGTTTTCAGTTATTTAATAGTCGTGGAGAAGAAATGGCTTCATAGCATTCTCAAGAGTATTTTTAAACGTAACGAGCTGCTCGCCCAAATCTAGGATACCCATAATAATAAACAAACTTATCCTTTCAATTCAAGCCACCTCAATTTCTAATGAGATTCATTTTTACTATAACCCTTGACAAGGCACAGGGACAATCAGTGATCTCAACTTTTCTAATAGTTAGATCTTTTTTCAAACCTTTTCATACTGGGCACCCAACAGAAATTTCTGAAGTTTTGTGTAATAACAGATTACTTCTTTTTGACATTAGGTCATTTTTCAGTAACAGCTACATTTTCATTTGCAAATAGTGTAAATATGTAATCGTGTCTGCAAATAAATACATATTCGTACTGAACAATAGGTCGTTTCTTTCAGTACAAATTGGTGTTTATTTGCCCAAATTCTTTATGAAATCAATAATCAGCTTTTATAATGTATTATTGAATAAATACTTTTTCTGAATCACTTTATTATATTATTTACTCATTCTAAAGAGAAATGTGCCTACCAATAAGTACAACATCACGAGTAATATGTATACCCGTTAGGGATTTTGCCTAAAAAATTTCGTTTCAGTTCATCAAAGTTATGAAATAGTGTCTTCACACTTACATTCAATAAATTTTATTTGTGAATAGCACTAAAAAATTAGGAAGCGGTTTTATTGTATTCATTTTTGCATAGGTTTTACTCTGTTTATACTTTTGTGAGGAGTCTTTCGTATGTATTTACATGATATACTGGCATACAAGAACATGGTGGATAAAACCGATCAACCTTTGAGCAATTCGATTTTCAGTTAACAAAGAGATGAACATATAAATATCAAAGGAGTTTAATATTGATTATTTTGTATTGAAATTTATAATTCTGTTTGTTCATTCATTTGTCTTCCGATTCCAGTCCGTTTACCTTAGGGCTTAGAAAGCTGAAATTCATTCAATGACACAACTTACCTCGAAGACAAGAATATAAATCACGCAGAAACGTGTCTTTAAAGCAACTTCAATCATTGTTAAGAACAATTTAAAGGTTTTGGCTATTTTACACACTTTTTGAATCTTAATTCAGTGTGAAAATCCTAATAAATGATAACAAAATGTTTTTTCTTGACTTTTTGCGAATAAAATAGCTTCACTAATTATTCGAAGCTTTGAGCCAAAAACCACATCGCAAACTTAAGCTCTACCTTGCAAAAATGAATATAATTCGGAAATTGAATGGTAAATCTCGTTATGCCTACCTGTTGCTAATAGTAAATGATAAAATGATACCTTGTGCAATAATAGAAAAAAGACACTAAATGAAACAATAAACAGTTGGCTTATTTACTGGGATTCTTATGTCTTCATTACTTTGTAAATTTTGAAGTGTTTATATATTTTATATATATTATATATATATATATATATATATATATATATATATATAAGCATAGTAAGTGAAAGTGATCAATATCAGTGATAGACCTAACATATTCAGTTGTATGCATAAGAGTTTATGACCCACAAACTCATATCCATACAACTTCATATATATATATATATATATATATATATATATATATATATATATGTGTGTGTGTGTGTGTGTGTACCTGTGTGTGTGTGTGTGTGTGTGTATGTGTAATATAGTATTGAAAACTTTCTCTCCTCGAAACACTTCCAAACATCAAGACAAATAGAATTTTTAGAGAGCTTTTTTATTCGGCATTCACTCATATATGAAAAGATAAATTATAATACAATACTTGTGAGATAGAAATAGGTGTCTATGCTTATATGTGCATATATTTTCTTATATATTTGTTTGAATATGTTTGTAGTTTAATCCTACAGTGTACATGTGTGTGTGTGGTTATCAATCAGCTGATGCTTTTCAAAATGGCCTCGACGATATGCTAAATAGGTTGTTTTGCGTAGGTGTTGATATTATAACTCTGAAATAAACTTGCATCTTTAATTTTAAGAGAACACAAATCTTCTCACGCTAATTTCTATTTGGCGAAATTGCCCCTATAACAAGGTTTGAAATTAAGCCTAAGATTATGTTTGATCCCTGATGCTCTTTGAGTGCCATTAAAAAAAAAACAGTTGTCCTTTCTTTACTATAGTCAATCAAGAACATTTATAAATACTTTTCATATAGATCAAAACTTGTTTAATTCTTGATGAAGAGTGGATAATTTTAATTGTTACGCATAAATAATTTAAGGTTAAGGTCTCAAACTATTACTTAATAAATTCAGTGTTAGTCTACTAAATAATAAATCATAGGGTGCACATATATTTTAGCAAAATAGTCATCTAAATATTATTTATTTATTATGTTGACACATTTCAATATTATTTTTTACCTGCCTCTCTCACTGTGTATTGGGGGAATATGTCTATAGCATGACTGAGTTCTGGCCTTGACCACTTAGATTGAGAGTTATATCCCTTGATCCCATTCGTGATCTCATCTTTTTGGTTTTTCATATTTTATTTAGCCAAAATAAACTCTGTTTAGGAAGTAAAAGTGTTTCAATCCCAGTTTAAAGTCAGCTCTAAAAGATAGGTTAACAATAGATAAACAAATTAAATGTATAGTTGTTTGAAACTAATATTTTAATTAGTATTTTAATACGTTAACATCTCTTCCATTTTATTTTTGAATATGTCAAGAATTCCGCCCAAGGCGTGTCTATTGTATATTTGAAATTTGTGCATTATTTCAAGTAAAAAGAAATATAAAGTTACTCTTTTCTATTTCAGAATATTTGCATTAGTGTATTAAAGATTAATGCACAAGTGTGAGTACGTGCACTTGTTTATGTATGTGTGTATTCAAGAGAGATTATTAATTTTTGATATCTTGAAGCATAATAAGAAAAACAGATTTGCAACCAAAGCACAATATATGTGTCAGTATTTAAACTGATGTATATACAAGGGTATATTTTATTACATCATTAGATTTTTAAATTTGAACGATCATTTCTAAGTCGGAAAGTCAGTGTGTATAGTTGTCTGGTTAACTACGCATATTGTTGATTTATTGTTTTCAT